>BSQZ01000046.1:4035000-4192500 GCA_033239005.1 Lamellibrachia satsuma | reverse complement strand
AAACAATGACATATAGTATACGCACGCGACAATCACACTCCAGATGTTTGCCCTGCTGTGACATGAAGGAAAAACAGCGGTCAGTCCATATAACCTAGTAACGAGAACTACTTCACACTAAATGATACGTCGCAATAACATTCATAACGTTGCCAAGTACGTGTGCGCACATTGAAGTACCAGTAGCGCCCAATACTTGTTGAACTAGCCATCGCGATACTTTTGTTGAACTAGCCGTCGCGATAGTTTTGCGTATCAGTGTCCAACGAAGTCATTATAGGCGTCAACCCACGACGTGTTGTTCCAGGGACAAAGTGCGTGAACACGATGTACACAGACGAGAAATACGCGAAGCACACGCGCGCACTCAACCTACACATGTGAACGTGCCATTTTCATAAAGTGTATATTAAAACCACTATGATATGACGCCACAGAGTCGAGGACGTGGCGACGCACTTCCGCGCGCCCAACAGACGCCACGGAAAGGCCATCAGGCAGACGTTGCATCGTGCCATGTTTTCCCCTCGCTGTGTCATATGTCTGCGGTATCTTCATCCGCTTAGCTAATAATAATTATGTAAGAAATGATAGTGGCTTCAACAACTCAGAAGAAGTGCCTGAGCTTCATCGTGATAAATGTTTGTGTGGCTCATTGAAGGGAACTAAAGAAAGAAGGGGACAACACGTTAATCCAGTGATATATTTATGGGGCATTGGGTCATAGTCCCTCCCCTTTAGCTTAATGTTTTGATTGTCGTAATATATAATCTGTTGTACCAGTATATGGTAGCATAGCATAATAATGGGTTACTAAGCTGTGCCGCCTTTGGTCTCCCCTTTGGTCTCCCCTTTGGCCTCCCCTTTGGCCTCCCCCTTTGGCCTCCCCCTTTGGCCTTCCCTTTGACTCCCATTTTGCCTCCCCCTTGGCCTCTCCCTAAGGCCTCTCCTTTGGCCTCCCCTTTAGGCCTCCCTCTTTGGCCTCCCATTTAGCCACCCCCTTTCCGAGTTCTTAGACACGCCACTGCGCCAATCTCTATGTCCATATGAATGAATTATTACTGTTCCTGTAACATAATCTGGGGATATCTTACGGACGTAATCAGTCTCCCCATAGTCGGCGCCATCTCGACCGGTCAGTCGCCATCTCTCTGAGCCTCACAAGGTATCTGCCCGATCGAAGCCTGAAGCCTTTTTTTGAGGTCTGAGCGCGACACGTCAAATAGATTGGTGGTGTGTCTGCCAACTCGGCCTATGTATCGGTTTGACCCAGCAATTGGAAACTCTTCATATCACGTGAAGATTTGGTTTACTTGGATTGGACACAAGGCAGGAGGGACATATTGTTTAATGTCGTTTTATATCAATATATAATTTAACAAGATTTAACAAGATTTGCCATCCAAGCCAAAGGCCCATATGGCAAGTGGACAAGGAAGCCATTGGCTTATCGAGAGTCCAACAATGTTCACCTACTTATAACCCGCCCTCCTGATATATGTGTCAAACTTGTTTTTAAACATATTCACGCTGCTAGCAGTTACACAATCTGTAGACAGTTTGTTCCATTCATTTATTGTCCTCTGTGAGAACGAGTGCTTCCTGATGTCCAATCTACATTGATCCTTTACTAATGTTACCTCATGTCCTCTAGTTTTGCTATCCTTCTTGAGTGAGAAAAACATATTTCTATCAATATTTTCATACCCATTCAATATCTTAAAAACTTCAATCTGATCTCCTCTTAACCTCCTTGTCTCTAGAGTTGTTAAACCACATTCTTTCAGGCGTTCTTCATAACTAAGGTCTCTAAGTTCTGGAATCATTTTAGTTGCTCTCCTTTGTATGCGTTCAAGCGTATCTATATCCTTCTTACGATATGGTCTCCATGCTTGTATACAGTATTCTAAATGAGGTCTAACTATTGCTTTATAAAGAGGTATAATTAACTTTTTTCCCTTGTATGTTATGTTTCTTCTAATCAATCCAAGAATTTGATTACCCTTTGAAGCTGCAATACCACACTGCTCTGAAACTTTCATATCAGCGCTTATTGTAACTTTTAAGTCCTTTTCTTTTACAGTAGTACCCAGAACAGTATCTCCCATTTTATAGTTTACATCCAAGTTCCCATGGCCTGTATGTAGGCATTTACATTTCCCAAAATTGAACAATTTCTCAGACCATTTCACTAATCTGTCTAGATCGTTTTGTAAATGTTGTTTATCACCATCAGTATTAACCTTTCTAAACAGTTTTGTGTCATCCGCAAATTTCAGTACGTTACTTGTTATACTGTCGTCCAAGTCATTGATATAAATTAAGAATAATATAGGTCCTAATACTGATCCTTGAGGTACCCCACTCAAAACCGATTTCCAATTTGAAACTTCTCCATATACTACAACTCGTTGTCTTCTGTCAGTCAGCCATTGTTCATAATGGTTTGTGTAAGGTCGATAACGTGAAAGTATCCAAACGTTAACGGGCGAATGCATGCATACATCGAGTCGATGTTGATGTAACCTACTTTTTGATGATTGATACACATATACACAGATACATATACAGAGACAGCTTGTCTATCTCTTACGTAAAAGTATTGTGACAACTTGAAACACTTGTCTCAAGAACCGTTTTGTCATTAAGGCCGGCTAACCACTCGTATGTAGGAATGACATAGAGAACGCAGACAAGGGCTGTTCAACAGTTACACAAAGCACGAAGGCAGTGTTACAGATGCGTTACACGACATTACGGGGACGGTGGTATTGGCCGAGCTTCATAGAGGTCACCAAACAATGCTACGTATTTAGTTTTACACTGCAAACATAATTTTATGCATTTTATATGAACTGCGATTGCTTCTTTTAAATTCTGCCAAAACAAACACACTATCACTCCTAAGCCCAATATAACGGCCTGATAGGTCATAGCTTGGTCCTCCTCTCACGTGGTGGAACGAACCGTGATTCGGATCATTGGTGCATCTCCCGCTACTGATGTGGGTGATGGGGTCATCACTGCAGCAGTGCAGCAGTGGTGAGGCCATCACTGCGGCAGCGCAGCAGTGATGGGGCCGTCACTGCGGCAGTGCAGCAGTGATGGGGCCATCACTGCGGCAGTGCAGCAGTGATGGGGCCATCACTGCAGCAGTGCAGCAGCATAACCCACACCTCGCAACACGTCATACAGGTACACGGCGGTGTGTGTGTGTGTTTGTGTGTGTGTGTGTGTGTGTGTTTGTGTGTGTGTCTCTCTCTCTCTCTCTATCTCTCTCTCTCTCTCTCTCTCTCTCTCTCTCTCTCTATATCTCTCTCTCTCTATATCTCTCTCTCTCTCTCTCTCTCTCGCATGTTCCTACGCCTTTTGACTGGTTATGTATTGGTGTTGCTTTGACATTGTTCTTAGAACAATGTTGTTCTGGTGATGTTCAGGCAAGTATAACACATACGTTATACTAGTGCAGTTGCAAATTAATTTTTCCTTGTGTAAAGCAGATTGATCGTTGGACAAAAGTTGGCCGCTTGCTAGAACACTTTGTGGAACCTTGTTCTAGATGTCAGGCTAAGTGTCATAGTGTCACAGTGTCATAGTGCTGGCAGTTCTTGGCATATTACCAGGATTCCATTCGACTTACGAAATCTTGCCAAAACTTCTAAAGAGTGCTTGCTGATTACAAGTATTTCGTCGAAAGCAGCTGTACAATGTATATAGCAGCTATTTATATCTACTTCCTCAACTGATTTATTTTATTGCAAATGCGATTCTTTGGTGTCCAAATATGTAGTGTGTTACAAGTTTATGTAACATCCGCAGTCAAGTTAATTAAAAAAATGCCTATTTTTGCTAAAATCATAGAAAGAATTGACTCCAGTCGTTAGAGCTGGTAAGGAACAAGATAGTGGCTATCCAAAATGGGAAACACTGTGTGGGTTAATGCTGATCCTGGGCGTGACTTCCATCCTCTCGCTGATCACATGACACTGTGCGAGACAACGCCGATCAGTTTGCTGATACTAGGTAGGCTTAGTTTATCGCAAACTTAATTTGAAATGAGACTAGCAAAACAATCGAATTGATTAAGCACATTTAATATATTACGCAACCCATTCGTATATGTCTACGTAAACAATGCCTTTGAGTAAAGCATAACTATATAACGTTTATTTTATTTGACAGTTAATCCAACGTCATTTGATCGTAAGAAAAAGCGCGACATAAAAATTAATCATTTGGATGTCTCTATGAAGTTTGGTGTGCGTTTAATCGGGTGTCAGTTATTCTCCACAGACATTGACTTCAAGAAACATAGTCGTAGATAATCCTCCCCCTGACTGTGCAGGCAAAGTTTCCTTCCCAGTGGCCATCTATAATATAAAGTAGTTTGTGACTCTGCATGTCTGTTTGTTTGTCTGTTCCCTCGTATCTCCGTCAGTTGACAAACATGCAAACTTCCGCCGGTGGTGGGAATATTACGAAGGAACCTATATGGACGTTTAACGTAGTTTACGTAACTCAATAGGCGATCGTAGCTGCGCAATTGTTTTAGCAACGCTATGCCTGTTTTGTACGATTGTTCATAGTTACTTGATCAGCGTAAAACGTTAGGTCCACATTAGGGCCTTCATACGGTATGACGCCTCGTGAAACAGGCAGTTGTACATGATTTTGGAGGAATGAAATTGTTATTGCCAAACCAAGACTTAACTGAGCAGTGCAAGGAGTCATATGTGTCGCTACGATGACTTGATTTGTTACGTAACTTGACAACCACGTCAAGTGGATTTCGATTGTCAACGTCATCGCAGCAACAATTTGTATTATTCATGAGTGTCCCTCCTTAACACTGTTGGGCGGTACAATAATACGTAATTACAATAATTACTTGGATTTATAAAGCTTTAAAATAGTATTAAAATAAATAAATAACATTAACGTAATTGTTAAGTTACTAGTTAAAAGTGAATAATAATAGTTAAAAGTGAATGCTAAAATGTTCGCGTCATTAAAATAAAAGTGGCATGGGTCCATAACTGTAGACAAATGTTATTTAAAGAAAAAATGCACTTTTAAAAAGAAGAGTCTTAAGCTGCTTCTTGAAGCTGTTATGACAGTCTGCAACACGCATGGCAAGAGGCAGATTGTTCCAGAGGCGCGGTGCTGCGTCAACAGATCCGTCAGGTATGACGCAGCCAGACCGTGTAGGCTGCGGAACGTGATCATGAGTAGTTTAGTTATTTTATGGGCAGCCAGTGAAGTTCCATCAGAACAGGTGTGATGTGATCGCGTCTCTTAGTTCTGGTTATGAGACGAGCTGTAGCATTTTGGACTCTCTGAAGCCTGGTGAGAAGATCTCAAGTCTCAAGTAGTTATATTCCAAACAGCCCAATCTTGAGCTAACGCAGGAGTTTGGACCAACGGCTTTTAGTGTCTTTTCCGAAAGACACGGGCAAAATGGGGTGAACGAAATTGCCCAAGCTTCGAAACGGCGGAGGTCGAATCGAACCACCGTCCTCTCGATCGACAGGCGGGTGCTTTAGCCATTAGACCACAGCTCCCCATATCACGTAAGCATGCACCATCATCTCTGTGGTTTTCCGATCCAGAAGATGTCGAATTCTGCCAAAACTGTGGCGATGGTAATATGCGACGCGACACACATGCTGTACGTGGCTCTTCCTACTTAGGGCATCATCGAAGAAGACGCCAATGTTCCTGGCCACAGTGGAGGTAGGCACGATGTTCTTGGCCACAGTGGAGGTAGGCACGATGTTCCTGGCCACAGTGGAAGTAGGCACGATGTTCCTGGCCACAGTGGAGGTAGGCACGATGTTCCTGGCTACAGTGGAGGTAGGCACGATGTTCCTGGCCACAGTGGAGACAGGCACGATGGTATCAACAAGCTCTATGTGCGGCAGAGAGATTTTGTTATTAATGCGAGGCGAGCATATCATAATAGCTTCTGTTTTGTCAGCATTTAGTTTGAGTTTATTCATGAGCATCCATTCTTGTATTTTGTATTGTCTTTCTTGTATTTCTTGTTTCAACGACACATGTTTGTATGTGCTTCACAGCCTGGGTTGTGTCTTCTTCTGAGAGAGGACTGAAAGCGATGTAGAGTTGGATGTCGTCAGCATATAGATGTATGTTGATTTCATGCCGACGTGCGATATCACCAAGAGGTGCCGTGTAGAAAATGAACATCAGTGGGCCGAGCACGGAGCCCTGCGGGAGCCACAGAACGTTCCTCTGATGTCCTGTCGTGCTTTGTATATTCTGACTTCGGTTAGTCAAATACGATTCAAACCATTTATGGGTAGTTCCAGTTATTCCAAAACAATATTTGAGACGTGTCAGCATGATTCCGTGGTCGATCATGTCAAACGCTCTATACTCAGCAGGTCATTGCATACTCTAACCATTGCTGTTTCAGTGCACATATGGATGGGTACTTCCAGATCGATAGTAAAGCATTGGTTCTATGTCAATTACCCAAACGTGATTGTGTTTTACTGAAATGATACCTGAAGTTA
The DNA here is from genome assembly GCA_033239005.1 of Lamellibrachia satsuma. Lineage (NCBI taxonomy): Eukaryota > Metazoa > Annelida > Polychaeta > Sabellida > Siboglinidae > Lamellibrachia > Lamellibrachia satsuma. The sequence continues at coordinate 4,185,964 of BSQZ01000046.1, read as the reverse complement.
GTCAGTTAAGATATCATCAGTGTGACAGTTTAATGTCATAAGAACACAACGGAATGCCAGTAAGTTATGACACACGTGGTTTGAACAACATGACATGGTAGCGCAGTAACATTGGAACAGAACTGTGACTCTCCACACTGCAAAAGAAAGAACTTGTATGCAATCGATCGCTTTCCCCAAGCACAGTTGTACAATTTGTAAGCACTGCCTGTATTGGATCACTCTCAATTATCGATATTTGCGATAAACACACCGGGGTGTGGCATATTTCCGAATGACCCGTAATCGACTTAGACGCTTTACTGATTTAAAGGTGCCACCGTTAATCGATTTGTTACCCGATATACATACTTGTGTGCGTGAGCGCGCGAGGGTGTGTGTGTGTGTGTGTGTGTGTGTGTGTGTGTGTGTGTGTGTGTGTGTGTGTGTGTGTGTGTGTGTGTGTGTGTGTGTGTGTGTGTGTGTGTGTGTGTGTGTGTGTGTGTGTGTGTGTGTGTGTGTGTGTGTGTGTGTGTGTGTGTGTGTGTGTGTGTGTGTGTGTGTGTGTGTGTGTGTGTGTGTGTGTGTGTGTGTGTGTGTGTTCTGTCAGGGACGTACAGGGTATAATGATATGTGCCCGCAGCTTGTTTGATGTACAATCACAGAGCACACGACAATCTTTGTAAAGGTCGAAAATGGGCAAATGTTATTGTCTGATTATCAAGCCCATGTTTAGGACCAGTAATCAATACAAGCTATCCAGGTGGATAAGATTGCATGTGCTTTATATGGCAGCAATCATGCTATTATGAACATGTTCAGAACAAAAAAGGAACAATTCGTAGATCATTTGATCTGAATATACTTCGTTGATTTGTTTATGCACTTCAACCTATATATGTCCACCGTGGCGACAGTTGTCGCTCTCATTGAAATGCATTCTTATTTGGTGTGTTCCTTTCATTCAATGAAATCTTGCCCGCCTAGTGCTTGCAATTTCCTGCAATCCAGCATGCAAAAATAGTACACTATTTTGCATTCAAGTTTCATATTGTTCCGGAAAGTTTCGATCGATTCTCCTAAGCAGTTGAACATACAGTTTTTATACTGCTGGTTGCACCGGACCGTGCACTCCCCATCGTCGAATCCCATCGTAGCGCCTATTATGGCCGCCAGGAGGAGGACGATCTTCAAGAGCTGCGAAAAAAACAACGCAAGGTGGCAGCACATTTTACACTTGATCAGGTAGCCGCTATTAAACAGCTTCAGCTATACGTTTTTCGCTCCCAACGTTTCTCAAGTCGTAACGTATAACCCATAAGTTGAACTTATCTCAGGTATCCGTAATGCATTTTCAGATGTACGTTTGAAGCAGTGATCTCGCCCATTAGACGCTAGTGTGATGAGGACGTGGCGGGAAGTGGAATGTGGGAGGTTGGTCCACAAATTGGTGGGAGATGGGAGGTTGGCCTCAACAAATGGTTGGAGGTGGACTCTCAAAATAGGTGAGAGGTTGGCCCCAAAAGCAGGCGGGACTGTGGTTGAGACCCTTGCATACGCCACTGTTTAGTGTACTTCTTGGTCTTTAACAATGCTTTTTCACCAGCATAGGTGACCCTGCCCTGGTAAGTTAAGGCTCTTCTTAGATATCTAGATTACATCGCATGCACCACTTACGAATATCTTCTTGGAAGTAACGTATGTAAACTGATACATAGCATATTCACTAATGGAAGCCACTCTATCAGTATTTACGTATGTGTATCTCGGCGCGAAACTTATGGCGAATAAGTGACAAGCAAATTCAGCTGACGTCAGTACCAATAAGTTACACAGCTAACGATGTAGTTAGGCGGATAAGCAAATAGTCGAGAGTGTGCACTTTTTTTATAGAATTGTGAAATTTTGCATACATATGCTACTTGGGTTCCTGAAGATTGTTTGACATAGTGCAAATTGAACAGCGCCACCTAGTGGTTGACCAGATACACAATTCGGCAGATATGTAAAATGATGATGATTTTGCCCCAGACGCAAATTTTAATCATTGATAGCGCAGGCGGCCATTTTTAAAGATGGCCGTGAAAAAGCATTTATCCACTGAACGTAAGTTTGTTCCTTTATATCTCCGTCCGTTTCTCATACATGGGGCTGTCATTTTGTAGGCGTTCCGGGGACACATTTAACAAGATTTAACAAGATTTAACAAGATTTGCCATCCAAGCCAAAGGCCCAGATGGCAAGTGGACAAGGAAGCCATTGGCTTATCGAGAGTCCAACAATGTTCATCTACTTATAACCCGCCCTCCTGAGATATGTGTCAACCTTGTTTTTAAACATATTCACGCTAATGGTGGTGGTTCGTACATTAAAAATATTGGAATATAGGAATTCCCCCTGGGTGGAATATTACATATGTGGACGTTTGACGTAGACTACGTAACTCAGAACAATAGTTACGTACAATTGTTTGCAAAGCTGTCCGTGTTTCTACCATTGTTACGTGATCTACAACAAAAGTCAACCGAACGCTTCGTGAAACCGGCAGTTGTACATCATCTTTGGGACGTGAAGTCATTGCCATTATCTTTGCCCTACAGAAACTTGACTGGGTAGTGCAAGGAGTCATAAACTTGACTGGGTAGTGCAAGGAGTCATAAACTTGACTGGGTAGTGCAAGGAGTCATAAACTTGACTGGGTAGTGCAAGGAGTCATAAACTTGACTGGGTAGTGCAAGGAGTCATAAACTTGACTGGGTAGTGCAAGGAGTCATAAACTTGACTGGGTAGTGCAAGGAGTCATAAATTCTTGCCTTTTTCTACCGAGCTTCGCCGGGCAACTCGGTTAGTTTATCACAAAATGCACAATTGTGTACATATCTGCTTTACTATGTATCTGCTCAATCACAAGGTGGCACTATTGCCCACTAGGGGCGCTGTTCAATTGGCACTATATCGCGGAATGTCAGACAAAATCTTTTTGTCCAAAGTTGATGTTAAAGATCGTGCACATGAAGTATGTTTTGTTTGCATGAATTTGGGAGTTGTGCAAGAGCAATTAAAGAAGGAAAGGTTGCTTAATATGGCCGCCTAACTGTTGCATGACACTATATCGTTGTGTGTATATGTCTACTTGCATGTAAAGCTTGAGTTGTGTGTTGTGTCTTAAACGGAAGCTACGGCGTGCATTTTATCTCAGCAACGGTTGAATATTCACCTTCAGTACGTTAGTCTTTATGTCCAACTTGTCATGAAATAAGGAGTGCGCTTTATGAGATACCAAAAACAGAATAATAATTTAATCATAGCATACAACGCACTGGCATTGTACATATTCATATAAGTACTTGATTTGTGTGCCTGTGTTATTCCGGACAAAACATGTACGACAGCGATCGTGTCCAGCTTATGACGTGTGGAACAACGACGTCGCGTACAATGCAGGGTCATGTACTGGATATTTAAAGTCAAAACACAAGCGTTCTTGCTCTGTACTGATTTTTTTATATAAGATACATAAAAAGTATGTTGGTTAAAAGCGAAAAGGAAAACTGCAATATATATATATATATATATATATATATATATATATATATATATATATAATATGATATAAATATGTATAATATTTATTATATATATATATATCATATTTTGTATATATAAATATATATATATATATATATATATATATATATATATATATATATATATATATATATATATATATATATATATATATATATATATATATATATCAAGATGGCGCCGGTGTATGGCGACAGGTTGTGGCGATGCGTGATTGTATGTGTGATTTCACTTGCTGTTTTGGCGGCTAGTACAGCTACCATGCACAGGTATGAGCGTGAACATTTGCTGAATAGTCTGGATTCAATGTATAAGGACTATCGACCTAACTTTGCCTCTGAGAACGTTTTTCCCGTCATCAATTCTACTCGACCTACTTCTGAAATCCATCACGCCACGCTTCATCGCGCTCGCAAACGGGGCAGACGAGGCGGGGCACTGTGCAGATTTCGTCGGCGCGGCTCTAGACCACCACTTCCTGCTATTGTTCTCGCTAACGTGCGCTCGCTCAAGAACAAAACAGACGAACTGTTCCACCTATTGTCTTTCAAACGTGAATTCAAGGTCTCTTCCATTTTATGCTTCACTGAGACATGGCTTGACCAACTGACACCTGACGCTGCCGTTACCCCACCGGGCCACACTTTGCTTAGAGCCGACAGATCAAGCGAACTGTCGGGCAAAGAAAGGGGTGGTGGAATATGCTTCCTTGTAAATAATCGGTGGTGCAGTGACTCAACTATTGTGTCCTCTTCCTGTTCTCCTGAACTTGAATCACTCACAGTTAACTGCAAACCGTTCTACTCGCCGAGGGAATTCTCCTGTGTTGTTTTAACGGGTGTTTACATTCCGCCCGATGCGAATGCAATCAGTGCAATTAACCAGTTGACTACCCGCGTGTTGGCAGCAGAAACAACGTACCCTGATAGTGTCATCATCAACATATCTCAGGAGGGCGGGTTATAAGTAGATGAACATTGTTGGACTCTCGATAAGCCAATGGTTTCCTTGTCCACTTGCCATCTGGGCCTTTGGCTTGGATGGCAAATCTTGTTAAATATTGTTAAATCATCCTGGGTGACTTCAATCACACTAATCTGAAGAAAGTTCTACCCCGATACAAACAGCATGTTAATTGCTCCACTCGTAACAATAAAACTCTGGACCACTGCTACACCATCTTCAAGGACGCTTACCGGGCCACCACCAGGGCTCCGTTGGGCAAGTCAGATCACGCTACAGTCGTATTGATTCCTACATACCGTCAGAAGTTAAACACAATAAAACTGACCACCAAGACAGTGAGAAAGCAGACTGCTGCCTACATCAGCTGGTGTGAAGAAACCTGCTACGAGAGTAAGTTAGTTACAGTATATGGCAACGACAAACCATGGTTTACCAGGGACATTAAACAGAAGCTAGCCATGAAAAACTCAGCGTTCATTAGCGGCAACAATGAAGAATTTCGGAGAGCCAAGTACGCAGTGCGCAAGGCGATTAGTTCGGCTAAGTACAAATACAAACGCAAACTTGAAAACCAATTTGCTTCAAACAACACCAGATCTGTATGGCAAGGGTTACGCCAAATTACACAGTATAAACCAAGCGCTTCAGCCATTTACAACGCCGATCCGTCCTTCCCCGACCAACTAAACGACTTCTACAGCAGATTTGACAAGTTAAACACATCGCCGGAACAGCGCTCCCTACCCACAGACACTCCGCTGTCGCCCCCTTTCGTCGTTAACGTTGCTGACGTGCGGACATTGTTCAAGCGACTGAGTACGCGCAAGGCTTCGGGTCCTGATAACATATCATCATATACATTCAATAATTGTGCCGATCAGCTTGCTCCAGTATTCGCTGACATCTACAAGTCATCTTTACAACAGTGCGTAGTTCCAACGTGTTTTAAAACTTCTGTGATTATACCTATTCCCAAGAAGGCTAAAGTCTCTACCATGAACGATTACCGTCCAGTGGCACTTACCTCAGTTAGCATGAATCTTGAACATATTATGTGAAACGGCGCTTTCACACAGGAGTGAACTTTGCCAGGACACGAAACTCTCTCCAGAAGCAGATATCGGAAGTGATCATGACTTGCATGAATTGATGATGACAACCTTCCACATTCGCCTAAAGAGGATCAGCAAACCAAAGCCAACAAGAATCAAATTTGACGTCGAGAAACTTAAGGATCCTGGTGTAGCAGAACCATTCAAAGCAATGATAGATGGGAAATTTGCACCTCTTATTATACTGGATGACAAAGATACCGGCGTGAACTTGCTCACCAACACCTTCAACAAAATAGTGACCGACATAATGCCAGCGAAATCCTTGGAAAACGCCGTCGGACAAAGAAACCATGGGTCACAGCAGACATCCTAGATCTCTGTGACAAAAGAAGGGAATTGAAAAGGAGAAAATGTGATCCTGAAGGTGCAGCAAACTACAGAAAAGTCAACAAGAAGATTAAACAAGATATGAGAAGAGCAAAACATAACTGTATAGCAGAACAATACTGTGAAATTGAAGACAGCTTGAGCAAGAACAACAGCAAGAAGGCTTATCAAATAGTGAAAGACCTGACATCAGTGAAGAAAGGGATAACTACCACTATCCAAGACAAATCAGGGAAATGCCTGACAGAAGAACAGCAGATCCTCAATCGATGGACAGAATACTGCTCAGAACTTGTACAGCCACAACACCAACGGAGACCCAGTAGTACTAAATTGTCCACAGACTACTGAAGAGGACGACTACCCCATTCTTCGTGAGGAAGTGGATGCTGCAGTAAAGTCTCTGAAAAACGGAAAGTCAGTTGGAATTGATAACATACCAGCAGAACTGGTTCAAGCTGGGGAGAAGCCTTTATTACCACACTTACAACAATCTGCAACAAGATCTGGCAGACAGGAGAATGGCCCACCCCATGGACTCAGTCACTGATCATAACACTTCCCAAGAAAGGCAACCTACAGATGTGCCAAAATTACAGAACAATCAGCCTCATCAGCCACCTGAGCAAAGTCATGTTGAAGATCCTACTCAACAGACTCAAACCCCAGGCAGAAGAGATCATCGCTGAAGAACAAGCGGGTTTTCGAGCAGGACGGGCACCAGTGAACAGATCTTCATCCTTAGAATCCTTTGCGAGAAACACCTTCAACATTAGCAAAGCCTTTATCATGTCTTTATAGATTTCAAGAAGGCCTTTGATAAGGTATGGCATGCGGCCCTATGGGCAACCATGAGGAAGTACAACATTGGCTCCAAGCTTGTCCGAACCATTGAACACCTATATGACAATGCCACCAGTGCAGTAACCTTCAACAGCAGCATAGGAGACTGGTTTCGAACAACAGTCGGAGTTCGACAAGGATGCCTACTATCACCAACGCTCTTCAACATTTTTCTGGAAAGGATCATGACTGATGCTTTAGAAACCATCAAGGCACAGTCAGCATTGGATGGCAGGACAATCACAACCTTCGTTTTGCTGACGACATCGACGGCTTAGCAGGAGATGAACAAGAACTAGTCAATTTAGTGGAGCGCCTTGAAAAAACATCTACATCATACGGCATGGAGATCAGTGCCGAAAAGACCAAACTGATGACGAACAACACACAAGGCATCAGCACAGAGGTCAAAGTTAATGGACAGAGACTTCAGACAGTAACAAGCTTCAGGTACTTGGGATCAATTATCACAGATGAGGGTTCCAAACCGGAGATACTTGCCAGGATTGCACAGACAACAGCAGCACTAACAAGGTTGAAACCCTTATGGAACGACAGAAACATCACGGTCAGTTCGAAGATAAGGCTGATGCGCTCCCTTGTCATGTCCATCTTTCTGTACGCTTGTGAAACATGGACCCTCTCAGCAGATCTACAGAAGAGGATACAAGCCATGGAAATGAGATGCTTTCGGAAGATCTTGCGCATATTATACAAAGACCATGTTACTAACGAAGCTGTCCGCAACAAGATCAAAGAAGCCATCGGACCATATGATGACCTTCTTACAACAGTTAAGAAGCGTAAATTGAAGTGGCACGGTCATGTATCACGATCATCTGGCCTTGCAAATACTATATTGCAAGGTACCGTAAGAGGGGGGAGACGAAGAGGTAGACAGAAGAAGAGGTGGGAAGACAACATCAAAGAGTGGACAAGAATGGAGTTTGCTGACTCCCAGAGGGCTGTCGAGAACAGGGAAACGTGGAGAGAGCTGGTTAGAAAGTCATCAATGGTGCCCCAACGATCCTTACGGGTTATGGGAAAGTGAAGTGAAGTGTGAAGAAGTTCTCGGATGACACCAATGTAATTGGCTGTGTCAACAATGCTAACGAGTCTGTGTATAGAGAGGAAGTTCAAAGATTGGTCGGCTGGTGTAAGAACAACAACCTGGTACTAAACACATCCAAAACGAAGGAAATGATCATTGATTTTCGCAAAAAGAAAACACCCATCCACCCCCTTGTCATTGACGGTACTGAAGTCTTACAAGCCGACTCTGTAAAATTTTTGGGATCGACTATTTCTAAAGATCTTTCCTGGTGTAATAACACGATTGACATCATTAAAAAAGCACAAAAACGCATGTACTTCCTTAGACACCTCAAACGATTCGGCTTATCTCAAGCAATATTAACACGTTTCTACCGCGCAGTTATTGAAAGTGTCTTGTCACTTTCTATCACTGTCTGGTTTGGTCGCGCCAGCAAAGATGAAATTAATCAAATTGAATCAGTCGTCAAGTACGCCTCTAAACTAATCGGGTTAAATATGCCGTCCATCAGATCTCTTTATCTATCTCGCAGTTTGCGCAAATCCATGCGCATTGTACAAGACGAATATCATCCAGCCAACCATCTCTTTGAACTCCTTCCCTCCGGTAAGCGCTACCGCAGCATAAAGACTAAAACGACGCGATTTAACAATAGTTTCTATCCTCAAGCGCTGAGATTTTTAAACGGAGAGCCATCATAAATCTGGTAGGTAGTTGCAATGTCGCCTTTTTAATTTTTTACTTATTTTTTTAATCTTTAAAATTTTTTATTTTTTTATTTTTAATCTTGCAACCTATTATATTACTCTCGCTTGTTTTCAACTGTTTTTAGTATTACGATTGTGATATGTAATGTTTAGTTCCGTGTGTGATTGGGTGCATGAGTGTATGTTTGTGCTAACGCCACAACACTACAAATTCCTTGTGTACTTGCTACTTGGTAATAAAACTTATCTTTATATATATATATATATATATATATATATATATATATATATATATATATATATATATATATATATATATATATATATATATAATATTTAGGAAATAATTTTATCATTGATTGCTGTTCTGTTAGCAAATATACGTCATTCTTAAAAATGTAATATTCTATGCTAACCTAGCGACGAGCACGATGGTGCGGACAATATTTATAGCAGCTAAGTCGGCAATAACAGAAAATAACAACGACAGTAGTGAACATAGTGGCAATACTTGACAGTTGCACCAATGTTAAAAAAAATATATTTTAATATGACGATGTCACTTACGACAGCTGCAGGTTTCGTTATACAAATCGGTTAGTTATATTTAAACCCGTTGTTTTTGTATTTAATGACACATCGGAACCTTGTGATTTTCCAATAATGTGATTCGCATTCAAAGGCGTGTCAGCTACTTACGTGTTTTGCAACTGGCTTCATTTCCAACACGTTACGTCTACAAACACAACGAAACACATTTATAACGCATCGTAACTACTATTTTGCTCCCAACACGGAAATGAACGTGTTCACTAAATACCTTAACTTGTTGGTGATCTCTAGATGTACTTTGTGTTTGCCACTGCCAACATATATATGATTTATTACTTTTATATTGTCACCATTTGCTTTGTGAGGACGACAAATTAAGATATTATCGAGGCAGCGACAGCGGAAGATTTGCGGATAATATAATTCTGTCTTAAAGGTCCCTCCTCAATTATCTTAAAGGTTCTTCATCAATTATCTTAAAGGTTCCTCCTCAATTATCTTAAAGGTTCTTCATCAATTATCTTAAAGGTTCCTCCTCAATTATCTTAAAGGTTCTTCATCAATTATCTTAAAGGTCCCTCCTCAATTATCTTAAAGGTTCTTCATCAATTATCTTAAAGGTCAATCCTCAATTATCTTAAAGGTTCTTCATCAATTATCATAAAGGTTCCTCCTCAATTCAATTCAAATTCTTTTTGCGAAAATTCAAACCTGCCTTGTATCCACTACGACAACTATTTATGTAGTGTTTTTTTGTGTATTAAATTACCAGACAAGCAATTAAATGATTTAGTGCTTGATCAAGAATGTATTGTATATTCTTTATTGTATATTCTTTACGTTTTATTAAGCTGACTGCAGATATTACTTAAGCTATTCACACACTACATGTTTGGACATCAATACACCGGATTCGCGATAGGCTAAATCAGTTAAGGATGGAGTTTACACTCTGTTCAACAACGTTAACCACTTCGTGAGGATGGAGTTTATACTGTGTTCAACAACTTTAACCACTTCGTGAGGATGGAGTTTATACTGTGTTCAACAACTTTAACCACTTCGTGAGGATGGAGTTTATACTGTGTTCAACAACTTTAACCACTTCGTGAGTCGATGTGGTTTGTACGACATCCTACAGGGTGATCGCAAGTTTCGCGCAACAAAGCCGATAATGCTGTGTTGAAACCTTGTTTATTTGCTTGATTCTTTACTATTTCTTTTTTTTAAAGAAATATTTACTTAACATGTCGCCCGCTTGCACACTTGCAGAGTTAACTTTTTCGACCACGCGCAACAGCTGTTTGGTATGGTTGCAATGACTGTTTAACTGTTTGAAAAGGCTACTAGTAAGAGTATATATTTAAAAACAAATAATACAATAAAAGAAGGCTAATCCAATTACCTACAGTATATATATATATATATATATATATATATATATATATATATATATATATATAATATATATATATATATATATATATATATATATATATATATACATAAACAAATAACATAGTATATACATAAACAAATAGTAAATTAAGAAATGAATAATCCAATAACCTATGTACTAACAGGCCGTTCCCAAGACGAGTGTAGAATGGCTAATGTTATTTAATGCAGACAAGTGCAAGAGTACATTACGGCCACACTAACAGACAGTGTGACTACTCCATGGGTGATGACCCCCATAGAAACATCACATAAAGAAAAAGAAATAATAAAATACAAGATTGAAAAAAGGAAGCAGCATGCTAAAGCATACAATATGGTAAACTCTATGCTAGACATAATCAACAGAGCCATCAAATATAAGACCAAGGAACAATTGGTACATATAAACGCATCTGGACTACGGCATTCAGCCATGGCGCCCATTCAAGCAAAAATTAATAAACTTATTAGAAAACGTGCAACGTATTGCGACCAGGATGATACCGGAGTTGATGCATGTGAAATACCCTAGAAGGTTGAGAGCGCATGACGACTCTGGGACTAGGAGACTGAGAGCCGACCTACTGGATGTGCTTAAGATATTCAACGGGTTTGAGAGTACACTGTTTTATCACGCAGAATGTATCGAGACGACACCCATTTAAAATCAACACTGTGCACTCAAGATTGCATAAATCAGGAGTACTCGTTCACTCAAAGGATTGTAGATGACTGGAATAAACTTCCGGACGCATCTGTTATGCCTAAAAACATGTCATCTTCTCGACTGCCTCAACTACGTAGATTTAACAATATTTAACAAGGTTGCCATCCCAAACAACAAGTTCCAGATGGCAAGTGGACAAGGAAGCCATTGGCTTATCGAGAGTCCAACAATTTTCTCATCTATGTGTAGTCCGCCTTTATCATATATCTGTCAATTCTATGTTTAAACATATTCACACTACTAGCATTAACACAATCATTTGGCAGTTTGTTCCATTCTTTTATCACCCTCTGTGAGAAAGAGTACTTTCTCAAGTCCAACATACACTGCTCCTTAACTAATGCTGCTTTGTGTCCTCTGGTTCTACTGCCTTCTTTAAGTTTGAAGAACATATTCCTGTCAATATCCTCATAACCATTCACTATTTTAAACACTTATATTTGATCTCCTCTTAGTCTCCTGGTCTCTAATGTTGTCAAACCACATTGTAATAAGCGACTTTCGTAACTAAGGTCTCTCAATTCTGGAATCATTTTACTTGCTCTTCGTTGTATTCTCTCTAGCTTGTCTATGTCCTTTTTACGATATGGCATCCATGTTTGAATACAAAATTCCAAATGTGGTCTAACTATTGCTTTGTACAGGGGTATAATTAGCTGTTTCTCCTTATACATGACAGTTTTCCTAATTAGCCCTATAATTTTATTTCCTTTCGAAGCAGCAATCTCACAATGCTCTGAAACTTGCATGTCAGCACTAAATGTTGCTCCTAAGTCCTTTTCTTGTGTGGTTCTACCTAGTACAGCATCCCCCATTTTATATTCTACATCCATGTTTCCATGTCCTATGTGTACACATTTACACTTCCCAAAATTGAATAGCATTTTTTTGCCATTTTTCTGATCATTTAACTAATTTATCTAGATCATCCTGTAAACTTTGTTTATATATATCATTAGTAACCTTTCTGAATTCTTTTGTGTCATCTGCAAATTTGAGTACTTTGCTAGATATGTCTTCTTCCAAATCATTTATATATATATATATATATATATATATAAATATATATATATATATATATATATATATATATATATATATATATATATATATATATATATATATATATATATATATATATATATATATATATATATATATATATATAGATATATATATAAATATATATATATATATATATATATATATATATATATATATATATATATATACATATATATATATATATATATATATATATATATATATATATATATATATATATATATATATATATATATATATATATATATATATATATATGGTGAGATTAAACTGAAATTGTTTTGGTGGTACACAGGATTGTATTAGGTCCTATACTGTTTTTAGTATATATATATATATATATATATATATATACTAAAAACAGTATAGGACCTAATACTGATCCCTGTGGCACCCCACTCAAAACAGATTTCCAGTTTGAAATCTCACCATCTACTGTGGTGAGATTTCTACGTAGAAGAGGAAGAGGAGGACCAATGTAAATCAAGGTAAATTATCTTGATAATTACGTTAATTATCACCCAATGTAGATTCACCCGCACAAAAGCTAAATTGAACTTTTTCCCAGTTGCCTCATCAACCAATGGAATATGTTGTTAAGAATGTTATTGGTCATATCCGAACAAGCTATGTTCGGAAATGTGTGTATGCTTGTATAAATATAAGTATGGACTAATAGCTAAGAGCCTAATAATTACGCGCACAACTCGAAACAACATTTTCGTTTCAAGAACTGTTGTACGATGTAACATGTATACACCTTTGAAATACGTATCACAAAACATGATAGAACGAGCGAAGAATATACGCAGCAGTATCGGAGTTGATGTTGTATATTACTACCCTATATTGTATAAATACGAGTTCCTCCCACTCACAATGCCGATTTACAACCGTTAGTTAGCTGACGAATCAGTAAATTTATAACGGACCAAACATGCTAGACGTTATCTTACGGTTAGTATTGTTTAAAGATTTTATTGAATGTTGGCTACTGAGTGTGCCATGTTATTTATATTGGGTCAGATAATCAATGAATGCACGAGAAACACTAACTAGGCGTGTGTCATAACTTACTTCGTATCCAGGTGAAACTTACTTCGTATCCAGATGAATTTATCTATAATGCGGCCGCCACTGAATTTAAAAAAGAATCATCGTATTACAATGTTGTTCCACGTAGTACCCATTATATTGCGCAAATTGTACTTTTATCCAGGCTTACTACATAAAAAAATAAATACACATAAGCCTGCCTACCTGCAACGTTCGTTGACAACTGTGTAGACTAAGTTAGAAGTGCCTCTGATCGCAGTCGTTTGTACAGCATTTATTAAGTGCCACTTAACTAATAGCCTTGACAAACATTATTTATTATGTGGGCAGAAAGGTTACTAGTGCAGCTGCAGTGTATCACTAGAGACACTGTAGTGTATCATTAGATTCGTTGTAGTGTATCACTAGAGCCGCCATAGAACCGCTCTGGTGTATCACTAGAGTTGTTGTAGTGTATCACTAGAGTCACTGTAGTGTATCACTAGATTCGCTGTAGCGCATCACTAGATTCACCGTAGTGTATCACTAGAACCGCCTAGTGTATTACTTAGCCGATGTAGTGTATCACAAGAGCCGCCTAGTGTATTACTTAGCCGATGTAGTGTATCATTAGAGTCGCCTAGTGTATTACTTAGCCGATGTAGTGTATCACTAGATCCGCTGTATTATATCACTACAGCCGCTGTAGTGTATCACAAGAGCCGCGATTCTGTCCATTGTATCTAGTTGTTTGCACAATAATATATTTTCTGGTGTTTTTGTAATATATCCCCAACATTTGTGTGGTAGGAAATACGATTTCAATGCTCGTTTTTAATGGGGATACCTTTTATTTTATGCAACGGCTAGCCGTGCTGATATCCACTCGACGTTCACAAACGTATGTTTAACGTAGGATTCTCAGAACGAGGCTGCCGTGCATTATCTGGATGGATGTATCACGATAATAAGATTACCTGATTGGTCTAGAGCATCTTACCGTGATAAATCAACCCAGATAACACACGGTAGTCTCGTTCTCAGAATCCATCTGATGTTTGAATCATTTCGAACGCGACCGAGTACGTGCGTTCGAAGGAACTGATGTGGACGATTGACGCAGATTACGTAAATCACAGCCATGACAGAAAACACGCAAAGCGTTCCAACAATCGCGCGATTATGCCAACATCCGTATTCGGTTGCGTTCGAAATGATTCAAACGTCCAATGGATTCTCAGAACGAGGCTGTGTGTTATCTGGGTTGATATATCACGGTAAAATTGTAATGATCTAGACCAATCAGATATTCTTATTACCGTGATATATCCATCGAGATAATGCACGGCAGCCTCGTTCTGGGAATCCTATGTTAAACATACGTTTGTGAACATCGAGTGGATATCAGCACGGCTAGCCGTTGTATAAATTAAGATTAACATGAGCGCTATCGTTCAGTCGCATTACGACGTCGCCTGTTTATAGAGCAATATGTACATTTATTCGCTTTGTCGATTGTTATGTCTTCGGGTGACCAATGTGTACACAATGTATCGTGTTAGTGATAAACATACAGAAATGATTAAGAAGAACACTACATATCGAATCTACATTGTCATAAAAATGTCATGCGTTTTATAATGTACGCATTTTCAAAACTGCCATGGCGTGTCCCACTTAAAGTGTGAAATCACAGATCTGCCCTGATTTACCTGTGCTGATAACACGGCCCAGCATGATTGGTCAGTGTACGTGGTTTACTTAGTTGAAATGTTAAGAAAGTCTATAAAAACAGAGTTCTTCTCATTTAAGGCTGGATAAAGGTTGTCTGGAGGTTGGGAGTGAAGGCATACTCTTGGGAGATTTCCGAATACATATAAAGGAAAATTCCATTTGGTGCCCCCACGAACGACTTGGTTAACTATTTCCGATGGGGAGCATTGGGTGCTTTGTTCCAGAAGCTGGCAACTCCGCAGATACCCCGAATTATCATAGCTGTTCCACAGCAATAAATCTGACATTGTCTATGTTTGAATGACATATTGCATATCAACTAGTTACGTTGTGTAAAACTAAACTTAAGAAGAAATGACCGAAATCCAGATGGATGTCAAACTTATTTCAAAGATATTTATATCTGTCTTACGTTATCGTTCAAACTGACAGCAAGGACACGAAATTCGTTCAAGTTCATGTCTGCATCTGAATACAGTCCACTTGTCCACCGTCCTAGTTTGAGATACGTTGAGTGGTTTGACCAGGTCATGTCGGGAGAAAGCTATTCCTGTCCTTACTGCACCAGCAAGACGTGTGGAACAGCAGCTCTACACGAGTATCGCCTGTATTGGATAAAGTCATAAACAAGATTCAGGAATTCAGCTATCGAGACACGGGGTGTCCAGGTTGTCAAACATTGACAATACGGCATCACATCTGTCATAACTTACTTCGTATCGAGGTGAAACTTACTTCGTATCCAGGTGAATTTATCTATAATGCGGCAGCCACTGAATTTAAAAAAGAATCATCATATTACAATCATGTTCCACGTAGTACCAATTATATTGTGCAAATTGTAATTTCAGCCAGGCTTACTACATAAAAAATAAACACACATAAGCATGCCTACCTGCAACGTTCGTTGACAACTGTGTAGACTAAGTGAGAAGTGGCTCTGATCGCAGTCGTTTGTACCGCATTTATTAAGTGTCACGTAACTAATAGCCTTGACAATTATTTATTACTTGGGCAGAAATGTTACTAGTGCAGCTGCAGTGTATCACTAGAGACACTGTAGTGTATCACTAGATTCGTTGTAGTGTAGCACTAAAACCGCCGTAGTGTATCATTAGCGCCGCTCTGGTGTATCACTAGAGTTGTTGTGGTGTATCCTGTTTTTTACTATCATCCAGGAGCAGTGGTTTACTCTATATATATTCATAACAGCGACATATTAGCATAAACATTGATCCCTACACATACTCACTCCCGCACGCACGCACACACACACGCGCGCGCACACGTACACGCACACGCAGAAACTGATTTTTCAGGCGGAAGGCAACTTTTAAATGTCCAGCAGCCGAGCACCTTTTTTTCAGGTGAAGGTCATACACTGCTCCCAGGCATCATTTGTGAATCCTCTCAGCGGTGTGTCCTGCTTCTCTCGTGCCTACTTTCCAAGTCGATTTAGTAGACATTTAATACAAACTCCTGTGGTTTTACTACGACAATGGCTGCAGGGTGAATCCGATGTGTAATGTATTTGTTTTTTGTGGTATGTTCTTTTATTTATGTTCTTTAAAAAACTAATATGCCGTTGCAACAGTGTGGTTTCGTCCCAAAGTCCCACAAAGCGCTAGCACTGGATGTTTAATTCATTGTCCATCCAGTGAACTATCACGGGATGGTTGTACACTCATTCAAATACAAGGAATTCGTGAAACAGAGGATTCGTGAGGCAGATATCATGCAATTAATTCTCTGACTCACAAGCAAATGTTTCCAGTATCATTCTTTTATAGAAATACCTCACTCGACATACCTATTCATAATAATATATCTGCACTACGCGCTATGACTTTTGTTATTGTCGTTTTTCTTAATGGATTCGTGAGGTAAATGCTTTTGTTGATTGACTTTTATTCCATTTTTTTATTTCAGTACAAGTTTCACTTACTTCATATTTGTTTATTCGCTGTAATTTCGTTGTGTATATATGGAGGGTCACGTATAAATTAATAATGATTATCAATATCAAATTTTTTTTACTTTTTGACAGGCCTACGTTTTGGATTCGTGAGGCAGAAAGAAACATTAGCCAAAGGAAATAAAATCAGTGAAACGTCACATTTTGGCTCGGCGTCTACGTTTTGATACCATAGAAATCCTTGACACTTGACGGTTCGATCATAAGTTATTATGTAAAGTTTGAAAAAACGTCAGAAAAAAAACTTCTTGAAAATAGGCCTTTTGTCCCTGTGTATATCAATGTGTGTGTGTGTGTGTGTGTGTGTGTGTGTGTGTGTGTGTGTGTGTGCGTGTGTGTGAGTGCGTGCGTGCGTGTGTGTGTGAGTGTGTGTGTGTGTGTGTGTGTGTGTGTGTGTGTGTGTGTGTGTGTGCGTGCGTGCGTGTGCGTATGTGTGTGTGCGTGCGTGTGTGTGTGTGTGTGCGTGTGCGTGTGCGTGTGCGCGTGTGTGTGAGTGTGCGAATGCATGTATGTATATTTATGCATGCATGTATGTATATTTATGCATGCATGCATAAATACACTGCTGCAGCTGCAGCTCTAATGAAATAAAACAATTGTATGACAATGAATGCAGCAAAAGGTAGTTTGTTTATAGGGTGAACCCACATTGATAACAATAGACAATGCTGAATCATAAATCCTTAAAAAAGAATATAATAAAATAACAACATTACCATACTTAACATGGCAGTACACCATAATATAGTGAGACATCGTATCACTTATTGGAGCTGTGTAACGTCCGACATAACGACCAACTGTTGCTACTTTATAACACACAACACTTGGATATAAGTTCCCAATCAAATCATTCGCCATATCGTGATCTTCGTCATGTCTTTTAAATGTGGATTTTTATAGTCCGTGAAAGTCCGTCGCTGTTAGGCCGCGGTCGTAGAAACAAATCTGCAATGAAAACAACTAATGCACTCAGCAAACTAATACAATGGAATCCAACCGTAGCATATTAAACTTCCATTCACATCTTACACAAAACATGCAGCTTACAATTTACGATAAATAAGTAGACATGTTCACACACACACCAAGCTTTACATGAACCGTTCGGCACAATGTAAACGTAATACGTGGACATGTTCACACACACACCAAGCTTTACATGAACCATCGGCACAGTGTAAATGCCGTCCTATACCAACGTATGGGCTAATGCGTATCAGGATACTAACGGCGAAACATTTTTCTCTCAGCATTTCCAAGAATGTTCAATATAATTTACTATGATTTAAACTATTGTATTACACTGTACACATTCACTTAACCTAAACTTAACTTAAACAAGGTTACTAAAGTTTTACCTAATTTTAATTTCACATTTAATCGCAGATTACTTGCGTTCTGAGTATTACAATAAACGTATATGCTGATAGATTGCATTATGATAAAAATAATTAATTATTTGATTTTAATTATATCAATAGTGGTAATGGTAATTGGGTAAATAAGAACATATGTTAACGCAGAGTAATGTCTTGCGATAGAGTCTTGACGGGGCGAGTCAACAGAGGCGTCCCACCTGATCCACATATCCCCGGAAGTATCCACTTCTACCTCCTGCAATGTTGGCGTGTCCTATCACCATTGGGCAAGATTTCTCCAGAATACGTCCTAGGTAAAAGATAAAGAGTTTGCAGACAATCTAGTCGAACAAATTGCTTGTGCAAATACGTGTACATATAATCAATCATAATTTGCAGGAGAAATTCGAATGGCAATTAATACACCGAAGATGATCTCATATATAAACCAATATTCCACTGAATGCAGATATTATATATATATATATATATCATTATTTTCTTGGAATATATATATATATATATATATATATATATATATATATATATATATATATATATATATATATATATATATATATATATATATATATATATATATATATATAGAATATTCCAAGAAAATAATGAGTTCACGTGTGATCCCATACTGTTGTAGGGATTTCGCTTATAACATACCAATTTCTAATTCTACAATCAATTCCTTCCGGATCATAATGCTACATCACTGTTAGGTCTACCATTAATTCCTTCCGGATCATAATGCTACCTCATTATTAACTATATTGTCAACCCCTTCCAGATCATAATGCTACGTCATTGCTATTTGTATTATCAACGCCTTCCGGGTCATTATGTCATTATTAGTATTAGCTCAATTATCAATGCCTTGCGGGTCATAATGCTACGTATTTATTAACACTATTCGATGTTCGTTATGCATTTATAATTTTAGGAGATAATATGAACAATATGTATGACTTCCACTGAAGTCATGGTGCTGGCTCTATATATGGTTATTAGCGGAAGGTCTACTTACCGTTAGACCGTTGCATATTTGTCTTACCTTGCGTTGTTCCTAGTTGGGTCTTCACCTTATCCACGTATATGTCCAGTATATTTCCTTCGTAGGACAGCACGACGTGATGCCAAGCGTTCACAGAGCTCTGTAATAGTATATATATATATATATATATATATATATATATATATATATATATATATATATATATATATATATATATATATATATATATATATATATATATATAATATATATATATATATATTGCTATATCATTTCAATATACATATACTTTATGCCATGTGCACCATGCATGCATGCATAGTATATATTATATATTATATACTATGCATGCGTGCATAGTATAGTATTCATATATTCTCACTTCTCAGCTCCTTCCCAACATTTTCCCTTTGCCCACTCTCCGTACATCGCATGCCTGTCTCTAATATTGATATATTGTGTTATCCTCTATTGCGAAGTTTAGTCAAACTTGTACGTGCAGCCGTTAAGAAGTTACACCCATATCGAAGTAAGCCTAACCGGAATATCGTTGTATTGGATCGCAGGTGGGGTGGCGGTTACAAACTTGACATCGAGACTGTCCTTGCCGGACAAGATGAGAATGGACGGCTCGCTGGCGCAGTCGCCGTTAGTGATGAGGCCTTGGACGGCTCTCGTTGTGTCCAGTCGCTTGTACCAGAACGAGATGGCGAACGCACCGAAAGTACTGAAACATGGCCGTGATTACGTAATGCAAAAAAAATTGTTAGGCATCGCTTTTTGTTATGACAGGGTAAACATAATAGTATTGTTGATACAAAACGAAAACGAGTAATCATTTTTCTTATTCAAAGTACACTAGTACACTAGTACACTAGCGGTTAGAACATTACAAATGGTTGAGTTAGATACGATGTCCAACGATAATATCATATCAGGCAATTGAGAGAACTACGTGTGTGCTGATGTATCAAACCTGGCGATATATTTACAAAGCTGACTCACGGACGACGCTCTGAAGTTCAATAATAATTATACGCACTCATTACGCAAAAACAAATGTACGGTCAAACACGCTACAACATGTATGTGTACGATACTGTAAATTGACACCAAT
Source organism: Lamellibrachia satsuma (assembly GCA_033239005.1). Classification (NCBI taxonomy): domain Eukaryota; kingdom Metazoa; phylum Annelida; class Polychaeta; order Sabellida; family Siboglinidae; genus Lamellibrachia; species Lamellibrachia satsuma. The sequence continues at coordinate 4,165,352 of BSQZ01000046.1, read as the reverse complement.
GTACCCTCAAAGCGATATGCCGAAAGTACTTTCATCGTAACAGGATAGCCAACCTACTGATGAATTTCTAGTTTTTGTTCAGGTAGAAAGCGTTCGGTGAGGTGAAGAAAACTTTGGACCAATCTGAAGCCCCACAAGAACAGTTCCAATTGATATGTAGTCAACCGGACAACGCCTGTCTCTACCTGTAGCTGCTCGCGAAACGAGGTACTCTAAGATACGCCGAGACGCCGTTGAAATAGGCATAACGATCGAAGGCAGTGCGTGACTTGATATTGACATTCTTCGATGCGATGTAGATGCCATTTGTAGCCCTCATGCCGTTCCAACCAGACTCGAAGTCGATACAAGTGATCTCCTTCAAGACGCTCACGGTGGTCGCTGCAATGCAACAGTTCTTGTATCGAATAGACGATGTGCTGTGTTACCCGCTAGATGGCGCAAACCTTTCAACGAATATCAAGCACCAGATCGATAACATAGTGAAATGTCTGAATTGTGCACTATATGACTTTGTTAGGTGTTGTAAATGTAAAGGTAAGGCATTTCAATTACCTATACATATATAAATATGTCTTTGAGTGATATTTCTTGTTTGCTTTGCATACATTGACTGTGGTAAACTCGAGGACAGAGTAACGAAACAGTTTTCAGGACGTTTGGTGGTATTTTATTAACCTATTAGCCATATTGCCCGGCGTTGCCCGGGAGAAAGGGCAGCCGCAGCAACAGCGTGTGACTCCTTGCGCTAATCAAGTCAAATTTCGGTAGGGCTATGCCAATGGAAATGACAAGTTCATGACACAAAAACTTACTTGGACGTTCAACGTAGATCACGTAACACGGAACAATTGTTTTCTATTGCTAACAATTGTACGTAACAATTGTACGTAACAACGAACTCCCATTGTCCTGTGTTTCGTAATATACGCCAAACACATGTTCCTTCGTAATGGGGAGTTTTAAATTTGTTTTAATGTACAAACAATGCCAGTGGACACCGGGTACGCTTACACAATTTCAGTCATGTACGTGTGGACCTGATGGAGATATGGGAGACCGTTCATACAGACAGACATGCAGGCAGGCAGGCAGGCAGGCAGGCAGGCAGGCAGGCAGGCAGGCAGGCAGGCAGGCAGGCAGGCAGGCAGGCAGGCAGGCAAGCAGGCAAGCAGGCAAGCAGGCAGGAAGACAAACATTCAGACATGCAGACTGCGTTTTATATTATTTTATAGAATAGAAGACGTTGCCCGGGTAACAACACATGAACACTATCTAAGCTATCATAACGTACTACACAAGATTATCGCAGGAACGTCTTTCAGGAAACTAAGACGTACTTGACTCGGTGTTGTCGAAGCAGTTCTGATTGAGAACGCCGCACGTGTAGCTCGACTGACTCCACATTAGACATTTGGGACACGGCATTCGGATGGCCTTCCAGCCGGTCGTCAGTCTCATACACACGTAGTAGTGGTAACAGTCGCAGCGGTCCTCGAAGTAACCAGGAGTGCCGCCAGTAGCCATCCGACGATCGCAGGCGGCTGGAACACGGCGCTTATAGGACGGCGTACACATGGGCATGGCATAACAATAAAATAAATAAGGATAAAACAGGAAAATAATACAATTGATAGCAGGTATAATGTTGTTGCTCTCCTCTTTATCCCTGAGGTAAGGGGTGAGGTTGTCGTCGATATTTGTTCTTCTTATTCCGTCACTGATCCAGTTTCACTGCCGTCTCCATCACCCATCTCCAATATTCCCTGTCCCTCGCTCTCGTTATCCATTCCCCCCATTTCCACCAAATCTCAGTCCTCCCATCTCAGTCTCGGTTTTCCTCTTCTCCTTCTGCCCTCCACTTCAACGTCTCCCAATCCCGTGTAAAATATGCGAAAATATAAATAGGGACATTGAATATAACGGGAAATGTGTCAAGATATTGTAGACTCATCTGAATGTTTTACTCACCGGCTGCGTCGAAATTAGGGTCGCACGTACACGGGAGAGTCTCGGTGGAGGAGCCAAGGCAGTAGCTGCCGCCGTTCATGGGGGACGGATTGTTGCACTGACGGTGCCGGGTCTGCGCTCCCCGGCCGCACGATTCTGAACATTCTCCCCACGTCGACCAGGCTCCCCATCCGCCGTCCACCACGACTGAAACGTGCCGTGAAACACACCAGGAACCAGTGTTTGATCGAACACATCGTGATGGACGTCCTGTTCTCTACTGGATAAATGATGGACGTCCTGTTCTCTACTGGATAAATGCTCGTCTGTTTTGCATTTCAACTTTTCTAAATTTGGGTTAGGTACATATATTCCAGGAGCTATACACCTTTGTTTTTATGTACTGTTCTTTTAAGTCCACATATATTGCACATGTATAAAATGTAGAAAGGTACGTTCTTATATACGCGGTATCCAGTTCGTAGGACTGTTCAGAGCGCTTTACACTTCACCCCGTGGCAGACCTGTTCATTCCAACACCAAAGCGACATCTCGCGGAAGCATTCAGCCGTGCTGCAATTACTGCGCGAGACTGTTCGTTCACATATCCATCACTCCCTGTAGCCATGTATTCGTATATACAGCTGAGTGAACTCGAGCAACGTGGAGTGAACGAAATTGCACAAGTTTCGAAACGACAGCAACAGTAATCGAAAACGGGTTCTCTGGGTTGAGAGTCCGATGTTGTAACCGCCACCGCGCCCCGATATACAGGTAGCTAGTCCCATATATAGTTAACCTCTCCCAGATATACAGGTAGCTAGTCCCATATATAGTTAGCCTCTCCCAGATATACACTGAGTCCAGCATTCTGTGATGTGACACCAATTTGTGATGCCACATATGGATCTATGATACAGGAGTACATCATCGCGTTGAAAAATACTATGTATTTAATCCTTTCTTGAGTGTTGGGCTTCTTTTTGATTTAACGAATACTCCGAAAGGATGTAGCATTGAGAATTTGCACAGAAAGTTTTATTGGATGTCATGGTTCCTCGGTTGTGAAGGGAACATACAAAACGTGTGACAGCTCCTTTTATTTGGGGTGACAAATTGCTGTTAATATTTTTTCATATGATGTGAAATCAAACAATCGTAATGAAAACATCATCTACGTTCTATCATTTACTTACCGTGTTCGCATTTGTTGCCGCTGTTTCCCGGCACACAGGAACACACCGTAGCTGTTGTTCCGGTCTACGCAGGTTGCACCGTTCTAACATGGACCGCTATAGCTATAGCAAGCCAGGATTGTTTGCAAAAGTCTGTTTCCGATAACAGTGTTATTTTACCCCGATTAAATTAGTCTATCAACTCATTTTCTTCCGTTCGTTTTTTGTGTCTGACCAAATCAACTAAAATAATGACTTAATAACACACATTTATCCACTTACTGTGCTCGCAATTGTCGCCGTTGTATCCAGGCACACAGAAACACTCATAGCTGTTGATCCTGTCTAGGCAGGTTGCACCGTTCTCGCATGGACCACTGTAGCATTCGTTCGTGTCTGAAATGTTGAAGAATACGAAACATGCCATCCGCTATACGCGTATAACTATGCATTAAATGTTAATTCCATCAACCACAACATTGAAAAAGTCTAGTACGACGGAATGGAATATGTTTTGAGGATATGATTAATACATATATATGTTTTAATCGTTTGGGTGATATACAAACAATATAAATTCTGCAGAACATACCACCAAGTTATAATATGTAAGCAATTGCATCTACGCAACATGTGCAAATTAGTATGGTATATAGCGTACCTATGTCGCAGCTTCCACCAGAATAGCCGGCGACACACCGACATTTGTAGCTGTTGATGTCATCGACGCAGGAGCCGCCATTGGCGCACGGCGAACTGGTACATTCGTTTATATCTACAACGGTTCACTTCACTACAGGCGCAAAGTAAGACTCTGTGAATACCGATGACGACGTTAGACAATGCAACTGCTCCCATTATTCACGGTGACAAAATACCCTTAATATTCTTTTTTGTGTGAAATCAAATAATCGAAATGAAAACATCAACTCCTTTATGTCATTCACTTACTACGTTGGCAGTTCCCGCGATGTACCCGAGCACACAGGAACACTCGAAACTGTTTATCCCGTCTACGCAGGTTGCACCGTTGTCACAAGTGCAATACAGAACTGCTTCAAAAGGTTAAATGTCGATCAAAGTGTTATTTTATCCCACTTAAGTTAAGCAACATGTAGACAATATTTACGACCTGGAAGCAACAGTTTAATGCGACTCGTGTAACAATATGCAATAAGGATAACTAAACACACCATTTTGACAGTTCTCGCCGCCGTAGCCAGCAACGCAAGAGCAACTGTAGGCACTGACTGCGTCGACGCACGTCCCATCATTCACACACGGGTTCGATGCACATTCGTCGATGTCTGCAGAATATAACTGCTGTCACGAACATAATAAGTAAATGGCCGAAGATCTTTTCGTTCACGGGCCTCATTCTTTCATACCCGTAGTGTATGTTTTTTACACTGTCGTTATGCTGATGACATTTCTTTCTCAACTGACGCTATTTGGTCATCTACCGTATCGATTATTTTAATACAAATCTGAAAAGTTGTAACGCACTACTTCCAGCAACATATTGGTTCCATTAGTCAGAACATATAAACAGCGTAGTGCGACGGAATGGAGCATCATTCGTGCGCGTGATTAATAAATATATGTGTTTCTATCGATTGCGTGATATACTACCAATATAAATTCTGTGGAACATACGGAATATTCTACTATCTAAACAACTGCTTCTACGCAACAGGTAAACAAATATATTATATATAGCGTACCTATGTAGCAGTTTCCACCAGAATAGCCGGCGACACACCGAGTTCCGATGACGACATTAGACCATGCAGCTGCTCCCGTTACTCGGGGTGACGAAATACTCTTAATATTCTTTATATTTTATGTGAAATCAAGTAATCGAAATGAAAACATCATCTCCTTTCTGTCGTTCACTTACTGTGTTCGCAGTTGTCGCCGCTATATCCGGGCACACAGGAACACTGGTAGCTGTTGACCTGGTCTACGCAGGTTGCACCGTTTTCGCATGGACCGCTATAACACTCGTTCATGTCTGAAATATGAAGAAAAAAAAATTATGTCTAGCAATATCTGCGCATGACATTAAAAGTTAATCCCAGCAGTCTAATGCAATGGAGTGGAATATCATATGAAGATATTATCAATGTGTGTGTGTGTGTGTGTGTGTGTGTGTGTGTGTGTGTGTGTGTGTGTGTGTGCGTGCGTGCGTGCGTGCGTGCGTGCGTGTGTGTGTGTGTGTGTGTGTGTGTGTGTGTGTGTGTGTGTGCGTGCGTGTGTGCGTGCGTGCGTGTGTGTGTGTGTGTGTGTGTGTGTGTGTGTGTGTGTGTGCGTGCGTGCGTGCGTGCGTGCGAGCGTGCGTGCGTGCGTGCGGCAATTCATTGTATGATACAACCTATATACCACTACCACACAACTACATCGACACAACTTTAATATATTATAGTCAAACACTTACCTATATCACAAGTCACACTGGTGTAGCTAGGAAAAACTTACACGTCTATCTGTTGATGCCGTCGACGAAGGATCCATAAGACATCAATATTCATTTTGTTACAGCCGCAAGGTTCTACTACGGGAGTACAGATGACGACGAAAAGAAAAAGCACCTGCTAGTGAAGTGCTTCAACGGTCGAACAGTGCGACGACATTGATACGACGTGGAAAATGTATTTTGTACAAGGATACAATTAGCTGTTTCTCCTTATACATGATAGTTCTCCTAATTAGCCCTAGAATTTGATTTCCTTTCGAAGCAGCAATCCCACACTGCTCTGAAACTTTCATGTCAGCACTAAATGTTGCTACTAATTCTTTTCTTGTGTGGTTCTACCTCGTACAGCATCCCCCATTTTATATTCTCCGTCTATGTTTCCATGTCCTATGTGTATGCATTTACACTTCCCAAAATTGAATAACATTTGCCATGTTTCTTACCATTTAATTAATTTATCTAGATTATCCTGCAAACTTTGTTTATCTGTATCATTAGTAACCTTTCTGAATACTTTTGTGTCATCTGCAAATTTGTGTACTTTGCTAGATATGTCATCTTCCAAATCATTTATATATATATATTAAAAACAGTATAGGGCCTAATGCTGATCCCTGTGGTACCCCATTCAAAACAGATTTCCAGTTTGAAATTTCACCATCTATTAATACTCTCTGTCTTCTATGTGTAAGCCACTTTTCTATCCAGGAGATTACATTATTTCCTATACCATGGGATTTTTGTGTAAGTAACAATCTTTGATGTGGCACTTTATCGAAAGCTTTCTGGAAATCTAAATATACAACATCCATGGGTGACCCGTCATAATAATAATAATAATAATAATAATAATAAAATGACTTCTTTGGTGCCAGTATCCTCGAAAAATCCGAGTTCAGTGGCGCAATAAAACCAAAGGATGAAGCATTATCGTGTCCATGTACAATGTAACAAGTCGTCAACCGATGGATGGAGGTACCAAGAAGCTAAGGAGGGTAGGCAATTTTGGAAAGATAGGTTTCCAGATTATGGCGAAATGAAGCTATATTTCTTGCTGATTTTACGCTGTCGGGGAGTGAATTCCACAGAGTTGGTGCGGCAACCGAGAAAGCTCGAGTTCCAGCGTTTTTCTTAACTCTGGGAACAGAAAGTAAAACAGAACCAGACGACCGAAGCTGTCTGGGCTGTCTTGCTGGAGTGAGCGTTGAATGTAAATATGCAGGTTGTTTGGTTAAAAGGGCTTGATAGATAATTGTACAGATCTTAAAAATAACGCGATATCACACAGGGAGCCAGTGCAATGTTTTAGAAGTTGCACTGAGCGAGAGAAACGAGGATATCGTGTAACTACACTAGGCAAATAATTTGGGACACGTTGAAGTTTTTTAATATCCTTGATAGCAATATTATGAAGGAGGGAATTGCAATAATCAAGTATGCTGCTTACTGAGCGTTGAATGTAAATATGCAGGTTGTTTGGTTAAAAGGGTTTGGTAGATAATTGTACAGATCTTAAAAATAACGCGATATCACACAGGGAGCCAGTGCAATGTTTTAGAAGTGGCACTGAGCGAGAGAAACGAGGATATCGTGTAACTACACTAGGCAAATAATTTTGGACACGTTGAAGTTTTTTAATATCCTTGATAGCAATATTATGAAGGAGGGAATTGCAATAATCAAGTATGCTGCTTACAAGAGCTGCTGCAATAGTTTTAGCGACAGAAAGTGACATATACCGGCGAATACGGCGAAGATCACGGATATGATAAAAACAGCAACGACACGTTTGAGAAATATGTTGTCTAAAGTTGAAATTCTTATCAAACGTGACTCCCAAATTCTTCGCTGAGGCTGCTGGTGTGATATTGTGACTCATGATATGATCCAAAACCATCAAATTTGCCACACTGGTTTGGAGTACCAGTTTTGTCTGCGTTTAACTTTAATTTGTTGTCAGTCATCCAGAGGAAGATTTCGTGGAAACAATCGCTGAGCTGATTTAGGGAACGATTTGTATCCGAGGTAGCCAAAGAAATTTAGATATGTGTATCATCTGCATAAAGATGGTGATCCAAATTATGATTTTGGATAACAGAGGTGAGTGTCGTAGTGTAAAGAGTGAACAGCAAAGGCCCAAGAACAGAACCCTGGGGGACACCACACGAAGTGGGGAGTGCGGCCGAGAAATAGCTACCCACTTTGTAATTTCTCCAACTCCAGGTGATTTATTATATTTCATCTTCTTAATTTTCTTTGCTATCATTTCAGGAATTACAAATAACTGCCCCAACTATTCTGATTTATTTCTCCCAAATTTAGTAAATGGAACTGGTAGTGAGCTGATATCTTCTGTGGTAAAAACTGAGCTGAAATACTCATTCAGGACCTCTGCCATCTGAAACCCGTCTGAAATTATGTTTTTACTATTGTTTTCCAATGGTCCGACTTTATCTCGAACTTTCTGTTTACTCCTAACATAAGCATAGGAACTCTTGCTGTCATTTTTTTTATATTACCTGCCAATTTTTTTCAAAGGTTCTTTTACATTTTCTAAAATCAGTTGCAGCTAGGTTACGTGCCTGTTTGTATTTCGTTTAGCATTCTACATTTCCAGTATGTTTATTTACCCTCCACTGCATATGTTTGTGAAACATTTTTCTAATAGCCTCTTTTGACAGGTGTTTCTTCCTGGACCTTTTCCCTTGTTTTCTTACTGGAAAAAAATTCGCAATAACACCCTTAATGTCATATTTTAAACAAGTCCAGCATTATGTTGATGTCTTGTTCTTCAGCAAGTTATTCCAATCTATATTTGCTAGATATGTTCTCATCTCTTTATATTTGCCTTTGATGAAGTTCCTCTTCCATTGTTTTTATATGTATTCCCTGTTTTTACTTTTATATTAAAATGGAGTTGGTTATGGTCACTTGAACCCAAAGGTTCGTGTATTTAACATTGTCTACTAATTCATTTTGAGAAGAAAAATTAAATCTAACACATTCCCACTTCAGGTTGTTTCCAAGACATGTTGAGTTAGGAAACAATCCTGTGTTAAAAAGTAGAAACTAACGGTCGTCATCTCCAGCACTCTCTAATGATTCCCATTGTATATGGCCATGTTTAAAATCACCCATTATAACACATTCCTCCTTGCTCACCTCCCTTATCGCCTTTTGTAATTTTACATCTTCCTCTAGTCCTATGTTAGGACTAAGATAAATTACTCCTATTGTTAATGTTGATTTCCTGGTAACTATGTTACACCAAATTGCTTCCGCACAATCTGCTTCACTTTTCAGTGTTATTTCATATGCTTGGATAGATTCTTTAATATATAAAATAACTCCACCTCGCCTTCTTTCTCGTCTATCCTTCCTAAACATTACATAGGTTGCATTTAGTATTATGGTCCTTCGGTTGTGAAGGAATTATACCAGATTGCTAGGAATCCCCATTATTCTGGTGTTTTTCTCCCTGGTTATTTTTGTATTCACACGAAACCAACTAATACTAATCACATTGTCGTTTACTTGTCATCGCGTATTCACTAACTTTGTTCGTTCAAATATCCATCACTCTCTGTAGCCATGTTTTCGTATATACAGCTGAGTGAACTCGAGCAACGTGGGGTGAACGAAATTGCCCAAGTTTCGAAACAACAGCAAATGGTATCGAAAACGGGTTCTCTGGGTTGAAAGCCCGATGTTGTAACCGCCACGCCACCGCGCTCCGATATACAGGTAACTAGTCCCATATAGTTAGCCTCTCCCAGATTTACAGGTAGCGAGTCCGATATATAGTTAGCCTCTCCCAGATATACAGGTAGCTAGTCTCATATATAATTAGCCTCTATTAGATATATAGGTAGCTAGTCCCATATATAATTAGCCTCTCCCAGATATACAGGTAGCTAGTCCCATATATAATTAGCCTCTATCAGATATACAGGTAGCTAGTCCCATATATAATTAGCCTCTATTAGATATATAGGTAGCTAGTCCCATATATAATTAGCCTCTCCCAGATATACAGGTAGCTAGTCCCATATATAATTAGCCTCTCCCAGATATACAGGTAGCTAGTCCCATATATAGTTAGTCTCTCTCAGATATACACTGAGTCCAGCATTCTGTGATGTGACACCAATTTGTAATGCCACATATGGAACTCTCTTACAGGAGTACATCATCGCTTTAAAAAATACTATGTATTTAATCCTTTCTTGAGTGTTGGGCTTCTTTTTGATTTAACGAATACTCCGAAAGGATGTAGCATTGAGAATTTGCACAGAAAGTTTTATTGGATGTCATGGTGCCTTGGTTGTGAAGGGAACATACAAACCTTGTGATAGCTCTGTTTATTTGGGGTGACAAAGTGCTGTTAATGTTTTTTCATATGATGTGAAATCAAACAATCGTAATGAAAACATCATCTACGTTCTATCATTTACTTACCGTGTTCGCATTTGTTGCCGCTGTATCCTGGCACACAGGAACAAGCCGTAGCTGTTATTCCAGTCTACGCAGGTTGCACCGTTCTAACATGGACCGCTATAGCACTCGTTTATATCTGGGGTGTAGCATACGTACTAATAAACATGTAAAGTGCAAGCCAGGACTGTTTGCAAAAGTCTGTTTCCAATAACAGTGTTATTTTACCCCAATTAAATTAGTCTATCAACTCATTTTCTTCCGTTCGTTTTTTGTGTCTGACCAAATCAACTAAAATAATGACTCAATAACACATATTTATCCACTTACTGTGCTCGCAATTGTCGCCGTTGTATCCAGGCACACAGAAACACTCATAGCTGTTGATCCTGTCTAGGCAGGTTGCACCGTTCTCGCATGGACCACTGTAGCATTCGTTCGTGTCTGAAATGTTGAAGAATACGAAACATGCCATCCGCTATACGCGTATAACTCTATGCATTAAATGTTAATTCCATCAACCACAACATTGAAAAAGTCTAGTACGACGGAATGGAATATGTTTTGAGGATATGATCAATACGTATATATGTTTCAATCGTTTGGGTGATATACAAACAATATAAATTCTGCAGAACATACAACAAAGTTATAATATGTAAGCAATTGCATCTACGCAACAGGTGCAAATTAGTATGATATATAGCGTACCTATATCGCAGCTTCCACCAGAATAGCCGGCGACACACAGACATTTGTAGCTGTTGATGCCATCGACGCAGGAGCCGCCATTGGCGCACGGCGAACTGGTACATTCGTTTATATCTACAACGGTTCATTTCGCTACAGGCACAAGGTAAGACTCTGGGAATACCGATGACGACGTTAGACAATGCAACTGCTCCCATTATTCACGGTGACAAAATACCCTTAATATTCTTTTTTGTGTGAAATCAAATAATCGAAATGAAAACATCATCTCCTACGTTCGCAGTTGCCCGCGCTGTACCCGGGCACAAAGGAACACTCCAAAATGTTTATCCCGTCTACGCAGGTTGTACCGTTGTCACAAGTGCAAGACAGAACTGCTTCAAAAGGTTAATAGTCAATCAAAGTGTAATTTTATTCCACTTAAGCTAAGCAACATGTAGACAATATTTACAACCTGGAAGCAACATTTTAATGCGACTCGTGCACTAATATGCAATAAGGATAACTAAACTCACCATTTTGACAGTTCTCGCCGCCGTAGCCGGCAACGCAAGAGCAACTGTAGATATTGACTGCGTCGACGCACGTCCCATCATTCACACACGGGTTCGATGCACATTCGTCGATGTCTGCAGAATATAACTGCTGTCACGAACATAATAAGTAAATGGGCGAAGATCTTTTCGTTCACGGGCCTCATTCTTTCATACCCGTAGTTTATTTTTTTACACTGACGTTATGCTGATGACATTTCTTTCTCAACCGACGCTGTTTGTTCATCTACCGTATCGATTATTTTAATACAAATCTGAAAAGTTGTAACGCACTACTTCCACCAACATATTGGTTCCATTAGTCAGAACATATAAGCAGCGTAGTGCGACGGAATGGAGCATCATTTAAGCGCGTGATTAATAAATATATGTGTTTCTATCCATTGTGTGATATACAACCAATATAAATCCTGTGGAACATACGGAATATTCTACTATCTAAACAACTGCTTCTACGCAACAGGTGAAAATTAATAAGGTATATAGCGTACCTATGTCGCAGCTTCCACCAGAATAGCCGGCGACACACAGACATTTGTAGCCGTTGATGCCATCGACGCAAGATCCGTCGTTGGCGCACGGCGAACTGGTACATTCGTTTATATCTACAACGGTTCACTTCGCTACATGCGCAAAGTAAGATTCTGGGAGTTCCGATGACGACGTTAGACAATGCAGCTGCTCCCATTATTCATGGTGACAACATACCCTTAATATTATTTTTTGTGTGAAATCAAATAATCGAAATGAAAACATCACCTCCTTTATGTCATTCACTTACTACGTTCGCAGTTGCCCGCGCTGTACCCGGGCACACAGGAACACTCGAAACTGTTTATCCGGTCTACGCAAGTTGCACCGTTGTCACATGGACCGGTATAGCACTTGCTCATGTCTGTGATACAGTATTGTGGTATTGCATATGACACGTGCAAGACAGAACTGCTTCAAAACGTTAATAGTCGATCAAAGTGTTATTTTATCCCACTTGAGCTAAGCAACATGTAGACAATATTTACGACCTGGAAGCAACATTTTAATGCGACTCGTGTAACAATATGCAATAAGGACAACTAAACTCACTATTTTGACAGTTCTCGCCGCCGTAGCCGGCAACACAAGAACAACTGTAGGCACTGACTGCGTCGAAGCACGTCCCACCGTTCACACACGGGTTCGATGTACATTCGTCGATGTCTGCAGAATATAATTGCTGTCACGAACATAATAAGTAAATGGGCGAAGATCTTTTCGTTTAAGGGCCTCATCCTTTCACACCCGTAGTTTATTTTTTTTACGCTGTCGTTTTGCTGATGACATTTCTTTCTCAACCGACGCTGTCTTTTCATCTACCGTATCGATTATTTTAATACAAATCTGAAAAGTTGTAACGCACTACTTCCAGCAACATATTGGTTCCATTAGTCAGAACATATAAACATCGTCGTGCGACGGAATGGAGCATCATTTAAGCGCGTGATTAATAAATATATGTGTTTCTATCCATTGTGTGATATACAACTAATATAAATTCCTTGGAACATACGGAATATTCTGCTATCTAAACAATTGCTTCTACTCAACAGGTGAAAATTAATAAGGTATATAGCGTACCTATGTCGCAGCTTCCACCAGAATAGCCGGCGACACACAGACATCTGTAGCCGTTGATTCCATCGACGCAGGAGCCGCCATTGGCGCACGGCGAACTGGCACATTCGTTTATATCTACAACGGTTCACTTCGCTACAGGCGCAAAGTAAGATTCTGGGAGTTCCGATGACGACATTAGACCATGCAGCTGCTCCCGTTATTCGGGGTGACGAAATACTCTTAATATTCTTTATATTTTATGTGAAATCAAGTAATCGAAATGAAAACATCATCTCCTTGCTGTCATTCACTTACTGTTTTCGCAGTTGTCGCCGCTATATCCGGGCACACAGGAACACTGGTAGCTGTTGACCTGGTCTACGCAGGTTGCACCGCTTTCGCATGGGCCGCTATAACACTCGTTCATGTCTGAAATATGAAGGAAAACACAATATGTCTAACAATATCTGCGCATGACATTAAAAGTTTATCCCAGCAGTCTAATGCAATGGAATGGAATATCATATGAAGATATTATCAGCGTGTGTGTGAGTGTGTGTGTGTGTTTGTGTGTGTGTGTGTGTGTGTTTGCGTGCGTGCGTTCGTGCGTACGTGCGTGCGTGCTTGCGTGTGGCAATCCATTGTATGATACAACCTATATAACACTACCACACAATTATATCGACACAACTTTAATATATTATAGTCAAACACTTACCTATGTCACAAGTCACACTGGTGTAGCCAGGAAAAATATACACGTCTATCTGTTGATGCCGTCGACGAAGGATCCATAAGAGATCAATATTAATTTTGTTACATGCGCAAGGTTCTACTTAGGGAGTACAGATGACGACGTAAAGAAAAAGCACCTGCTAGTGATGTGCTTCAACGTTCAAACAGTGCGACGACATTGATACGACATGGAAAATATATTTTGTCATATTGAAGCGGCTGTTTGGACATCGTAGGCACGTGTTAGTCAACCCACAGTAAGATTACGGTTTTAGCAAGATTTAACAATATTGCCATCCCAAACAACAAGTTCCAGATGGCAAGTGGACAAGGAAGCCATTAGCTTATCGAGATTCCAACAATTTTATCATCTAAGTGTAGCCCGCCCTTATCATATACTTTTCAATTCTATTTTTAAACATATTCACACTACTAGCATTTGGCAGTTTGTTCCATTCATTTATCTCCCTCTGTGAGAAAGAGTACTTTTTCGTGTCAAACCTACTTCTTTGTGTCCTCTGGTTCTACGGCCTTCTTTAAATTTGAAGGACATATTCCTATCAACATCCTCATAACCGTTCACTATTTTAAACACTTCTATTTGGTCTCCTCTTAGTCTCCTGGTCTATAGTGTTGTCAAACCGCATTGTAATAAGCGATTTTCGTAACTAAGGTCTATCAATTCTAGAATCATTTTAATTGCTCTTCGTTGTATTATTTCTAGCTTGTCTATGTCCTTTTACGATACGGCCTCTATGCTTGTATACAATATTCCAAATGTGGTGTAACTATTGCTTTGTACTGGGGTACAATTAGCTGTTTCTCCTTATACGTGATAGTTCTCCTAATTAGCCCTACAATTTGTTTTCTTTTCGAAGCAGCAATCCCACATTGCTCTGAAACTGTCATGTCACCACTAAATGTTGCAACTAATCCTTTTCTTGTGTGGTTCTACCTAGTACAGAATCCCCCATTTTATATTCTTTGTCCATGTTTCCATGTCCTGTGTGTATGCATTTACACTTCCCAAAATTTAATAACATTTGTAATTTTTCTTACCATTTAACTAATTTATCTAGATCATCCTGTAAACTTTGTTTATCTGTATCATTAGTAACCTTACTGAATACTTTTGTGTCATCTGCAAATTTGTGTACTTTGCTAGATATATCATCTTCCTTCAAATCATTTATATAATATATATATATATATATATATATATATATATATATATATATATATATATATATATATATATATATATATATATATATATATATATATATATATATATTATATATATATATATATGTATATATATGTATATATATATATATATATATATATGTATATGTATATGTATATATATATATATATATATATATATATATATATATATATATATATATATATATATATATATATATATATATATATATATATATATATATATTAAAACAGTATAGGGCCTAATGCTGATCCTTGTGGTACCCCACTCAAAACAGATTTCCAGTTTGAAATTTCACAATCTATTAATACTCTGTCCTATGTGTAAGACACTTTTCTATCCAGGAGATTACATTATTGCCTATACCATGGGCTTTTTGTGTAAGTAACAATCTTTGATGTGGCACTTTATCGAAAGCTTTCTGGAAATCTAAATATACAACATCCACTGGTGACCCGTCATAATAATAATAATAATAATATTAAAATGACTTCTTTGGTGCCAGTATCCTCGAAAAATCCGAGTTCAGTGGCGCAATAAAACCAAAGGATGAAGCATTATCGTGTCCATGTACAATGTAACAAGTCGTCAACCGATGGATGGAGGTACAAAGAAGCTAAGGAGGGTAGGCAATTTTGGAAAGATAGGTTTTCAGGTTATGGCGAAATGAAGCTACATTTCTTGCTGATTTTACGCTGTCGGGGAGTGAATTCCACAGAGTTGGTGCGGCAACCGAGAAAGCTCGAGTTCCAGCGTTTTTTTTAACTCTGGGAACAGAAAGTAAAACAGAACCGGACGACCGAAGCTGTCTGGGCTGTCTTGCTGGCGTGATCATTGAATGTAAATATGCAGGTTGTTTGGTTAAAAGGGCTTGAAAGGTAATTGTACAGATTTTAAAAATAACGCGATATCACACAGGGAGCCAATGCAATGTTTTTAGAAGTGGCACTGAGCGAGAGAAACGAGGATATCGTGTAACTACCCTAGCCAAACAGTTTTGGACACGTTGAATTTTCTAATATCCTTGATAGCAATATTATGAAGGAATGAATTGCAATAATCAAGTATGCTGCTTACAAGAGCTGTTGCAATAGTTTTAGCGACAGAAAGTGACATATACCGGCGAATACGGCGAAGATCACGGATATGATAAAAACAGCAACGACACGTTTAGGAAATGTGTTGTATAAAGTTCAAATTATTATCAAAGGTGACTCCCAAGTTCTTCGCTGAGGCTGCTGGTGTGATATTTTGACTCAGGATACGATCCAAAACCATCAAATTTGCCACACTGGTTTGTAGTACCAGTTTTGTCTGCGTTTAACTTTAATTTGTTGTCAGTCATCCAGAGGAAGATTTCGTGGAAACAATCGCTGAGCTGATTTAGGGAACGATTTGTATCCGAGGTAGCCAAAAAAATTTAGGTATGTGTATCATCTGCATAAAGATGGTGATCCAAATTATGATTTTGGATAACAGAGGTGAGTGTCGTAGTGTAAAGAGTGAACAGCAAAGAGTGAACAGAACCCTGGGGGAAACCACACGAAGTGGGGAGTGCGGCCGAGAAATAGCTACCCACTTTGTAATTTCTTCATAATTAACATAAGAGATTGGTTAGACCTGACCTTGCTTTTAGTAACCCACGTTGAGATGTATTTACTAATTTATGTTTTACAAGGAATCCCACCATGTGGTATCTAATTAATGTTTCGAGTAATTTACACACAACTGATGTTAAACTCACTGGTTTGTAATTATGTTGTCTGTTCCTCGATCCTTTCTGAAACAGGGGTGTAATGTTTGCCTCTTTCCATTATGAAGGAACTATTCCTTCTTCTAGTGACTAGTTAAACACTTTTGCTAGTGGTGTACTAATTTGCTCAACAATTTGCTTAAGCAGTTTTGATGGTATCCCTTCAACTCCAGGTGATTCAATATCTTTCATCTTCTTAATTTTCTTTGCTATCATTTCAGGAATTACAAATAACTGCCCCAACTGTTCTGATTTATTTCTCCCAAATTTAGTAAATGGAACTGGTAGTGAGCTGATATCTTCTGTGGTAAAAACTGAGCTGAAATACTCATTCAGGACCTCTGCCATCTGAATCCCGTTTGAAATTATGTTTTCACTGTTGTTTTCCAATGGTCCGTCTTTATCTCGAACTATCTGTTTACTCCTTACATAAGCATAGGAACTCTTCCTGTCATTTTTTATATTACCTGCCAATTTTTTTTCAAAGGTTCTTTTACATTTTCTAAAATCAGTTGCAGCTAGGTTACGTGCCTCTTTGTATTTCGTGCAGTATTCTACATTTCCAGTATGTTTATATACCCTCCACTGCATCTGTTTGTGAAACATTTTTCTAATAGCCTCTTTTGATAGGTGTTTCTTCCTGGACCTTTTCCCTTGTTTTCTTACTGGAAAAATTTCGCAATAATACCCTTAATGTCATATTTTAAACAAGTCCAGCATTATGTTGATGTCTTGTTCTTCACCAAGTTATTCCAATCTATATTTGCTAGATATGTTCTCATCTCTTTATATTTGCCTTTGTTGAAGTTCCTCTTCCATTGTTTTTTATATGTATTCCTTGTTTTTACTTTTGTATTAAAATTGAGTTGGTTATGGTCACTTGAACCCAAAGGTTCGTGTACTTTAACATTGTCAACTAATTCATTTTGAGAAGACAACATTAAATCTAACACATTCCCACTTCAGGTTGTTTCCAAGACATGTTGAGTAAGGAAACAATCCTGTGTTAAAAGTAAAACTGACGGTCGTCATCTCCAGAACTCGCTGATGATTCCCATTGTATATGGCCATGGTTAAAATCACCCATTATAGCACATTCTCCCTTGCTCACCTCCCTTATCGCCTTTCGTAATTTTACATCTTCTTCTTGTCCTATATCAGGACTACGATTACTCCTACTGTTAATGTTGAGTTCCTGGTAACTATGTTACACCAAATTGCTTTCGCACAATCTGCTTCACCTTTCAGTGTTATTTCATATGCTTGGATAGATTCTTTAATATATAAAATTACTCCACCTCCCCTTCTTTCTCGTCTATCCTTCCTAAACATTACATTGGTTGCATTTAGTATTATGGTCCTTCGGTTATGAAAAAATTATACCAGATTGCTAAGAATCCCCATTATTCTGGTGTTTTTCTCCTGGTTATTTTTGTATTTACACGAAACCAACTAATGCTAATCACATTGTCGTTTACTTGTCATCGTGTATTCACTAACTTTGTTCGTTCACATATCCATCACTCTCTGTAGCCATGTTTTCGCATATACAGCAGAGTGAACTCGAGCAACGTGGGGTGAACGAAATTGCCCAAGTTTCGAAACGACAGCAAGAGGAATCGAAAACGATTTCTCTGGGTTGAAAGCCCGATGTTGTAACCGCCACGCCACCACTCCCCGATATACAGGTAGCTAGTCCCATATAATTAGCCTCTCCCAAATATACAGGTAGCTAGTCCCATATATAGTTAGCCTCTCCCAGATATACAGGTAGCTAGTCCCATATATAATTAGCCTCTATCAGATATACAGGTAGCTAGTCCCATATATAATTAGCCTCTCCCAGATATACACTGAGTCCAGCATTCTGTGATGTGACACCAATTTGTGATGCCACATATGGATCTATGTTACAGGAGTATATCATCGCATTAAAAAATACTATGTATTTAATCCTTTCTTGAGTGTTGGGCTTCTTTTTGATTTAACGAATGCCCCGAAAGGATGTAGCATTGAGAATTTGCAAAGAAAGTTTTATTGGATGTCATGGTGCCTCGGTTGTGAAGGGAACATACAAAACTTGTGACAGCTCCGTTTATTTGGGGTGACAAAGTGCTGTTAATATTTTTTCATATGATTTGAAATCAAATAATCGTAATGAAAACATCATCTACGTTCTATCATTTACTTACCGTGTTCGCATTTGTTGCCGCTGTATCCTGGCACACAGGAACAAGCCGTAGCTGTTGTTCTGGTCTACGCAGGTTGCACCGTTCTAACATGGACCGCTATAGCACTCGTTTATATCTGGGGTGTAGCAATAGGTACTATTGCACATGTCAAGTGCAAGCCAGGACTGTTTGCAAAAGTCTTTTTTCGATAACAGTGTTATTTTACCCCGATTAAATTAGTCTATTAACTAATTTTCTTCCGTTCGTTTTTTGTGTCTGACCAAATCAATTAAAATAATGACGTAATAACACACATTTATCCACTTACTATGCTCGCAATTGTCGCCTTTGTATCCAGGCACACAGAAACACTCATAGCTGTTTATCCTGTCTAGGCAGGTTGCACCGTTCTCGCATGGACCACTGTAGCATTCGTTCGTGTCTGAAATGTTGAAGAATACGAAACATGCTTATAACTCTATGCATTAAATGTTAATTCCATCAACCACTACTTTGAAAAAGTCTAGTACGACGGAATGGAATATGTTTTGAGGATATGATCAATACATATATATGTTTCAATCGTTTGGGTGATATACAAACAATATAAATTCTGCAGAACATACCACAAAATTATAATATGTAAGCAATTGCTTCTACGCAACAGGTGAAAATTAATATGGTATATAGCGTACCTATGTCGCAGCTTCCACCAGAATAGCCGGCGACACACCGACATTTGTAGTTGTTGATTCCGTCGACGCAAGATCCGTCGTTAGCGCACGGCGAACTGGTACATTCGTTTATATCTACAACGGTTCACTTCGCTACAGGCGCAAGGTAAGATTCTAGGAGTTCCGATGACGACGTTAGACAATGCAACTGCTCCCATTATTCACAGTGACAAAATACCCTTAATATTATTTTTTGTGTGAAATCAAATAATCGAAATGAAAACATCACCTCCTTTATGTCATTCACTTACTACGTTCGCAGTTGCCCGCGCTGTACCCGGGCACACAGGATCAATCGAAACTGTTTACCCGGTCTACGCAGGTTGCACTGTTGTCACATGGACCGGTATAGCACTTGCTCATGTCTGTGATACAGTATTGTGCTATTGCATATGACAAGTGCAAGACAGAACTGCTTCAAAACGTTAATAGTCGATCAAAGTGTTATTTTATCCCACTTGAGCTAAGCAACATGTAGACAATATTTACGACCTGGAAGCAACATTTTAATGCGACTCGTGTAACAATATGCAATAAGGACAACTAAACTCACTATTTTGACAGTTCTCGCCGCCGTAGCCGGCAACACAAGAACAACTGTAGGCACTGACTGCGTCGAAGCACGTCCCACCATTCACACACGGGCTCGATGTACATTCGTCGATGTCTGCAGAATATAACTGCTGTCACGAACATAATAAGTAAATGGGCGAAGATCTTTTCGTTTACGGGCCTCATTCTTTCACACCCGTAGTTTATTTTTTTTACACTGTCGTTATGCTGATGACATTTCTTTCTCAACCGACGCTGTTTTTTCATCTACCGTATCGATTATTTTAATACAAATCTGAAAAAGTTGTAACGCACTACTTCCAGCAACATATTGGTTCCATTAGTCAGAACATATAAACAGCGTAGTGCGATGGAATGGAGCATCATTTAAGCGCGTGATTAATAAATATATGTATTTCTATCCATTGTGTGATATACAACCAATATAAATTATGTGGAACATACGGAATATTCTACTATCTAAACAATTGCTTCTACGCAACAGGTGAAAATTAATAAGATATATAGCGTACCTATGTCGCAGCTTCCACCAGAATAGCCGGCGACACACAGACATTTGTAGCTGTTGATGCCATCGACGCAGGATCCACCATTGGCGCACGGCGAACTGGCACATTCGTTTATATCTACAACGGTTCACTTCGTTACAGGCGCAAGGTAAGATTCTGGGAGTTCCGATGACGACAGTAGACCATGCAGCTGCTCCCGTTATTCTGGGTGAAGAAATATTTTAATATTCTTTATATTTTATGTGAAATCAAGTAATCGAAATGAAAGCATCATCTCCTTGCTGTCATTCACTTACTGTGTTCGCAGTTGTCGCCGCTATATCCGGGCACACAGGAACACTGGTAGCTGTTGACCTGGTCTACGCAGGTTGCACCGTTTTCGCATGGACCGCTATAACACTCGTTCATGTCTGAAATATGAAGGAAAACACAATAATTATGTCTAGCAATATTTGCGCATGACATTAGAAGTTGATCCCAGCAGTCTAATGCAGTGGAGTGGAATATCATATGAAGATATTATCAGTGTGTGTGTGTGTGTGTGTGTGTGTGTGTGTGTGTGTGTGTGTGTGTGTGTGTGTGTGTGTGTGTGTGTGTGTGTGTGTGTGTGTGTGTGTGTGTGTGTGTGTGTGTGTGTGTGTGTGTGTGTGTGTGTGTGTGTGTGTGTGTGTGTGTGTGTGTGTGTGTGTGTGTGTGTGTGTGTGTGTGTGTGTGTGTGTGTGTGTGTGTGTGTGTGTGTGTGTGTGTGTGTGTGTGTGTGTGTGTGTGTGTGTGTGTGTGTGTGTGTGTGTGTGTGTGTGTGTGTGTGTGTGTGTGTGTGTGTGTGTGTGTGTGTGTGTGTGTGTGTGTGTGTGTGTGTGTGTGTGTGTGTGTGTGTGTGTGTGTGTGTGTGTGTGTGTGTGTGTGTGTGTGTGTGTGTGTGTGTGTGTGTGTGTGTGTGTGTGTGTGTGTGTGTGTGTGTGTGTGTGTCTGTGTGTGTGTGTGTGTGTGTTTGCGTGCGTGCGTGCTTGCGTGCGTGCGTGCGTGTGGCAATGCGTTGTATGATATAACCAATATACCACTACCACACAACTACCTCGACACAACTTTAATATATAGTCAAACACTTACCTATGTCACAATTCACACTGGTGTAGCCAGGAAAACACAGACACGTCTATCTGTTGATGGCGTCGACGAAGGATCCATAAGACATCTATATTCATTTTGTTACAGGAACAAGGTTCTACTTAGGGAGTACAGATGACGACGAAAAGAAAAAGCACCTGCTAGTGATGTGTTTCAACGTTCAAACAGTGCGACGACATTGATGCGACATGGAAAATATATTTTGTCATATTGAAGCCGCTGTGTGGACATCATATACACGTGTTAGTCAACCCACAGTAAGATTACGGTTTCTAAAAAGATTTAACAAGATTGCCATCCCAAACAACAAGTTCCAGATGGCAAGTGGACAAGGAAGCCATTGGCTTATCGAGATTCCAACAATTTTATCATCTATGTGTAGCCCGCCCTTGTCATATATCTGTCAATTCTATTTTTAAACATATTCACACTACTAGCATTAACACAATCATTTGGCAGTTTGTTCCATTCATATTGAAGCCGCTGTGTGGACATCATAGGCACGTGTTAGTCAACCCACAGTAAGATTACGGTTTTTAACAAGATTTAACAAGATTGCCATCCCAAACAACAAGTTCCAGATGGCAAGTGGACAGGGAAGTCATTGACTTATCGAGATTCCAACATTTTTAACATCTATGTGTAGCCCGCCTTTATCATATATCTGTCAATTCTATTTTTAAACATATTCACACTACTAGCATTAACACAATCATTTGGCAGTTTGTTCCATTCATTTATCACCCTCTATGAGAAAGAGTACTTTCTCGTGTCAAACCTACACTGTTCCTTAACTAATGCTGCTTTGTTTCCTCTGGTTCTACTGCCTTCTTTAAATTTGAAGGACATATTACTATCAACATCCTCATAACCGTTCACTATTTTGAACACTTCTATTTGGTCTCCTCTTAGTCTCCTTGTCTATAGTGTTGTCAAACCGCATTGTAATAAGCGATTTTCGTAACTAAGGTCTCTCAATTCTGGAATAATTTTAGTTGCTCTTCGTTGTATTCTTTCTAGCTTGTCTATGTCCTTCCTATGATACGGCCTCCATGCTTGAATACAATATTCCAAATGTGGTGTAACTATTGCTTTGTACTGGGGTACAATTAGCTGTTTCTCCTTATACGTGATAGTTCTCCTAATTAGCCATAGAATTTGATTTCCTTTCGAAGCAGCAATCACACATTGCTCTGAAACTGTCATGTCAGCACTAAATTTTGCAACTAATCCTTTTCTTGTGTGGTTCTACCTAGTACAGCATCCCCATTTTACATTCTTCGTCCATGTTTCCATGTCTTTTGTGTATGCATTTACACTTCCCCCAAAATGTAATAACATTTGCCATTTTTCTTACCATTTAACTAATTTATCTAGATCATCCTGTAAACTTTGTTTAACTGTATCATTAGTAACCTTTCTGAATACTTTTGTGTCATCTGCAAATTTGAGTACTTTGCTAGATATGTCATCTTCCAAATCATTTATATATATTAAAACTGTATAGGGCCTAACACTTATCCCTGTGGTACTCCACTCAGAACAGATTTCCAGGTTGAAATCTAACCATCTACTATTACTCTGTCTTCTGTGTGTAAGCCACTTTTCTATCCAGGTGATTACATAATTGCGTATAACATGGGCTTTTAATTTAAGTAAAAATCTTTAATGTGGCACTTTATCGAAAGCTTTCTGGAAATCTAAATAGACAACATCCATTGGTGACCCGTCATAATAATAATAATAATAATGATAAAATTACTTCTTTGGTGCCTGTATCCTCGGAAAATCCGAGTTCAGTGGCGCAACAAAACCAAAGGATCAGGCATTATCGTGTCCAATGGTTAAAATCACCCATTATAATACATTCTCCCTTGCTCACCTCCCTTATCGCCTTTTGTAATTTTAAATCTTCCTCTTGTCCTATGTTAGGACTACGATAAACTACTCCTACTGTTAATGTTGAGTTCCTGGTAACTATGTTACACCAAATTGCTTCCGCACAATCTGCTTCACTTTTCAGTGTTATTTCATATGCTTGGATAGATTCTTTAATATATAAAATAACTCCACCTCCCCTTCTTTCTCGTCTATCCTTCCTAAACATTACATAGGTTGCATTTAGTATTATGGTCCTTCGGTTATGAAATAATTATACCAGATTGCTAAGAATCCCCATTATTCTGGTGTTTTCTCTCTGATTATTTTTGCATTTACACGAAACCAATTAATACTAATCACATTGTCGTTTACTTGTCATCGTGTATTCACTAACTTCGTTCGTTCACATATCCATCACTATCTGTAGCCATGTTTTCGGATATTCAGCTGAGTGAACTCGAGCAACAATAGCCCAAGTTTCGAAACGAGGATTGGAAAACGGGTTCTCTGGGTTGAGAGTCCGATGTTGTAACCGCCACGCCACCGCGCCCCGATGTACAGGTAGCTAGTCCCATATAGTTAGCCTCTCCCATATATACAGGTAGCTAGTCCCATATAATTAGCCTCTCCCAGATATACAGGTAGCTAGTCCCATATAGTTAGTCTCTCCCAGATATACAGGTAGCTAGTCCCATATAGTTAGCCTCTCCCAGATATACAGGTAGCTAGTCCCATATAATTAGCCTCTCCCAGATATACAGGTAGCTAGTCCTATATAGTTAGTCTCTCCCAGATATACAGGTAGCTAGTCCCATATAGTTAGCCTCTCCCAGATATACAGGTGGCTAATCCCATATATAGTTAGCCTCTCCCAGATATACACTGAGTCCAGCATACTGTGATGTGACATAATTTGTGATTCCATATTGGTATATATCATATATATATATATATATATATATATATATATATATATATATATATATATATATATATATATATATATATATACGTTACAGGAGTACATTATTGCATTGAAAAATACCATGTATTTAATCCAGCAAAACTGCAAATTTACACATTTCTTGAGTGCTGGGCTTCTTCTTGTACTCCGAAAAGATGTAGCGTTGAGAATTTGCACAGGAAGTTTTACTGGATGTCATGGTGCCTCGGTTGTGAAGGGAACAAACAAAACTTGTGAGAGCTCCGTTTATTTGGGGTGACAAAGTGCTGTTAATATTTTTTCATATGATGTGAAATCAAATAATTGTAAAAACATTATACGTTCTATCGTTTACTTATCGTGTTCGCATT
Organism: Lamellibrachia satsuma; assembly: GCA_033239005.1. Classification (NCBI taxonomy): domain Eukaryota; kingdom Metazoa; phylum Annelida; class Polychaeta; order Sabellida; family Siboglinidae; genus Lamellibrachia; species Lamellibrachia satsuma. Next base: position 4,140,433 of record BSQZ01000046.1, on the reverse strand, counting down.
TATTGCCGCTTTTTCCCGGCACACAAGAACACGCGTAGCTGTTGGTCCGGTCTACGCAGGTTGCACCATTCTCACATGGACCGCTATAGCACTCTTTTATATCTGGGATGTAGCATACGTACCATTGCACATGTCAAGTGCAAGCCAGGACAGTTTGCAAAACTCTGTTTCCGACAACATTGCTATTTTACCCCGATTAAATTAGTCTATCAACTCATTTTCTTTCGTTCGTTTTTTTTGTGTCTGACCAAATCAACTAAAATAATGACGTAATAACACACATTTATCCACTTACTGTGTTCGCAATTGTTGCCGTTGTATCCAGGCACACAGAAACACTCATAGCTGTTGATCCTGTCTAGGCAGGTTGCACCGTTCTCGCATGGACCACTGTAGCATTCGTTCGTGTCTGAAATGTTGAAGAATACGAAACATGCCTAAGCCTATACGCGTATAACTTAAATGTTAATTCCATCAACCACAACATTAAAAACGTCTAGTAAGACGGAATGGAATATCTTTTTGAGGATATGATTAATACATATATGTGTTTCAATCGTTTGGGTGGTATACAAACAATATAAATTATGCAGAACATAAAACAAAGTTCTACTATGTAAGCAATTGCATCTACGCAACAGCAAATTAATATTGTCTATAGCTTACCTATGTCGCAGCTTCCACCAGAATAGCCGGCGACACACCGACATTTGTAGTTGTTGATGCCATCGACGCAGGATCCGCCGTTGGCGCACGGCGAACTGGTACATTCGTTTATATCTACAACGGTTCACTTCGCTACAGGCGCAAGGTAAGACTCTGGGAATACCGATGACGACGTTGGACAATGCAGCTGCTCCCATTATTCACGGTGACAAAATAGCATTAATATTGTTTTTTTTTCGTGAAACCAAGTAATCGAAATGAAAACATCATCTCATTTATGTCATTCATTCACTTACTATGTTCGCAGTTGCCCCCGCTGTACCCGGGCACACAGGAACACTCGAAACTGTTTATCCGGTCTACGCAGGTTGCATATGACAAGTGCAAGACAGAACTGCTTCAAAAGGTTAATGGTCGATCAAAGTGTTACTTTATCCAACTTGAGCTAAGCAACATGTAGACAATATTTACGACCTGGAAGCAACATTTTAATGCGACTCGTGTAACAATATGCAATAAGGACAACTAAACTCACTATTTTGACAGTTCTCGCCGCCGTAGCCGGCAACGCAAGAGCAACTGTAGACATTGACTGCGTCGTCGCACGTCCCATCATTCACACACGGGTTCGATGCACATTCGTCGATGTCTGCAGAATATAACTGCTGTCACGAACATAATAAGTAAATGGGCGAAGATATTTTCGTTCACGGGCCTCATTCTTTCACACCCGTAGTTTATTTTTTTACACTGTCGTTATGCTGATGACATTTCTTTCTCAACTGACGCTATTTGGTCATCTACCGTATCGATTATTTTAATACAAATCTTAAAAGTTGTAACGCACTACTTCCAGCAACATATTGGTTCCATTAGTCAGAACATGTAAACAGCGTAGTGCGACGGAATGGGATATCATTCGAGCGTGTGATTAATAAATATATGTGTTTCTATCGATTGTGTGATATACAACCAATATAAATTATGTGGAACATACGGAATATTCTACTATCTAAACAATTGCATCTACGCAACAGGTGAAAATTAATATGGTCTATAGTTTACCTATATCGCAGCTTCCACCAGAATAGCCGGCGACACACAGACATTTGTAGTTGTTGATGCCATCGACGCAGGAGCCGCCATTGGCGCACGGCGAACTGGCACATTCGTTTATATCTACAACGGTTCACTTCGCTACAGGCGCAAGGTAAGACTCTGGGGGTACCGATGACGACGTTAGACAATGCAGCTGCTCCCATTATTCATGGTGACGAAATACTCTTAATATTCTTTATATTTTATGTGAAATCAAGTAATCGAAAGGAAAACACCATCTCCTTTCTGTCGTTCGACGAATAAGCGCTTGGCAGTTCTTGGAAATGGCTGCAGCTAACACTTTCGCTGCGACGCGCTAAGTGCCTTCGACCGAAGCAACGTACACTCTCAATCAGGCGAGTTACTACGTCAGAACGGGAGACGTTTGATAAACCAAGTCCCAATATGTTGCTTAAGTTGGGTTTAGTCGATAACAAAATGGCCATATCCTATTGGCAAAGTGCTTACAAATATATTTTCATGTGTTGAGCGAATATTGCCAGAACCGAATTCGTGACGTAGGGTTGTCTAACAGTATGGCGCGGCCAATGAAATAAAGGTGACGTGTGTGCAACAAGGTTTTCTTAGTCAACCACTGGCGTGATATTCTTGACTGTAGTTACTAATTATGTTCTATTAACACTTATAAGTGCAATTGTAAGCAACTTATAATTCTTTAAAAAAAAATGGTTTCTTACCTCATATATAAAACATACGTGTTGTTGTGAAGGTAGTCATCAGCCTGGAGTTTGTAAAACATTAATGTTTTATTCGTCTTTGACAGTAGATTTGACCTGTATCTTTATAATGTTTTCAGCTGTCTTCGTCAGACTAACTATCGCTAGAAGGCGCCACGGTAGTCATTGGAATTGCTGCTGGGTCTTATTTGGGCGTCTGTCGGGCCACAGTTTGAGCCAGTGGCCAATCACCGACCGCCAAGACCAAATTCAGGTGTAACCGCCGTGACATTTAACCAGAATTCAATCAATTGGAGATTGGCTCCCATAAATAGGTCGCACTTGCAGTGTGAACGTCAAGATAATTTAGCCGCGCTTCGTCATGCGATACGGCGTCGCACGACCAATCGGGCAACCAATCGATCGTGTGAACAGGCCTTAAGAGAGCGTTCTTGTTATCACATATTTACTTATTTTATTTACTTACGGTGTATCCACGGGCACACTTACACCTGTACCCGTTGGCCCGCTCAACGCAAATTGCACCATTTCGGCAAGGGTGACTAGAGCATTTGCGGTTGATATCTGAAAGATCACTCGTTGGCGAATTATTCCGAAACAGAATAACGTAATCACACAAAGCTGCTAACACACCTTTACTCCTATACGAAAAGTGAAGTAACAAGTTGTTAACAGGAAAAGTAGTGATTTTCAAAACGTTTGCACAATATTAATGGCCAAAAATGTAATATACATTCCTCTAGTGGATCATTTAAAAGTTATACCGATCACCGGGAACGTTCAAAACGCTTTACACACCACCCCCGGCAGATCAGTTCATTCCATCACCAACTCGACTTCTATATGAAGCTTTCCCTGTTGCTGCTAATATGCGAATTAGCTCACCGTTTCACTGAGCAGAAAAACTATGATACGAAGTCAATAATAGGACGTTCGGAAGAGTTCGGCAAAGGTTCAAAACAACGAACCCCTTTTCATCAACCACTAGACGCTATGTCTAGCATTTGCATGATGGTGTGGTATACATTAAAAATAAGTATAGTCGGTTAACTTATGCGTTCGGCGGTTTATCCAAGCCAATCCCGGACGCCACGAGCAATGTCTTGTGCCCTTGTACCTACCTATCTGACAGCACCTTCCCGTGAATCCACTCCGGCATCTGCAACGTGCGTCCGTGGGCGTGCCGCCGTTAAGACATAATCTGTTGCACGGCCTAATCTCGGTCCCGCTGCCGAAGCAGGCCGACCCACCACAAGAGGCCGACCTCACCAAGCCGCGGATCCGAGTCTGCAAACCCGCGTTACCGCACCGATGACTGCACGCGCCCCACGCCGCCCAGTTGGCCCATAAACAGTTTACCTTTGAGCAGCCACGGCGATGTCCCCACCAATATAGATCGACCGGACATACCAGCAGTAGTAGCAACGTCAGTACAAGCGTCAGCCTAGCAGTTGGAAACATTTTATATTGTGCTTCTTCGCTGCTGGTCGGTTGAACGACAGTGAGATACTAATAAGTAGAAGGGTCTTCTTCGGCTAAAGCTGACCCGGTGGATCTGCTCTGTCTGGCGGCACGGAGATCTGTGTACGCCACATCGGTGCTGGGTTTTCCTATTTTCGGCACGTTTACATCCTATGAAGCGTGTTAACAATGGTGCAGCATGTATGAATTGTCTGACACTGTTGCGTAATGGTCAAGCAGGAAGACAAAGGCACTGATGTGGAACGCATGTAGCTTCAAGGCTTGTCTGTCTGGCTGTATTGCGTAATGTCGAAGCTTTGTCTGTCTGGGCTTATTGCGTAATGTCGAAGCTGTGTCTGTCTGGCTGTATTGCGTAATGTCGAAGCAAGAATGAAAATGTACTGACACGGAACAAATGTAGCTGTTAATGCACAGTCTATCTGATAAAGTTAGACGTAACAACTCACATAGTAGATTCATATAACATAGATGTTCAATGAGCCGCTAGTTACCAAGAGATAGATGCCTGCTCATCAAAGTCCGCCGACTAAGCGCGCTTCCCATTGGTTATTCTAAACCAACACAGACATCGCGCAGACGGACGGAGCGGTTAGTTTAGTTTAGCAATGCAGTTACTAATACAGTTAGTAATAAAAGTCTTGACATAAGAAATTATGCAAGCTTAATTAACCCAATTTAAAAAATTATTTTCAAGCAATTATGAATAACATACATAGTTCTTATGGTTATGTATTAAGCCATGTTAAAACACATTATACTTATACTATACTATAATTGCTTGTTTTGTGTTATTGAATTTCTTTGAGATTGGTTGAATTTCTTTATTCACGCCATATTGCCTCAGCTGAATAAATGCTACTAATGAGGCAGTGACTAGAATCCAGCATTTGTAAAAATACATTATAATTTTCTTATTCACATGTTTACATACTTGTACCTATACTTGTACATAGCTATTGTCTGGTTTCACTGTCACAACAAGCTACCACCACAACACTGGACGGGGCGGGGCCTGTTTTCGAGAAAAGAAATGCACGTTAATTGAATTTTAGTAATTTTACAAAAAAACAAAGAGCACCAACAATGTATCAAGCGTTTTAATATTATAACGCATAAATGACGTTACCATCTCAGAGAAGTGATTAATTTGAGTTTTAGGAATGAAAGCGGACGCCGACGAAACTTTAATCTTCTCCGTCGAATGCTGTAAACAGACTGGCTCGCAACTTCTGGCGTTCATTAAAGGGCGGCGGACACTACACAACTTTTCCCCCTTAATCGCCAATCCGTGCGTAATGTCAAAGCTTTGTCTGTCTGGCCTTATTGCTTAATGTCGAAGCTTTGTCTGCCTGGCCTTATTGCTTAATGTCGAAGCTTTGTCTGTCCGGCCTTATTGCTTAATGTCGAAGCTTTGTCTGCCTGGCCTTATTGCGTAATGTCGAAGCTTTGTCTGTCTGGCCTTATTGCGTAATGTCGAAGCTTTGTCTGTCTGGCTGTATTGCGTAATGTCGAAGCTAGAATAAAAATGTGCTGACACGGAACAAATGTATCTTTCAAGACACAGTCTATCTGATAAAGTTAGACGTAACAACTCATATTACATAGATGTTCAAGGAGCCGCTAGTTACCAAGAGATGCCTCCTCATCAAAGTCCGTCGACTATGCGTGCTTCCCATTGGTTATTCTAAACCCACACAGATCTCGCGCAGACGGACAGAGCGGTTAGTTTAGATTAGCAATGCAGTTACTAATACAGTTAGTAATAAATGTCTTGACATAAGAAATTATGCAAAGTTAATTCACCCAAATTGTTTCTAATTCTTTTCCAGCAATTATGAATAACATACATAGTTCTTATGGTTATGTACTAAGCCATTTAAAAACACATTATACTTATACAGTAATATAATTACTCGTTTTGTGTTATTGAATTTCTTTGAGATTGGTTGAATTTCTTTATTCACGCCATATTGCCTCAGCTGAATAAATGCTACTAATGAGGCAGTGACTAGAATCCAGCAATTGTAAAAATACTTTATAATTTTCTTATTCACATGTTTACATACTTGTACCTATACTTGTACATAGCTATTGTCTGGTTTCACTGTCACAACAAGCTACCACCACAACGCTGGACGGGGGCGGGGCCTGTTTTCGAGAAAAGAAATGCACGTTAATTGAATTTTAGTAATTTTACAAAAAAACAAAGAGTACCAACAATGTATCAAGCATTTTAATATTATAACGCATAAATGACGTTACCATCTCAGAGAAGTGATTAATTTGAGTTTTAGGAATGAAAGCGGACGCCGACGAAACTTTAATCTTCTCCGTCGAATGCTGTAAACAGACTGGCTCGCAACTTCTGGCGTTCATTAAAGGGCGGCGGACACTACACAACTTTTCCCCCTTAATCGCCAATCCGTGCGTAATGTCAAAGCTTTGTCTGTCTGGCCTTATTGCTTAATGTCGAAGCTTTGTCTGTCTGGCCTTATTGCTTAATGTCGAAGCTTTGTCTGTCTGGCCTTATTGCGTAATGTCGAAGCTTTGTCTGTCTGGCCTTATTGCTTAATGTCGAAGCTTTGTCTGTCTGGCCTTATTGCTTAATGTCGAAGCTTTGTCTGTCTGGCCTTATTGCTTAATGTCGAAGCTTTGTCTGTCTGGCCTTATTGCTTAATGTCGAAGCTGTGTCTGTCTGGCCTTATTGCGTAATGTCGAAGCTTTGTCTGTCTGGCCTTATTGCTTAATGTCGAAGCTTTGTCTGTCTGGCCTTATTGCGTAATGTCGAAGCTTTGTCTGTCTGGCCTTATTGCGTAATGTCGAAGCTTTGTCTGTCTGGCCTTATTGCGTAATGTCGAAGCTTTGTCTGTCCGGCCTTATTGCGTAATGTCGAAGCTTTGTCTGTCTGGCCTTATTGCGTAATGTCGAAGCTTTGTCTGTCTGGCCTTATTGCGTAATGTCGAAGCTTTGTCTGTCTGGCCTTATTGCGTAATGTCGAAGCTTTGTCTGTCTGGCCTTACTGCGTAATGTCGAAGCTTTGTCTGTCTGGCCTTATTGCGTAATGTCGAAGCTTTGTCTGTCTGGCCTTATTGCGTAATGTCGAAGCTTAGTCTGTATGGCCTTATTGCGTAATGTCGAAGCTTTGTCTGTATGGCTGTATTGCGTAATGTCGAAGCTAGAATAAAATGTGCTGACACGGAACAAATGTATCTTTCAAGACACAGTCTATCTGATAAAGTTAGACGTAACAACTCATATTACATAGATGTTCAAGGAGCCGCTAGTTACCAAGAGATGCCTCCTCATCAAAGTCCGTCGACTATGCATGCTTCCCATTGGTTATTCTAAACCCACACAGATCTCGCGCAGACGGACAGAGCGGTTAGTTTAGATTAGCAATGCAGTTACTAATACAGTTAGTAATAAAAGTCTTGACATAAGAAATTATGCAAAGTTAATTCACCCAAATTGTTTCTAATTCTTTTCCAGCAATTATGAATAACATACATAGTTCTTATGGTTATGTACTAAGCCATTTAAAAACACATTATACTTATACTATAATATAATTACTTGTTTTGTGTTATTGAATTTCTTTGAGATTGGTTGAATTTCTTTATTCACGCCATATTGCCTCAGCTGAATAAATGCTACTAATGAGGCAGTGACTAGAATCCAGCATTTGTAAAAATACATTATAATTTTCTTATTCACATGTTTACATACTTGTACCTATACTTGTACATAGCTATTGTCTGGTTTCACTGTCACAACAAGCTACCACCACAACGCTGGACGGGGGCGGGGCCTGTTTTCGAGAAAAGAAATGCACGTTAATTGAATTTTAGTAATTTTACAAAAACAGTGAGTACCAACAATGTGTCAAGCGTTTTAATATTATAACGCATAAATGACGTTACCATCTCAGAGAAGTGATTAATTTGAGTTTAAGGAATGAAAGCGGACGCCGACGAAACTCTATTCTTCTCCGTCGAATGCTGTAAACAGACCGGCTCGCAACTTCCGGCGTTCATTAAAGGGCGGCGGTCACTATACAACTTTTTCCCTTTAATCGCCAGACAGACTCGCAGACAGTTGCGTTTTGTCGGCGACCCTGAAACGTTTAGTGTACGGGCATACTGCGATAAAAACAAAACTTTAATCGGCGACAAAAAACATATTCTCAAAATGAATCGGTAACCCGAGCCACCGCCTAGTGTCTGTTGTATTTTTTCGGCGACCGGCAAATGTCCGCGCTCGTGAGGACGTAAATCGCCGACCGGATTTAACGCTTCCCACCTGGATTTAGCGTAGACAAATCCCTGCGCAGTTTTGTTGCATGTGACATAAGCGAAAAGATGGCCGAAAAAGAGTGAAGTGTGTTCTTACAAAGGTATGCGCGGCAAGCACGTTTCCCTGGAGTCTGGACCTGGTTTACGGATGTCGCAGACGACATTTTACTATGCCTTACTCTAGGGGGCGCGGCAATGTTGTAATTGCACGCTTTCCCGCGAGAGGCGCACGCGTCCGGTGGCCTATTGAGGTCATAGTGTCCATAGTCGGGGCAAGTGCCGCTAGTCGGTGATATAGTGGGTTTCTACCGTCCTGCGTTGATGAATTTGCTTAGTGTGCAAACGTAAAGACGTTGATGAAATACTATTTTACACGTAATTTTTATTTTGAAACGTCCCACTTCTAGGATCTTGCAAAGGGGGCAAGCTTAGTCAACCATTAGTTTATCATGCTACCGTGTAGTGGCGCACCAGGATACATAGGGAAAAACTATTTAAGCCTAGGGGGCATGGCCCAATGCCCCCTTCCCCGCCACTGCCCATTTCCTCCGCTGCCGACTACGCGACGATCCGCGCACTCTGGAAGATCTAACCAGCGTCACGCAGCGGGCAGACTCACATGATAGACACGGGAGGAATAAGACAATTGTAATCTCAAAGCTAGCACGTTGATTTGTCATAGACGACACTGTGTACGTCACAACAAGACAGCAACAGCAGCAACAACAACAGCAGCAGCAACAGCAGCTACACCAGCAGCTGCAGCAGCAGATTTTGCGGAACAAATTGCTATGGATTTCGCTTCTCCGTGTGGTAGATTGTGTCTGTGCTTAGTTCATCTTAGTGAACTGTTAGCAGCTTTTCGCAGTCGTGAATACAATTCATATACAATTTCTGGCAAACGCTTTTCATGTTCACCGTCAACCATGTCATCGATTCGGATTCGCACTCAAACAGGCAATCCTTGTAGTTTCCGCTGCAGCGACCCATGCAGGCCGAGTAGTTATCCGTGGTTATCCCCGGCGGTATAACCGCTCTAACTCCGCCGGTCGCCGCCAGGAGCAAAAACACGTGGATCTACAGAAAGAATAATGACGTCAGCATAATCGACAGTTCAAACGATGTTTAGTTGCAGTGCCTATCAGCACGGTCAGTTAATGACCACACAGAGACAGATCATGTATGTTACAGAAGGTTTGATAGTTAAATTAAAGAACGACTCTCCGATCTCATGAGAAACTCCGCTGGACAGAACATTCGCAGCTATTTCGTAATATATTTTTCTAACTCATGTAATTTGACAAGAAACTTGTAGTTTCCTAATATTTCGGTGGACTCATTCAGTCTTCGTCGGCGGACTTACGTCGCTGAGGTAGTTACTAATTATTTCTTACTGAGCTTTGAACTGGTATCAAACCTTTTTGTGGAATGTCATATATTGTACGTGCATGGAGATGGTCAAGTTGAACTCCAATTGCATGCGTCATAGATAACAATTTGTTTACGACATTTGTGACATTATGAATCTCAGTAAAATTCATCGCTTAAATACGAATGCGCGTTGAGGACATTTAGACTGCCTATATAAACATTATCAATAAAAGGGCATACCACACTGCTCTGAAACTTTAGACTGCCTATATAAACATTATCAATAAAAGGGCATACATGTGGAACCTTCAGATGTAGAAAACATATAGTACTCATTGTTTGAGGTTTTACGGATATGGACTGCATTGAAGTAGTTGGACACTGGGGAGTGCTAACCCTCGAGCATCTATGTTAATGTCCGTACCGCCTCTTTACTTAGTAACGTAAAAGACCCTTGGTGCAGGCATAGAAATGTCTGCTTGGCGTGATGTTCACAAACTGGCTGACTAGTTCATGGGAGAATCCAGGGGTGTCCATCAGGTGCCCGAGCACCCCCTTAATTTCAGTCGGATTTGTTTTCATTAAATAAAAATTAGTTGTTGTGACACCATGAAACCATAGCGCCTTCCGACTTTCTAATATGCATACCAGGGACGTTGCCACCAATACTGCCACATGTCCCCAAGTCATTCTGATATACTCCCTCCCACCATGCCATCATTATCATCATAGTATCCATTACTAAACATAAATAGATTCTTGTTTTCTGTGCAGTTTTATTGAAGTTCCACTGGTCAGCAGATGTTGACAGGCTTGCAAACTGATGTGGGAAACAATCATATTTTAAGATGCAGCCCATAATTATTTTATGCAAAAAACCATAATATTGCTGAGAAGCCAAAGCCGTTTCGACACTGATGAGACTGTACCCTATTACCACTGATGGGACTGTACCCTATTACCACTGATGGGACTGTACCCTATTACCACTGATGGTACTGTACCCTATTACCACTGATGGGACTGTACCCTATTATCACTGATGGGACTGTACCCTATTACCACTGATGGGATTGTACCCTATTGCCACTGATAGTGCCTTGTCGAGATGTTGTCCGCGCCTTCCAGTGGAAAATAAAAATGTCCTTCTGCAGGGCACCATAGGAGACTAGTGTATTACACTATGATAATTAATGAATTAATTAATTAATAAGAATACCGGGTGAAGTAGACTACTGCTGTCCAATTGACATGACATATACACGCTCATTGATGCACGTATACTGCCGTTATAGGTTATGATGAAAGCTGCAAGTGTATTTTCGAATGACTCAACATAAATTAGCGCCTGTCGCTAGTACTTACGATATTCATTTGCATGGCTTTCTGGCAGCAGAGATTTATAACTTGCAAGAAATACGGAGACTTCCTTGTATCACACGTCAGACAAACAGAATGCCTTTGTCGACCGGTGCTTACAAATGTACTAACATACTAATTGCACCCTCGACTGACCCCGCTAATTATTCACGCAATACTCTAGCCAAGTGTTCAACTGGTGTCCAGTGCCTAGTTTGGAAGACACTCGGAAAGGATATCTTCCGGGTTTGCGTTCTATATACAGTACTCTGGCTCTGGTATAAGACGGACAAGGAGAGATTCAGCGCGTGAATACGTTTGGCATTGTTAGTCTGCATGCTGGCGTACGTACGCGTGCTCAATTTATGATCCACATATTATGTATATACATTTAGTGTATTTAAGTATTCGATGTTATTTTGCTAGAATGTATTATGTTACTCCTGAGGTGGGGTGAGCTAAAAAAAAGTGTATACTATTAAATCGTGCAAACAAGGTTAACATTCAATGATCCCAATTACCACAATTGTAGTCACTATGATGATCTTGATAACTTTTATAGTTCTATTGTGGGTACATTGAAGAGGTCTGGCCAAACACTAGTGTCAAATTATAAATGTGCTTTTAAACATGGTACCAGGCTGGAATGAGCAAATGAAGGAGCTTCACAGTGCAGCTCGTGATGCTTACTGGTTCTGGAGAGAGATTGGCAGACCCAAACAAGGTGACGTTTTTAATCTAATGAAATTATCGAGAATTAAATGTAAGCATGCGATCAGAAAATTTAAAAGGACAAAGAAATTATAATTGCTGATAGCATTGCACAAACGATGTGTAAAAGGATCAGTTCTGCAAGGAAATTAAGCACCGTACGAGCAGTAAAGTAAAACTTCCCACGAACATTGAAGATGTCCACGGCGATGTATATAAAATATTTTTAACACTGTGAAAGCCATTGTGATTAAGTTCACTTTGATTGCGTTACTTACAACTCTGGAATGAATATTGATACAGGTGAACTGATGAATATTATTAATGAATTATCATGCAATAAGTCACCAGGTCTGGATGGACTTACTGCAGAACATATCGAGTTCGCGGATTCACAACTCCTGATACTAGTATCTATTGTTGTGTCCTCTACCCTGGTGCACGGTTATGTACCAAAAGCAATCACAGAGTCTACTATTGTATCGGTCATCAAGGATAAAAATAGACGTGTAAATAAAAAGAGCAATCACAGGCCACTGTGCCTCTTAAACACATGTTCCAAGATAATAGGGTGTCATCCGTGAATTGTTAGACAGGTGTGAACAAATTGTGACTGAGGAAGAAAAACAAACCGAAGGAAATAGAACACATCAAGAGAGTATTAATGAGATGCGGTTATCCACAGTGAGCACCCTTGCGAGACCGATTACCAGGTCCAATGTGTTGCAACAATTGTGTGGCCGGAATTGCGGTCGGGTCCTATTCGGGCGTCTGTCGGGCGACAGTTTGAGCCAGCGGCCAATCAGCGACCGCCACGACCGAATGCAGGTGTACCCGTCGTGACATTTAATGAGAACTCAATCAGTTGGGGATTGTGTCACATAAATAGGTCGCACTTGCAGGGTGAATGCCAAGATAATTAAGCTGCGCTACGTCATGCGATACGGCGTCGCACGACCAATTGGGCAACTAATCGTTCGTGTGAAAAGGCCTTAAGAAAGCGTTCTTGTCATCACATATTCACATACTACGTTCGCAGTTATCGCATGTGTATCCCCGGACACACGTACACCTGTACCCGTTGGCACGTTCAACGCAAGTTGCACCATTTCAGCAAGGGTGACTAGAACATTTGGGGTTGATATCTGAAAGATCAGTCGTTGGCGAATTATTCCCAAACAGAATAACGTAATCACACAAAGCTGCTAACACACCTTCTTTCCTTCCGACCAGATCACTTTCTGACCTCGAAATATCATAGACGGGTCCTATACAAAAAGTGAAGTAGCAAGTTGTTAACAGGAAAAGTAGTGATTTTCGAAACGTTTGCAATACTAATTGTCAAAAATGTACCATACATTCCTCTAGTGGAACATTTAAAAATCAGCGTTGTAAATAAGTTAAAGGCAAGTTATACCGATCACTGGGAACGCTCAACATGCTTTACACTTCACCCCCGGCAGATCAGTTCATTCCATAACCAACTTGACTTTACACCTCACCCCCTGGCAGATCAGTTCATTCCATTACCAATTCGACTTTACACTTCACCCCCTGGCAGATCAGTTAATTCCATTACCAACTCGACTTTACACTTCACCCCCTGGCAGATCAGTTCATTCCATCACCAACTCGACTTCTATATGAAACTTTTCCTGGTTCATGCTAGTATGCGAATTTGCTCACAGTTTCACAAAGCAGAAAAACTATGATACGAAGTCAATAATAGGACGTTCGGAAGAGTTCGGCAGAGGTTCAAAACAATCGAACCCCTTTTGATCAACCACTAGACGCTATGTCTAGCGTTTGCATGATGGTGTGGTATACATTAAAAATAAGTATAGTCGGTTAACTTACGCGTTCGGCAGTTTCTCGAAGCGAATCCCGGACGACACGAGCAACATCTTGTACCCTCTTGTACCCCAAATCTTATGGAATGGATTGACCGGACATACAAACAGTAGTAGCAACGTCAGTACAAGCGTCAGCCTAGCAGTTGGACAATTTTCTGTTGCGCTACTTCGCTGCTGGTCGGTTGAACGACAGTGAAATAATACTAACTAGAATGGTCTTCTTCGGCTAAAGCTGACCCGGTGGATCTGCTCTGTCCGGCTGCGCAGAGATCTGTAATGTGGGTCTGTGTGATCGGAAATCTGCTTTGTTGAATACACTTCGTTTTGGAATTATGGTTTGGAACTGCTCATAGTCGCTTCAATAAGACTCTGTCTCGCATCGGTGCTGGGTTTTGGTATTTCCAGTACCTTTACACCCTATGAAGTGGGTCAACAATGGAGCAGCATGTACGAATTGTCTGACATTGTAATGGTCAAAGTAATAGTCAAACATTGTAATGGTCAAGCAGGAAGATAAAGGCACTGATGTGGAACGCATGTAGGTTCAAGGCTTTGTCTGTCTGGCCTTATTGCGTAATGTCGAAGCTTTGTCTGTCTGGCCTTATTGCGTAATGTCGAAGCTTTGTCTGTCTGGCCTTATTGCGTAATGTCGAAGCTTTGTCTGTCCGGCCTTATTGCGTAATGTCGAAGCTTTGTCTGTCTGGCCTTATTGCGTAATGTCGAAGCTTTGTCTGTCCGGCCTTATTGCGTAATGTCGAAGCTTTGTCTGTCTGGCCTTATTACGTAATGTTGAAGCTGTGTCTGTCTGGCCTTAATGTCGAAGCAAGAATAAAATGTGCTGACACGGAACAAATGTAGCTTTCAAAGCATAGTCTATCTAATAAAGTTAGATGTGGAAACTCACATAGTAGATTCATATTATATAGATGTTCAAGGAGCCGCTAGTTACCAAGAGATAGATGCCTCCTCATCAAAGTCCGCCGACTAAGCGCGCTTCCCATTGGTTATTCTAAACCCACACAGATCTCGCGCAGACGGACAGAGCGGTTAGTTTAGTTTAGCAATGCAGTTACTAATACAGTTAGTAATAAAAGTCTTGACATAAGAAATTATTCAAACTTAATTCACCCAATTTTTTTATTATTATTTTCAAGCAGTTATGAATAACATACATAGTTCTTATGGTTATGTACTAAACCATTTAAAAACACATTATACTTATACTATAATATAATTACTCGTTTTGTGTTATTGAATTTCTTTGAGATTGGTTGAATTTCTTTATTCACGCCATATTGCCTCAGCTGAATAAATGCTACTAATGAAGCAGTGACTAGAATCCAGCATTTGTAAAAATACATTATAATTTTCTTATTCACATGTTTACATACTTGTACCTATACTTGTACATAGCTATTGTCTGGTTTCACTGTCACAACAAGTTACCAACACAACACTGAATGGGGGCAGGGCCTGTTTTCGAGAAAAGAAATGCACGTTAATTGAATTTTAGTAATTTTACAAAAACAAAGAGTACCAACAATGTGTCAAGCGTTTTAATATTATTACGCATAAATGACGTTACCATCTCAGAGAAGTGATTAATTTGAGTTTAAGGAATGAAAGCGGACGCCGACGAAACTATATTCTTCTCCGTCGAATGCTGTAAACAGACTGGCTCGCAACTTCCGGCGTTCATTAAAGGGCGGCGGTCACTATACAACTTTTCCCCCTTAATCGCCAATCCGTGCGCTCGCAGACAGTTGCGTTTTGTCGGCGACCCTGAAACGTTTAGTGTACGGGCATACTGCGATAAAAACAAAACTTTAATCGGCGACAAAAAACATATTCCCAAAATGAATCGGTAACCCGAGCCACCGCCTAGTGTCTGTGGTATTTTCGACCGGATTTAACGCTTTCCACCTGGATTTAGCGCCTACATATCCCTGCGCAATATTGTTGCACGTGACATAAGCGAAAAGATGGCCGGAAAAGTGTGAAGTGTGTTCTTACAAAGTTATGCGCGGCAAGCACGTTTCCCTGGAGTCTGGACCTGGTTTTTACTATGCCTAAATGTAACTCCAGGTGGCGCGGCAATGTTATAATTTAAGCCTAGGGGCAGGACCCAATGCCCCCCTCTAAATACGCCACTGCCCACTTCCTCCGCTGCCGACTACGCGACGATCCGTGCACACTGGAAGATCTAGCCAGCGTCACGCAGCGGGCCGACTTGCGCCGGAAAATGGTAACATATCACATGATAGACACGGGAGGAAGAAGACAATTGTAATCTCAAAGCCAGCACGTCGGTTTGTCATAGACGACACTGTGTACGTCACAACAAGACAGCAACTGCAACAACAACAGCAGCAAAAGCAGCAGCAGCAACAACAACAACAGCAGCAACAACAACTGCATAGGAAAGTTGGTTATATTGTAGATATATTCTGAAATTAACATACAGTTATTTAATCGTTCCCCCTGTGACATTTGTAGGAACGTATATACGTCGTATACATGTAAGCAAAGCCGGTAACGAAGTAACAAAATAGAATTACGTGTTACTTTTGTAAGCGTAATGACACCGGGTGCTTTATTTTTTTCCTCTGCATAATTATTCCGCTGCGTACAGAAACGGTATACACGCTACGCGTAGAATCACCGTAATATGTCTTCTGATTCGCTAATTAAAAATTGACCGAGGGGCAGAGGCTGGCTGAGATGGACGAGCCGTCGACCTCTTCGAGGAGGCTGCCATCTCGCCAGGAATAAGCGGCGCGTTCGACCAGCTGGAGCGTCATCTGTCGGCTGACTCGGAGCATCTGTCTGGCCTGGCGGCGTATCCAACGCTACGCACCTTTTTTGTCGAACTGAACACTGGTCTGCCTGTCAGTGCAGCTGTTGCTGCTCAAGCTGAATAAAGCGTTCGTATAATTTGGTGTGCCTTACAATCTTTTGCTGTCTTACCAATGTGTGGAAGTGTGTGTTTGTCTGCACGCGTTAAACTTAAAAAAGTATTATTTTCGTTCTTATGCTTGTAGGCTCGTGAGTCGGGGTCTGAGTTTGCTTCTACTTCAAGTAGAAAATTTTACTTTCTTCTTTTACTCAAGTAGATTTTTTTGGGTACTTTTACTTCTACTTGAGTAGATTTTTCAGGATCTTCTTCTACTTTTACTCAAGTAGAAAAATGTTCTACTTGTTACAGACCCGCATGTAAGTTTTGAAGTGCTCGTGTACCCGATTTTGAAATGCTCGTGTACCCGATTTTGAAGTGCTCGTGTACCCGATTTTGCGGAACAAACTGCGATGGATTTCGCTTCTCCATGTGGTAGATTATGTCTGTGCTTAGTTCATCTTAGTGAATTGTTAGCAGCTTTTCGCAGTCGTGAATACAATTCATATATAATTTCTGGCAAACGCTTTTCATGTTCACCGTCAACCATGTCATCGATTCGGATTCGCACTCAAACAGGCAATCCTTGTAGCTTCCGTTGCAGCGAACCATGCAGTCCGAGTAGTTCTCCATAGTTATCCCCGGCGGTATCACCGCTCTAACTCCGCCGGTCGCCGCCAGGAGCAAAAACACGTGGATCTACAGAAAGAATAATGACGTCAGCATAACCGACAGTTCAAACGATGTTTACTTGCAGTGCCGATCAGCACAGTCAGTTAATCACCACACAAAGACAGATGTGCGTAACAGAAGGTTTGATAGATGCAATTAAAGAACTATTGTCCAATCTCAAGAGAAACTCCGCAGGACAGATCATTCGTAGCTATTGCCAACTATATTTTCTAACTCATCTAATTTGACAAGAAACGTGTAGTTTCTCCTAATATTTCGGTGGACTCATTCGGTCTTCGTCGGTGGACTTACGTCGCTCCGGTCATTACTAATTATTTCTACTGGGCGTGAACTGGCATTGAGCCCAGCTGTGGAATGTGCATGGAGATCGCCAGGTGGCACAGTCTTAGCGTTAGTTGAATTACGCAATATTATTAAACAAATAAACTCCAATTGCATGCGTCATAGATAGATAGCAATTTGTTTACGACATTTGTGACATTACGAATCTGATAGTCAAATTCATCGCTTAAATACGAATACCTTTTGAGGACTTGTAGGCTGCCTCTATAAACATGATATAGAAAGCATATAGTACTCATGGTTTGAGGTTCTTCGAATGTGGATTGCATTGAAGTCATTCGACACTGGGGAGTGCTAACCTTCGAGCATCGGTGTTAATGTTCCTACCGCCTCGTTACTTAGTGACGTAGAAGACCCTCGGTGCAGCCATAGAAATGTCTGCTTGGCTTGATGTTCATAAAACGGCTGACTAGTCCATGGGAGAATCCAGGAGTGTCCATCACGTGCCCAAGCACCCCCTTTTAATTCAGCAGGATTTGTTTTCGTTAAGTCAAAATTAGTTGTCGAGACACCGTGAGATGGCGCCTCAGAAGAGGACGTTCTAACATGTATACCCGGGACGTTGCCCCCAGTACTGCCACTTGTCCCAACGTCATTCTGATATACTACCTCCCATCATGCCTTCATTACCATCATAGTATCCATTGCTAAACACAAATAGATTCTTGTTATCTGTGCAGTTTTACTGAATTACACTGGTCAGCAAATGTTGTCAGGCTTGCAAACTGATGTGAGAAATAATCACCTTTTAAGATGCAGACCATAATAAAGATACTACTGATAGTGCATTTTCGAGATGTTGTCCCCGCCTTCCAGTGGAAAATAAAAATTCTCTGCCGCAAGGCACCCTAGGAGACTAGTGTATTCCACTGTGAAAATTAATTAACTAGTAATACATTAATGTTAAGTAATTAATTAATAAGAATAACGGGTGAACTAGACTACTGGTATCAAACTGACGTGACATATACACGCTCATTGATGCACGTATACTCCCGTTATAGATTATGATGATGAAAGCTGCAGGTGTATTTTCGAATGACTCAACATAGATTAGCGCCTGTCGCTAGTACTTACGATATTCATTTGCATCGCTTTCTGGCAGCAGAGAATTACAGATAATTACAACTTGCACGAAATATTCCTTGAATCACTCGTCAGCCAAAATGAATGCCTTTGCCGACCGGTGCTTACAAACGTACTAACATACTAAGTGCGCTCGCCTGACCCTGCTAATTATACACACAAGACTTTAGCCAAGTGTTCAACTGGTGTCCAGTGGCTTGTTTTGAAGACACTCGGAAAGGACGTCTTCCGGGTTTGCGTTCTATATACAGTACTCTGGCTCTAGTATAAGACGGACAAGGAGTGGTTCAGCGCGTGAATACGTTTGGCATTGTTAGTCTGCATGCTGGCGTGCGTACGCATGCTCAATTTATGATCCACATATTATGCATATACATGTAGTGTATTTAAGTATTCGATGTTATTTTGCTAGAATGTATTATGTTACTCCTGAGGTGGGGTGAGCTAAAAAAAAGTGTATACTAATAAATCGTGCAATGCAGGGTTAAAATGCAATGGTCCCAATTGTAACAACTGTAGCCACTATGATGATCTTGATGACTTTTATAATTCTAATGTGGATACATTGAAGAGGTCTGGTCACACACACCTGTGTCAAATCATAGATATGATTTTAAACATGATACCAGGCTGGAATGAGCAAATGAAAGAGCTTCACAGTGCAGCTCGTGATGCTTACTGGTTTTGGAGAGAGATAGACAGACCCAAACAAGGTGATGTTTTTAATCTAATGAAATTATCGAGAATTAAATTTAAACATGCGATAAAAAATGTAAAAAGGACAAAGAAACTATAATTGCTGATAGCATTGCACAAACGATGTGTAAAAGGATCATCGTAAGTTCTGGAAGGAAATTAAGCACCGTACGAACAGTAAAGTAAAACTTCCCACGAGCATTGAAGGTGTCCACGGCGATGTAAACATTGGGTCAATGTGGAAGTACCACTAGGAAAATATTTTAACAGTGTGAAAGGCCGTTGTGATAAATTTCACTTTGAATGCGTTACTCTCGAAAGACTATTGATGCAGGTGAACTGATGAACATTATTAGTGCATTATCATGCAATAAGTCACCAGGTCTGGATGGACTTACCGCAGAACATATCAAGTTCGCGGATTCACAACTCCTGATACTATTATCTATTGTTGTGTCCTCTACCCTGGTGCACGGTTATGTACCAAAAGCAATCACAGATTCTGTTATTGTATCGGTTATCAAAGATAACACTAGACGTGTAAATAAAAAGGGCAATCACAGGCCAATGTGCCTCTTAAACATACGTTCCAAGACAACAGATGCTGTGTTAATCAACACAATAGATACTTGCAAACTACGCTTAAACCCAAATATGGAACAGAGCTATGTGTGTTTGCATTTAAGGAACTATTAAGGTTTTACATTAAACACGGTTCTGCTGCATGTCGCCTTTCTTGATACTTCAACATTATTTGATCGAGTCAATCGACATAAGCTTTTAACGAAACTAGAACAACGCGATGATTATAGTTTAAGAGTACACAGGAATGAGTTCCATAAGCAATGTGTATGTGTCCGATGTGGATCTACCTACTCCGCTTTCTTCTGAAAGGGCAACTGTGTTAAGGAAGGTGGAAAGTTATCATTTTCACTTTTGAACGCTTATATGGACAATCTGAGTGTGAAGCTACATAAAGCAACCTATTGGTTACAATCTTTTTACAACAGTGGTTAATCATCTGGTATACTGATTTACTTCTGCTTGCTCCTTCTGCCAAAGGACTGCAAACATTACTTGTCATGTGTTACACCTGCGTATGGGAGCACGACGTTCAATATAATGCTGGTAAATCCCTGGTCATGTACTTTGACTCTAGAAAGGAAATGACCTTAGGAAGAAAGAAGTTAAACTTTACCACCTCATGTAAATGCATTGGACATTGTTGTAACGATTTTTATCGGGTGAGGCCGACATTCAAGTCAAAGCGAGGCTTTTGTATGCTAACAGTTAGATGTTCCGTCAAAAGTTTCACTTTTGCTCTACTGCTATAAAGAACAAGCTTTTCTCGGCATATTTCAGTAATATTTACATATGTGCTTTATGGGTAAATTGTAGAAAACCAACTTTTTAGCAATTTGTTGTTGCTTATAATAACTCGTACAGGATATTCAACAGACTGCCTATGACATGTAGCGCTAGCCTCATGTCAACTTGCAAAACAGTGTCACCAGAAAGGCTATATTTAGCTTAATGACTAGGATTGACAAGTGACACTTGAAGTGCTCCGATAATCGCCAGCGACAAAACGAGCTGCGGAACTTGTTCACTCTTCTGAATGTATATCCTAGTGTGAGGTACCAGGCGCAAGTAGCAGGCTCAATGTATGTCCTAGTGTGAGGTGACCAGGAACAAGCAGCAGGCTCAATGTATGTCCTAGTGTGAGGTACCAGGCGCAAGTAGCAGGCTCAATGTATGTCCTAGTGTGAGGTGACCAGGAACAAGCAGCAGGCTCAGTGTATGTCCTAGTGTGAGGTGACCAGGCGCAAGTAGCAGGCTCAATGTATGTCCTAGTTTGAGGTGACCAGGCGCAAGTAGCAGGCTCAATCGTCGGTCGGACGAGTACCTCGTGTGCCGCTTTCCTCACTTAAGGTGGCGCTGCATACAGTGCTCTCTTGATTATTCATAATGCATTCTGGCTCACTTCTGTACCTCGTTGAAATGTGGGGGGGGGGCGTGCGTTGTATGGTACTCATTGTTTTGTGTTATTCTACTGTCACAGACCAGACAGACGCATGCATGCGTAGGCGATAACTCCCTCGCTAAATTAGCCTATCTGTATGATTATTCCACTAGTATCTTGCAGTTCCTCTACAATCGGTCCACCGGCAGCTCCATTGACACAAAATCGGTCCGTTGCGAACTCGTACCACATCAAATCGGTCCGTTGTCAACTCGATAAACGGCTAGACATCACGCCGCTAACGACGACAGACGCATCGGACAAGTCAATACAAGGAGACATAACTTGAAGACACATTAGCTGGGGTAGGGCAAGTGTTTCTAATGGTAGCTAAGACAATAAAGACAATTAAGGATAATAAATCACCGGGAATGGATGGAATTCCTCCAAAACTACCAAAGGAAACAGTAGAACAAATCGATATACCACTTGCAAAGTGTTCAACTTGTCATTAAAAGAGGGAGTTGATGCTTTTGGATGGAAAGAAGCAACCATCATACCTTTTTAAAAAGAGTTCGAGCATTAAGTCAGATAATTACATACCAGTGAGTTTAACGTCAGTGATGTGTAAATTATTAGAAAGGTTAATTAAAGATCATATGGTGGACTTCCTTGTTAAGCATAAATTATTAAATTCATCTCAACATGGATTCCTAAAAGCGAGGTCATGCTCAACAAATATGCTATGTTTTTGGAAGAAACACTAAATGGATAGACGAGGGATAGCCAGTAAATAGACAAGTCTGCCTAGGTTTTCAGAAAGCTTTAGACAAAGTGCCACATCAAAGATTACTACTTAAATGAAAAGCCCATGGTATCGGGGATGGCATAATGGACAGGATAGAACAATGGCTGACAGACAGAAGACAGCGTGTTGTAGTTGATGAAGAGGTTTCAAAGTGGAAATCAATTTTTCGTGGGTTACCACAAGGATCAGTATTAGGACCTTTATTATTCTTAGTATATATCAATTAATTGGACGAATAATAATTATAACAAGCAACGTACTGAAATTTGCAGATGACACAAACGTGTTTAGAAAGGTTAGCACTGATGGTGATAAACACCATTTACAAAACGATCTAGACAAATTAGTTAAATTGTCTAAAAAATGACATATCTTATTCAATTTTGGGAAAAGTAAATGCCTACATACAGGACACTGGAACTTGGATATAAACTATAATATGGGAGATACTGTTGTAGGTGTTTCTGTAAAAGAAAAGGACTTAGGAATAATAATAAGTGCTGATATGAAAGTTTCAGAACAGTGTGGTATTGCAGTTTCAAAGGGAAATTAAATTCTTCGGTTGATTAGGAGAAACATAATATACAAGGAAAAAGCTAATTATACCTCTGTATAAAGCAATAGTTAGACCTCATTTAGGATATTGTATACAAGCGTGGAGATCGTATCGTAAGAAGGATATAGATACACTTGAACGCATACAGAGGAGATCAACTAAAATGATTCCAGAACTGAGAGACCTTAGTTATGAAGAACGCCTGAAAGAATGTGGTTTAATAACCATAGAAACAAGGAGGTTAAGGGGAGATCAGATTGAAGTGTTTAAGATATTGAAGAGGTATGAAAATATTGATAGAAATATGTTTCTCTCACCCAATAAAGATACTAGAACATGACGTAACATTAGTAAAGGATAAATGTAGATTGGATATCAGGAAGAACTCTTTATCACATAGGACAATATATGAAAGGAACAAGTTGTCTACGCATTGTGTAACTGCTAGCAGCGTGAATATGTTTAAAAACAAGGTTTACACGTATCTCAGGAGGGCGGGTTACACGTAGATGAACACTGTTGGACTCTCGATAAGCTAATGGCTGTGAATTACTTATATAATCATATATTATTGCTTGTTATTTTCACAAAATGTGTAGCCATTGACATATTTACAATATCACACCTAAATGTCACTGTGTATGAAATAGTTTCTAGCGGAATATCTATATATTGACCGATCGGTTCGTCCCATTCCATAATTTTGTAGGAACACGGATATTTATTCTTACCGCTGTTGTGAGTCTAATCTACTGACGGCGATCTGTCCACGGCTGTTGGATGTAGTATTAATTAAGACATAACAGTAACACTATATATATATATATATATATATATATATATATATATATATATATATATATATATATATATACATACAAAAATACATTCATACATATTGACATATATACTAGGTATATATACTGTGTATACATGTATATATAAATGTATGTATGTGTATATGTATACATAATATTTATACAAAAAAGTCCGATATAGTAGAGACTTAAAATAGACCAAATGATTACGTTTATTACAAAGTGGAAAGTTATCTCGCAGCCACTTTGGGAAGAACATTAACAGGAATGTGAACTCTTCAAAGCAAACCAGACAGGAACTGAACACATGTACAGCCCCGTCTGACACGTTTTTCAGAGGCCAAATTCCTACAAGCATGACAATAACATATGTAAAAAATACAGACATTATATCACCAATACACACATTTAATTACAAACAGGTGAGACCTTTTAGACAACTAACCTGTATAAACATACATTAAGAATGCCGAAGGAAAAACAGGAAGCCAGTATGCGCAGAAAACCCCATGAATACTAACTACTTAAGGGACGAACCCCGTGTTCATCAAATATAATGCCAAAAATGGGGAAAGCAGTTTAGACATATTCCAACTTCCTATTGATCCAACGATGTCTTGTCGCATGTTAAGCTAAACATTCAAAGCAGGGAAGAAAGGTGGGGAGGAGCGCGGATTTCGAAAGCAAATTCCACACAACATCACTGTAATCAGGAGTGAAAGATTTAAATTGCTAACTCCGGTTTTAACTGGTTACCGCTAAGCTATGATTTGATGGCTAGCGCGGAGCGATGTAATTTGGTAGATAATTACGAAGTTGGTATAGCCTCCAGCACCCAGGGCAAGTTTACTAAGACATGCCTTGGTTATTTCATAAAGAATTGTATGAAACTGGAAAGTTGCATGAATTCATGTATGCATACATTGTATGTATGTATATATGTATGTATACATTGTATGTATGTATGTATGTATGTATGTATGTATGTATGTATGTATGTACGTATGTATGTATTTATGTGTGTATGCATGCATGTATGTACGTATGTATGTATATATATATGTGTGTGTATGTATATATGTAAACATAGTGTGTATATATGTATACATAGTATGTATGTATGTGTATGTGTACATAATATGTATTATATATATATATATATATATATATATATATATATATATATATATATATATATATATATATATATATATATATATATATATATATATATATATATATATATATATATTTTATATACTGGTATGTATAATCGTGTTTAACTAAAACATATTTAGGTCGTCAATACGTTTTAATTCGACTGTGTACCGTTGAGCTCGCTGAGCGCGTGTTAAGTAGGTCTTGATATAGGATCCACTTCAGGACAGTTGGCCTACATTCCTCCTTAGTGCACACACAGACTCCATCCAGCGCGAGCGTGACAACAACGCTTTTGGACGTTTGTGTCTCAATTCGAAGGAAGTGTCATGTATGTTTTATTAAATGTGCATCACGCTGGCCATGTGACGTGACTAGAGCGTAGAGTAACCCTCCAGCTGCATGTTTTAGCTCGTAACATCAGTGGAAAAAATGAAGTCAGCTATTGTAAGTAACGAATTTATTCTACCGTTTCACCGAGCTGTGCATTAGTACGCGATGTGCTCGTACCGCCTGATCCACGTGTCTCCACCTACACTTAATGCGTCCTCTTTCACACGTTTAGAAGTATAAATGGGCACGTCTTCTTCGCTTTGTCGTGAATATTAGTTATCATGTATCGTGTAAAATTCGCTACACTCGTTTGGAGTCGTGTCCCTATTAAGTCGTGTCCCTATTAAGTCGTGTCCCTATTAAGGCCACAGTTTCAAGATTAGTTTAGTAAAGGAACAGCTTCAGACGTTCGCGCTATCAACACGTGTTTCCCTAATAACACATTAAAGGTGGGCACACTTACAGAAGGAGTTGACAAGATCGATTCATATATAACTTTAATGCAACTTTTAGAAAACTGTTTCTTTCCCAGTTTACCGGGTTTCTCGTCCTTCTGGTGATCGTCGACGTTATACACGCATCGTCCGGACCAATGACATACTACGAATGCCTGGATATGTGCTGCGACAGATACGAACTGTGTGCGTCAACGTGTGAAGGAAAGAAACTCGTAAAAAACGTGTGCGAAGCATCATTCCAGGCGTGTCTTCGTGTGTGCTTCCAATTGTTAGACCACGAGTAATAAGACGATTATTGCTATGTCAATGAATATCTTTCAGGACATTATTTCT
The DNA here is from genome assembly GCA_033239005.1 of Lamellibrachia satsuma. NCBI lineage: Eukaryota > Metazoa > Annelida > Polychaeta > Sabellida > Siboglinidae > Lamellibrachia > Lamellibrachia satsuma. The sequence continues at coordinate 4,114,766 of BSQZ01000046.1, read as the reverse complement.
GGTATGACATCATTGCGGACAAAAATAGGAATACGCAGTAAGCGGCAAAAATAACAATCTTGAATTGAACATAAATGTGTTGGCATAAAGACGCTGGTTAGATGATTTGTCTGCAAAGTGAAATTATAAAACATAACAGCTACAACAAACTGATATCAACGGTCATAAATTTTTTCATACATTTAGTTAGTAATGGATGTTAAGAAAATGTGATAAATGATATCACTAGTTTACTTATTAAAAATAAGTCACAGTCGGTTTTCGTAGCATCCTCTTCCTAGTAATATATCTGGTTTGCTGCTCCTTCTTCTTCTATATTTTTGCACTGACGTTTATACTGAAAATATAAAATTAAACTATGGCAGTATCTTGAGTAGTTAAGTTATGCAAGTCAATTCGCATGGGGATGTGTGCTTGTCATTTGAAACACTTTCAGAAGGGTTTGATTCAAATATTTAATAAAATATCAGTTGACATGTCTCATTCACATAATTATTTCAGGGGAATAGAATGCATGTTTATTCTTTATGCAACGTAGTAGTGTAACACTGTACTTGAGAGTTTCTAAATACTAAGCAACAGATTATCAATACAGGCACTTTTGTGAATATATATGTTGAATTGATTTGTGAAAAAACAAAACCACTTCTAAGATGGCGTTACGACTTTTTACTTATTAAAAAAACATGTTTTTAAAATAAATGCACCATTATGGGACATTTTAGTTTCACTGCGTTTAGCCTTTATATATGTTATAATATTACAAAATGAATTTATCTTTTGTGAAAACCTTTTGTCAAAGATTATTCGTTCACGTATCACTGTCTGTAATCAAGTACTCATTTATACAGCTGAGAAAATGAGGAATGAATGAAATTGCCTAAAATTCGAAACAGCATTATAAGGTTTGGAACTCAGGTTATCTCGATTGAGAGTGTTCTAACCATTGTGCCACATTGCCCTACTGACAAGTAGAAGATGATAAACAAACGGTCCTATTTTGGTAGTTTAATGGGAATTTCATATTAAAATATTTTTATTTACAAATTGTATGTTTAAACATTTTGCTATTTTTGCATTGACCTAGAACAGTAATCAATATTATAATTGATTAGATTAATTTTTGCAATCATAATAATTATATGCCTACTGCACACATTTTAAGCAGGTTGAAAGCATGCAATGAATTCAATGTAATATTACGAAAACATGGTTGAAAAAAATTGCAGTCCACTTTGTAATAACGTCATTTATTTGGCCCAAAAAAAATTTATGAAATGACCAAAGCGGGTCTTCGCTAAACTTGCCCTGGGTGTCTGAGACTACACCTGAACTATTTGGCCAAAATAAATTGTATTACTCCGCTCAATCCAGCCAATCACGGCTTAGCGGAAACCAGTTCAAACCGGAGCCAGTAGCTTGAAACTTTCACTCCTGCTCCAGTCTCCGCATTGTGAAGTTGTGTCTAATTGTCTCTCGAAATCCGCCCTCCTCCCCACCTTTCTTCCTTATTTTCAATGCTTAGTTTAAAATGCGATTGTACATCGTTGATGAAATAGGAAGTTGGAAGATGTCGAAACCGCTTTCCCCACTTTTGGCTTTATATTAGATGAACACGGGAGTTTGTCCCCTAGGAGTTGGTATTCATGGGGTTTTCTGCGCAGACAGGCTTCCTGTTTCTTCATCGGTATTCTTGGCTTATGTTTATATAGGTTAGCGAAATTGCCCAACCTGTTTGTAATTAAATTTGTGAATGTCTGTATTCTTTGCATTATATGTTCGTGACGACTTATTGATGTATATATATATATATATATATTATCGTCATACTTGTAGGAATGTGGGCTCTGAGAAACTTGCCGGACGGGGCTGTACATGTGTTCAGTTCCTGTCTGGTTTGCTTTGAGGAGCTCACATTCCTGTTAATGTTCTTCCCAAAGTGGCTGCGTGATAAGCAGTCCACTTTGTAATAAAAACGTCATTTATTTGGCCCATTTCAATTCTCTGCTACATCGGACTTGCACTGGTTATTGCATAAAATTAACTCTTGCATGCGAATGCGTTTAATTAGCCACTTGTGTTACTGTGGCGTAGCCAATGGCAAATGTTCTACGCTATTAGCAGTGAATAGGTCTCTACAAACACCGAAAGACACTGACAGTGATAAGCAGTTTGTCGAAGGTTGTTCAATAATTCATACGTGATCAAGAGTGTTATGAATTAAAAGTATGCGATCATTTTATAATGCTATAACGTTTTGTAAGAGGTATGCATTTCAGTGCCAGCCACACGAAAACAGGGAACATTACTTGCGACAAAAGTCCTAAAATATATATTATAAAAGACAACGCACGGCAGTACTGCAGAATGGGCACGTATGCAAATAAGAAATTAATACGCTAATCACCCGGTTCATTTTGGTTCTTTTTAAACTTAGATAATACATTTCACAAAGAATATTTTGGTGTTTCAAAATGGTTTATATCTGCAATGATTAATGAGTTTTGTAATTTGATTTTGTTTATGAAAACACGTGCGCGTGTTTTTGTCATGTTCAACTTACGAAAACTAATGACACGGATCCTGAAAAGTATGATGACTGCGACCGTTTGTTTCCCTAGTTATCAGTAAATCAATGTATAAACACGTGTCAATATAAAACATTATAAATTCGTAGCATGCAGCAATTACACAAGAGCCCGTAAAACATACCAAGTAGGCGAAACTTAACAAGTAAACATCCACTGCGCATGGCACGAGCCTGCCGAACTCCTCTCACCTAGATGCTGCTTTTGTTGGCGTTTTCAGCACATGACCGATGTATATCCATCTCTTCTGTCAAGTTATTGATGAAATATACTTCTGTTGGCATTCTTCTTCTTCTTAATTATTCACCGAGCATCGCACACCGGAGTGTGTTTTACACACTCCGCTTTGCAATGCTTAATTAATACTTACCTATCACATGATGGAAGTATGATGTCTTATTGACGAACGTATGAAAATAAAAGAAAATTGTAGATATAATTGTAATTAATATCATTATGTTGACAACATTACTATTTAAAAAGTTCAGATCCCAACCTGCATTAATCACAACGTTTTACCTTAATGTATGGGCACCCGCGCTTGGGTGCCTCTGGACCCGCACGTGGATGCCTCTGTATATGCACGTGGTTGCTTCTGTACCTGTGCGTGGATGCGTATGTACCTGAACGTGGATGCGTATGTACCTGTACGTGGATGCGTATGTACCTGCACGTGGATGCGTATGTACCTGTACGTGGATGCGTATGTACCTGTGCGTGGATGCGTATGTACCTGAACGTGGATGCGTATGTACCTGTACGTGGATGCGTATGTACCTGTGCGTGGATGCGTATGTACCTGAACGTGGATGCGTATGTACCTGCACGTGGATGCGTATGTACCTGCACGTGGATGCCTATGCAAAAGCACGTTGATGCATCTGCACTTGCACGTGGATGCCTCTACACCTGCACGTAAATGTCTGTGCACTCGCACGCAGACCCTCCCATTATAGGGCATGTTTCGCAGCTTAATGCGTGGATGTGTAAAACATACAAAATCCAGAATACAACTATAAATATGTTGAATATTCCACAAAATGTTTTAGTGAGGAATAACACGTAGTAGGGGAACAACGTGCAACACGGGCTCCCACCCGTTTGGCGCTACTGTATTACATACAGTGATATTGGTTGTGTCAATGCTAAGTATTTCACAACATATCACTATTGAATGTCAATGGAAGCGCGAAATGCAAATTTAAACAGGCGAGGTCAAAAATATTGTTTTTCAAAGTTTTCTTAAAAACATTAGCGCTGTTTTCCAAATGTCACATTCCCAATTCAACGCAGTTTAAACAATAGAAATCCTTCCATAGCCAAGTGTGCATGATCTGATATTTGTATATTAGTTTAAAAAAACCAGGAGCAGCGATGTGCTGCCGAGACGGGCCTTTGCCAACACGGTCCCACTTTGATCGGCAGAGTGATTGTGTATGACAGAGTAATACTGATACTAATATGATATAATAATAATAATAATAATAAAATAATAATAACATTTTTTTTAAAACAAGCGAAAAACTTAATACAGAAAACGATAACACACCATGTTAGTACTGCTGCGAACTGTTTTCAGACAGTAATGAAGGGAAGTAATGGGTAAAATGTGGACAATGTATGGCGCGGGCACACCAGTGCTGTGCGTAGTACGAGTGTGGACAATGTATGGCGTGGACACACCAGTGCTGTGCGTAGTACGAGTGTGGACAATGTATGGCGTGGACACACCAGTGCTGTGCGTAGTACGAGTGTGGACAATGTATGGCGTGGACACACCAGTGCTGTGCGTAGTACGAGTGTGGACAATGTATGGCGTGGACACACCAGTGCTGTGCGTAGTACGAGTGTGGACAATGTATGGCGTGGACACACCAGTGCTGTGCGTAGTACGAGTGTGGACAATGTATGGCGTGGACACACCAGTGCTGTGCATAGTACGAGTGTGGACAATGTATGGCGTGGACACACCAGTGCTGTGCATAGTACGAGTGTGGACAATGTATGGCGTGGACACACCAGTGCTGTGCATAGTACGAGTGTGGACAATGTATGGCGTGGACACACCAGTGCTGTGCATAGTACGAGTGATGCTGGTTTAATAATAAAAGTGGATGTGAAGTTGGCCCGTTTTGCACATTTTTAAAGAGACAAAAGTCTTGCTTAAGTGGCCCATTTTCCTCGTTGTTCCCCTAATAAAATTTAAAGAACATATTATATCATATTATTAAATTAATTGTTAAACATTCACGTCACGTCAAAATAGCACTATGTTTAAATTAGTTTCGGGAAAAATGTATATATTCATTTCCAATATGGTTATTATCAATAGTTCTATAGGGAAAATTATATATATATTTTTTCTACTATGGCATTATGATTATATCAGAAATGTACCAGTAGTCGACAATGCATATGACGCTCGTACATATATAATCAATGTACATATTCGTGCATAGGGGCCTACATAATTGTACGTACATTCCCGGACATACATAATTGTTGAACTCTCGATGACTTCCTTGTTCGCTTGTCTTCAGGGGTGTTTGCTTTCGATGGTAATCTTGTTAACTCTTGTGAAATACTTACGTCGCTAAGCATGTGTTAAGTGGCTTTTGGAAGAATACGTTAAACTGCGTGCCTTCGTACAGAAATACTGTCTAATGTGAACGAGGTGGCTGTAGCACGAATCCGGTTTGTTTCTAGATCTTGAGATATTGCATGTAGTGTGTCTTTGGCCTTGCGACGAGATTCTGAAAAAGCTCCGTTTATATGTTTACATGTGTCTTGTTTGGTTTTAGTTGATAACGTCAACGGACGAAATGAAGTCAGTTATTGTAAGTAGCGAATTTGTTTCTATCATTTCATAATGTGTACCAGGCATGGGGCGATTAATCTACTATGTCAATAAGTTAAGTTAATATTGGATGGTTTTCGATTAAGTTAAATTAAGTTAAGTTAATCGCTCCATACCTGATGTGTACAGTGCGGTTAGGTGCTGGATTGCGAGATTTGTTGCTACGTATATACTCTGCGGTATACCTCTAACTTGGATGCATTTGTTGGTTTTAACAAGATTTAACAAGATTGCCATCCAAGGCAAAGGCTCAGATAGCAAGTTGACATGAAAGCCATTGGCTTATCGACAGTCCAACATGTTTAAACTTTGTGTAATTCGCCCTCCTGAGATATGTGTCAACCTTGTTTTAAACATATTCACGCTGCTAGCAGGTACACAATCTTAAAGGTTGCGCCTTTCCGGTTGGTGTTATGTTTCCGAGATTCACAAAATTAATATAACAGTTAGATTATACCCAACAAACGTGGATAATTAAATAATGCTTTGCATCTGTAAGTTAGAAAACGTTGTTTTCTTCTGCAGTTCACCGGGTTTCTCGTCCTGCTGGTGATCGTTGACGTTGTGCACGGATCATCCGAACCGACATCCTACCGCGGATGCATTGACGTGTGCAGCGACAGATACGACATTTGCAGGTCGACGTGTGTGGGAAAGAAGCTCGTGAAAGAATTGTGCGAAACATCATTCAGGACTTGTCTTCGTGCGTGCTTTAAAATGTTAGCCCGTCTTTTATAAGACGACTGTTGCTGCTTCAGTGGATAATTGCGTGTGCGCGTGTAACATCCTTCATGACATTAATTGTAGTGTGATTCTAGATGTGATTGCGGACAAGAGCAGGAACACGCAAGTGTCGGCAAAACGAACCAATCTTAAAATGATAAGAAATTTGTCGGCGAAAAGACGTGTATGAGACTATATATGTCAGCGAAGTGAAATGATTTCGCACTTCAGCGTCAACGACCTGAATTCCACTGGCATAAACGTTCTCTTAAATTTATTTAGTAATGGCAGTTGGGAAACAATAATAAATAATATGACGTAAAATGTAGTACACGAGAAAAGGTATATGTTTAATTTAAAATCACATAACCAGCAGCGTTCTCTGGATTATAACATTGTTATATTCTCTAACATCGTTGACAAGCCGTTTACATATACAAGTTCGCCTGTTGTCTATAAAAGCCTCGCAATAGTTTGTGAACTAGACTAGTATGCTACCCAGCCATATAATTACTGCAATAATTATTATGAAATAATAATAAATTTGGTCTTACTATAATTGGTTAGTTTTCGTGTGGCTTGTTTACAAATTGCAACTAAGTTGTTGACCTAATTTCCCCACAGGTACAATATAACTTTAGCGAACTTTAGCTATGGGTGCATGACGTTCACAGAATAAGCCTACGCCATTGCACCGTCCTCTCGATCGACAGGCGGGTGCTCTAACCATTATACCACCGCTCCCTACGAACAGTCAGACAAGTTGCATTTTGAGAAAGGTGTTAGCAAAGATGCTTCTCAATATGGTCGAAGAAAAAATCACAGCCTAGTAAAATAAGAAATATCAAATAAAATATGGAAGTGTGTGTGTACGTACGTGCGTGCGTGCGTGCGTGCGCGTGTGTGTGTGTTTGTGGAACCTACGGAATGTAGATGATAGCATCGTCAAAGGAATAATTAGAAAAAACTAGCAAGTACAATGAAAAAGACACAGTGAAAGTTTCGGTCTGAAGCTAATGCCAAGTGCCAAGGATGCGAGTAAAATAGGCCCAAAAAGGATAAACAGAACTGGTGCCAAAGTTCAAATACCTACACCTTCATTATTATGACAGATACTACAAGAGACGAAATTGGAGTTAGTCTGTTTGAATCGAGAAATATTGCAGGAATCATTGCTACCACCTAGAAAGACGATGACACAAGCATCAACTTGAAGAAGAGATATGTTATAAATATGATATATGATGCTTTTAAATAATATTTATCATATACGACTGAAGTTTCAACTCGTAACGACAAGCAACGGGAAATTAAAAATAAGAGAACGTCATCTTCAGCATAATGCCGACATGTTTTGTTTACGTAATTACTTGACGTTGTAAAGTCTCCTTCTCTCCAAGGTGCCTTTCAAGATGTTTTTTTTGTTGCAATTTTGCAATAATTATTAGGTGTTGTAAACTCAACATTATTGGTCAGGAGCTCCGCCTGTGACGTCACGCTTAGTGACCCGACAAATCCGGCTACGTCATTAGCGTGATCGGTTTGCGACTGCAACTTCACCCTTCCTCTAAAAAATTTGTCGGCATTTGTCACAACGGTCAGAACATGTGAGCTAAAAGTATGTGTTTTGATGTTTTTTTCGAAACTTTTAGTAATTGTGATCACTTCACGCATTAATGAGAAGTTAATTAAAAAAGCTTAATTGTCGAAACGAGGCTAGTTGAGCCACCCAAGACAGAAGGGAGGTTTGGTTGAGCAGAGGTTAAAGAACGAAGACGAGTGTTCGTTAACACAAAATACATCAAGGAATTAATTTTTCCGAACAAACTGAGATATCTGCTAGCTACAAGGCAACACAATAGCAGTTAGTTACACTGGTTTCGATTTACCTATAAGTCTATATTAATTAAGTGTGTTGACTTATTAATTAAGCATGTAGACTTGTCAGAGACGTGTTGTACCCATTGGGCAGATGTGTTGGCTGAGTGGTTATGAATTTGTTGTACAAAGCCTACGTAAATTATTCAAATAAAGCATTTAAGCAACATACACTGCAATGTGTCTCAACTTACCCCACCCCAAGTGTTAGTTGAACCAGCTTACCAACCCTATTTGACTCAGCATAGATAATATATAATTATCTATGCATGCTAGATATATTATCTTGGTATAAAATGATCTATTGATAATCATAGTTTATGTAAGTAAAGCAATTTTGACTAACACTGCCTTCCCCTACATGAAGATACAATAGCATCTAGTGTTCTGATCAGAACACAACATATCTACCTCAAAGTGAACAGGGTGAAGAGAAAGTCAGAAAATACCGGCGTGAAATATGTATCAGAACTATATTAGTAACGCCATCGAGTGTGTTAGTTCAATGTTAATATTGACACTTCTGGCGCAGTGTCGCCCCATACACTTAGCCCACCTTACAACGTTGGGGTATTGCTTCGCATATATATGACTTTGATGATTACTAACTGTAGAGAGAGAGTTCTTTTTTTTCCAGTTAAAGCTGATCAAGGATGAGCACCGATCCACAATGAGCCAGAACCAACTGGATCATCTGACTACGCACAATTCGGAATAGGAGATCATGCGTTGTATTAATCTTGATTAATCAAGATTTTTATGATGTCAGAGCTGCAAAAACGCTCAGTGTTTGGGAAAGTTCAACAGATGTAAAATCTGATCTGACTATTCACATGATCACATCTGTGGAGCCGTTATTGACTGGTTTTAGTGGAGTGCATTTGGATGTCATTCTTTGTTTCCTCTGGAGAATTTGTAGGGCTTATTGTCTATATGTTGTATTTTATTGTATTATTATCTGATATGTCATTGCATGATGTAATTCTTGCATGTCATGCGTTGTATTTTCTTGTTTGTCATCATGCGTTGTGTTTTCTTGTTTGTCATCATGCGTTGTATTTTCTTGTTTGTCATCATGCGCTGTATTTTCTTGTTTGTCATCATGCGTTGTGTTTTCTTGTTTGTCATCATGCGTTGTATTTATTTGCATATGTGTGTATACCGCCGTCGACAACAATATGTGAATGCTTAGTTTCAAACATAATATAATACAAGTTAATATATGTTGTTTCGTCCATGGGCAATACCACTCACTCGATCTTCGTATTTCACGCACTCACTAAGGGCCCTCACAACAAGCTTGTTCCAGGCCTCCACATTGTTAATCCGGCACTGGTTAACAACGATGACGAATGTGGTTTTTAACTCATTATGCGTACATCCTACATCACGATCCGGCACAAAACGTTTTACACCCAAAGCAAGGACAATGTCAAACAGATGACGCAACAGTGTTTGCAGAAGGTTCAATCGTCTCGATATACTGGAATCAGTACCGAAGACACTTATAATACGCAAGAAATGTAGGCGAGACAACTGACGACACTGCAGGGTAGTGCCGGACATGAGGACAGCAATGACTGTCGCGGTCTCGGTCGACTCGGGCGTCGCCTCTTCGCGGGAAGGACAGGATAGATCAACACATACGTAATGCAACTAGGTGGCGCTCTGTTTGCTAAGTGACTATTTGCCGTGCATGCGCACAAGACCAAGTGTTGTAATTTTCACATAATCCAATCACCAACTAAATCTATGCAGGTCCACCCCACAAACCCACTACCGTCCTCCGTACTTAAGGAGACTACTTCCCGTTTCGGACAGAAAAAACTCTAGACATGAAGTCGGTATTCCTAAGTAGCAACATTGTATGCAACAAACTACAGAGGAATCCGCTTAACATAATCACGGATCAAATAATCACCCGTATGATAGAATCAAATATATTGGCTGGGACGGAATCTTTCTATTCTCGCTGAATTCAAATTAGCCGCTTACGAGAATCAGTCGCTTAATATGACAAATTGCTCTGGCCCAAAGCGATTATTTTATGAGTCCATTGTACCTTGAATCAGCAATCACGACAGTGTATGCAAGAGGAGTGTGCGTGATTTAAATAAACTGTGTATAATTCGCTGTTATATTTCTCATGAAAATTAGCGAAACGTTGAAAATGTTGCCCATCGGCAGATGAAACCCACCGATTCGTTCACAGTACGTAATATGGCACCCCGTAACGCCGAGAAGATACAATGAGGCAATCAATTGATCCGTTGTTAAATCAATATTTTTGAAAAGCCAGTATATCTTCTTTTCTTTTAGTGGTCATATATATGTATTATATATATATATATATATATATATATATATATATATATATATATATATATATATATATATATATATATATATATATATATATATTTATATACATTTCATAAGTAAATATATGTAAAATAATAATAATTTCGTAGTGACGATTATGCGAGAAAATAAGCTAAATATACTATATGGCATTTAAGAGATGCCGTCGAGCATAAATAAAATGTCCAGGATAGAAACCATCTCGCATATAATATAGCAAGAGAAGTAGAATACCACAACATTTGTTACATACACATATAAATCTCCCGATCTCCAATAATTTTAATTTGATCACGTGTGGTATTATTTGCTTTGCATGATATGTATCACGATACGCCTTCGACGTACTGGTATATAATATATATTTTAGTATGTGCATTGTAAAAATTGAGCTAAATGGGTCATTATAAATTTGGACTGAAACAGGTCAAATCACTAATATATAGGATTATTAATTGTCCGTGTTTCAGGTTTGAGTAATTTATTGCCAGAGTTTACGTTCATGTATACCTATAATGTCTTTGCTTGTTTAATTATTTACTTAGTGCAATGCATATAAAACAGTTTTTGTATTTTTCATATTTATTGCTCTGGCTAACTATGTTTAAGATTACCAAAACATACGTCTACATTTATTTATGATATAAACATCAGTCAGACATGTCAAAAACAACATAACACAACAGATTAAACCATCGTATATCTTAACCAAAACAACCACAACACATTGCGATACGTATCGCGACACATATACGGTCCTCTATATCGAGATATATCGCGATACAAAAAGTTTGGCCATACTCAACATTACTTGTTATTCATTTTAACGCCCTGGACAGCGCATCGTTCTCGCTCTTCTGGTTATCGTCGGCCTTTTGCACGGAAAACCGGCCGAATTGAAGGCCTACAAGGAATGTTTGGCTCATTGCTCTCGAGAATACAACGGATGCACCGTCGACTGCAAAGCAAACTCGATTAGAATGGCCAACATAGGCATGGGGAGTTTGTGCCGGAAATTGTACCAGGCGTGCACGCGTTCGTATAATAAACACCACTTCAACGTTGGATCGATAACGTACACACATTTACGTTTACCCGTCCTATTAACTACAAATGTGTCGCTGTCCAGACACGACTGCTAGTCAAACAATTATCGACTCATTCATGTGTGTTGTTAACGTGATTGGCATCCAATGTGATCGTCATTATACAATACGTCAACGTAATTTATGTACACATAAAATAAGTCGGTTTGTTTGGGTTGTTTGGGGGTTTCGTCTTCACTGCTCCACCAAACGACCGATGCGGTCAACCGTCTGACGCATGTGTCTCCTCGAAGAAACCGCCTTGTACGAGGAATTCAAGTAACTAAAACCCACCAGCTTGTGTGCTGTTGTTGCGTTCTCGGCGCAGGTATTCGGTGTATTTGGCAAACTTTCATAATGGTTAGGATGAATGTTTTTAAATATATGTGATGTCTTAATTATTGTACTCTTCAATGACGTGTGCAATATAATATGGCCCCGAAAGTCATAAACGTGCACATATGGGCTAACAAAAACATGAAAATATACTTTCTTCGTTTAAAAAATCATTATGCTTCTATGAAACTAGATGCCCTGTGGGATTTGTGTTTCAATGGATACCGTTTACTAACAATTATTTCGTAATGTTTGTCCTATTATGGACAGTCCTATTTTGGCGCGTTCACAAAATTATTAAAAACTAGTATTGCTAGGTTTGTTATGCAACTTAATGACCCGAAGACGATCACTGCTCAATTATAATAGCACCCACGTCGGATTTGGTTCCAGGTTAGGGTTAATACTGTAATATATGCTTTGAATCAAGCAAAAATGTTCAGCGTCTAATGAGTTTCATCATTGTTATCATTGGCTAAAGGAATTCGATTGAATATTGGACCCCCTTTCACCCTTATACCAAGCTCCAGTGACGTTGCAAATAAGCATAGGTCGAATGAACTGCATCATCTTATAATTGTGTTAGGGTTAGGACTACCCGATCGACACGCAAAAAGGCAGGAGCTGCGTTTTTGTTGTTTGAAAAGACGTCAAAAAATGTTATAGGTGGGTTGCTCATTTAATGTTTTCCCCATGTTGTCGACATTCATCTGCCGTTACGTGTTGTATCTATATGACTAGATTTAACAAGAATGCCACCCAAAGCAAAAGGCCCACATGGTAAATTAACGTGGAAGTCCTTATCAACTCCTGTATAGGTTTAACTTCAAAACAAGTGGCTTGTCCATGTCCTTCGCACAGAAACAGACTACATGGGCAAGAAGGTGATTACAGCGCTTACAAAACAGGTTTGTTTCCCAGTTCGAAAGAATATTAATTATGTCACGGTTATTAACTATGGCATGACACCATTGCGGACAAGAACAGGGACACGCAAGAATCGGCGAAAAGTATTAATGTTGAAGTGACCACAAATGAATTGTCGATATATGTCGTTGGTGTGGTGGTTTGCCAACTGGCATAAATGTACTCCCACGTTGAGCAAATGGGGAGACCCTATATGAGCAACTTGACCATTTGGGCGTTGTTCTGCAATTATATATATATATATATATATATATATATATATATATATATATATATATATATATATATATATATATATATATATATATATTTTTATATATAACAACTTATTCCGATCATAATTTTACGTTGTAACAATTACCTTGCACCGTCCATATGAATGAGATATTAGTGTACATCCCTGTGTAATTGCTTTACGTGGCTTTATTTATAATGCTAACGTTATGCTACGGGTGTAGACAAGGAGACAAATAGTGCAGAGTATGCAAATGCTGATATTATTAAACGGGCATCAGAGCTGGGACAGTGCCGATTTAACCACGGTACAAATGTTACACGATGGGACAGTGCCGATTTAACCACGGTACAAATGTTACACGATGGGACAGTGCCGATTTAACCACGGTACAAGTGTTACACGATGGGACAGTGCCGATTTAACCACGGTACAAGTGTTACAAAATGGGACAGTGCCGATTTAACCACGGTACAAGTGATACACGATGGGACAGTGCCGATTTAACCACGGTACAAGTGTTACACGATGGGACAGTGCCGATTTAACCACGGTACAAATCACACACTCATACCAGGTCCTCTACAAAAAGGCTCCCCACAAAATCGATTATGATCCACCTGATTAGACGCTTAAAGTCTCTCTTTGAAGCAGTGTTTTAAATTTGCTCTTTGCTCTCTCTGTGGCTAACGCTTGTTTAGGGGCAAACAAGTTTGAAAAAAAAAATAACTAGCCTCGGTCTCCCCTAAAGGCTGTTGAAAGAAGGCAGTGAATAATATACCTTAAATGTTAGTGAACGGGGGAATTGTATTTAATTCAAAATAACCTAAACAGCCGCGTTCACTGGACTTTGTTACATTCTTCTACGTCATTGGTAATCAATTCACACGCGCGCACAATAGGGGCGACATTTCAGTATGGGTGATAAAGAAACAATAATTTACGAGCCCGGATTTTCTCCATTGCGTATTTTAATTATGCTACTTCCAATGGATGCAATCCTCAAATCGCCTATTGATGTTACGACACTGGAGGGCACATCTATTTCTATCCCATCGGCGTGAATGCTGACACGAAGCAGCTCTTGTCAATTCACGCAGTACGCAAACAGGAACATACCTTCTGGTCAGTGGTTATAAATGGAGCCGCAAACAATACACTCGACATTGACCTTAATGGATGAGTGAGTGACAGCCTCCGGTGTGAATATACGCCTAATGTGCGGTGCGTTTAATTTTAACGATCACTAAAATTATTGTGTGCTACAGTTCCAAGTTTAATACCGTTTTCTACCCGTCCACTGGCAAAAGCAGAGGAAACACAGGAAATGAAGATAAATATCGAGAGTAAAAATATTATGTTGTAGAAATTTATCATTGACATGTTTTATCTCTTATTGCATTTTTGTGCATCACTTGTTCGATTTTAAGGGAGTTTTTGTTTTCATATGACCGGTTTAAATATCTTCTATTCAGTAGTTTTTCTTGGTGTATTTTGCCGCTACTTTATTCTAGATAGATAAGTTTTCCTTACACAGTGATATTTAAATTTGGTATGGTATTTTCTTATGTGTAGTGACTCGGGTAATGTAATTTATATAAATCTTACTTACGTGTAAGCATCACTATGATATTGATTTATGAATTTTATACTAATAATAATAATGTGATCAATGTTGTATTTTAAGGTCCTCTGAATAGATTTTATTTCCGGATATACGGCGCTATAAAAGGAAAGTTATTATTATTATCATCATATATATATATCATGATGATCATCATCATTTTCATTATCACCATTATTACATATGGTCTACGCAGTCAGACACGTTAAGTGTTGCAACCCGTACCGTCGTTATTTGTGCTGCCATCTAGCGTTGTTTCTTTTCAATAAATCGCACTGTTTCTGTTGTTGGTCACTCCAGTCGGTTTTCCACTAGTGTCATCTGTCAACCTGAACCATGCATAAAGAATGTTACTCCGGATGCAAGCAAAACTATGGCAACTGCAAATTACGGTGTAAAGCCAAATCGATGAATCTGGTGAAGATAAGCATGGACGGTTTTGTAAGACGTTCTTCATGGCGTGCGTGCGCGCGCGAGTGCGTCAATGAACACGTTACGTAAGTAGTAGGCGCGAGATTTGGCACTAGCTTCCACCCACCAGGTGGCGCCACTATAGTGATTCATCACATGCACCACTTAGCTACCAAATTTAGAACTACTAATACCGTTTTTGTCCACAAGATGTCGTCATCGTAGGTGTTTCCCCACCATTGGCACCCATACCGGATATTGTATGAACTTCAACGCCTTTAGTATCCGCAAATTGTCGCTACCGTATGTGGCACCGGCTGCCATCGGCGAAAAATCATAGCAGAAAGAGGCATCGGAGATGCCGTCAAACGAAATTGCTACCTCTAGAACAAAAAATGTTTCCTCCTGTGGCCCATACGCAACGTGACTTTATATAATTTGCGTAGTAAAATCGTCAAGTATTGCCCAATACGTGCATCTGTTTGTGCTTGCGCAACCATCGGCTTCCAGGGTGGCACCAGATTCCACCGGCGAAAAATCATAGCAGAAACGGGAATTGGAGATACTGTCACACGAAATTCCTACTACCTTTCGGAAAACAGCGTCCCTAGTGCTTAGTAACCAAACTACTTCGAAAATAACACTTAGTGCACAAGGACCCAACTTTGGAATTTTCGGTCTTAGGGTAGCATATTCCTGCGATGGCACGTAGGCAATTGTTTGCTATGTCTAAAACAGGTCGCATATATATACATATGTGTGTGTGTGTGTGTGTGTGTGTGTGTGTGTGTGTGTGTGCGTGCGTGCGTGCGTGCGTGCGTGCGTGCGTGCGTGCGTGCGTGCGTGCGTGCGTGCGTGTGTGCGTGTGTGCGTGTGTGCGTGTGTGTGTGTGACTCCACCTGGCGGGTGGAAGCTGATGTCACCGGAACTAAGGTGGCGTCGGGCACTGCATTGTGATATTGTAAACCTCGCGACTACTATTGACGTAGACATGGCAGTGTCGAATGTCAAGTCAGCTATGTACACCGGTGCACCATTTCGTCGACTATAATTTTATGACTCAAGAGAGAATGGTATTGGAAGCGGAATCGAAAGCTTGTTGCAAACTGGTTGTTTCGCTGTTTTGGATGCACTGACTATATCTGATGAATTACACATACGCTGGAAGTTTCCGTAGCAACATACCACAGTAATGCCGATATATGTAGTATGGTGTTATGTTTTGTATTGAACTTGTATTGAACTTACATCACATGTTATTTATTAATTAACATTCTTTGAAAGCTATTTGTATTAATAAGAATCCAATGCGCCGACACAATTGTTGTCAAGACATCAACTTATTATGTTGTCAACACATCAAATGTATATTTTCCTACGAGTATAGCTTGAATTGGTACTGGTTCAGTTATGGCTACGACGGGCGATACATTCAACGAAATATCAGTTGTACCAAAACAATAGGTATCAGGCTTGTTAACAGATGCATGTCAACGCATTTGAATGAAAATGCAAATGTTTCACTTGATTCAACTGCAAATGCAAATATTTCACTTGCGCGCTGAATGCACACCAACCCATATAGCGTACACATACACACGTTCACACCAACCCACTAGGACACACATACACACACAGACACATGCATACAGACTTATATAGTGTATACAATACAACACACACACACGCACGCACGCACGCACGCACGCACGCGCACACGCGCGCACACACACACAAATGTACACCAACACATCTAGGACACACATACACACATAAACATATACCGTGTTGGTACGGTGTTGGTACTACCGTGTAGTCAGTCAGTGCATATATTAACCAGGAGCTTCGTGCATCTTTTCTATAACATAGTTTGTAACTAAATTAAAACAATTAGATGCAATTTAATAAATACAGAGGAGAGCAGCTAGAACGATTGCAGAATTGAGAGACCTTAGTTATGAAGAACGCCTAAAATAATGTGGTTTAACAATCCTAGCTTCAAGGACGTAACTAAAATGCACTAGCTAAAATCGTTTTTCGGTGTGTACACAACATTTAATATTGTTTGTACTACAAGGCAAAATAAAAATGGAAAAATGTATATATAGGTAAAATTAGATTTTCCATACGTCTATCTCGCAAACCGATCACGTGGTTTTGTGACGTCAGTGGTGATATGAGTTTACATTCCGTCAGTGACAGTGATTTCTATACAAGGCTTCAACATAATTTCACGCGCATTACTATAACGAGTGATGGCGATGTGAATTTTTCAGAACAAAACGTATAATGTAACGATTTCGAACCGCTAGCGGCTAGTGATACCGCAGAATCATCTTCGAATTCGGGTCTTTCGGAGCAGTTTAGCTACGACTGTAGCCTTTGACTTCGAACTTATCTACTTTCTGACTGAATCATGAAAACGACCACACAGAGCTGCCAAACTTCTCCTCATATCTACCATACGCACACACATGTGACGTGGTCAAACATTACTCTTAATTCCAAATAAAGATAAAAATAAACGAAAAATTTTCATCGCCTATGCTATACAAAGCTTCGATGAGCTAGGCATAGAAGATATACCTAGCGTTTTGTTTTTGTAATTTATTATCGTTACATGGAAGTAAGAGTCATGTTTGACCACGTGACATATGTGTATGTATGGTAAATATATGAGAAGTTTGGCGGCTCTAGGTGGTCGTTTTCATGGTTAGGTCAGAAAGTAAGCATCGCAATAACAGTTGTAGCGCCGATGGGTGGTGGTGATTTCGGCCCTCGGAGAATTCGGGCCAACTGTCATGTTGTTTCAGCTTGGTGATTTCGGTGACCGATGTGACACGCAAGATCAGTTCTAGCTAGTAATGGATTAGCCTTCAAATGGTTTGTTATTTCTGTATTGTCATCAAAGGGATACTAAGTTTAACTAGATACAATTGAAGTACACTGCTTTGTCTGTTTCATTCAGCGAGCAGAAAAGACCATACTTCACATTGATCTGATGAAAAGCACTGTATAGATCAAAGACCATATACATGTGGCTTCGTCGTATTCACAATACAATGATCGCTTATGGCTGCCATTGCTCTGCATTTGATTTAATTAAAACAAAAACTGGGGAGAATTTCCCCTGATGAGGGGAAACGCATGAAAATCTGAAATATAGAAAAAAGATTTTACGATAATTGTAATTTAATGTATCTAAATTATTCAACTGCATATAATATTATACTTTTTGGTGTAATATATTATATGATATGAATGTTAAGGATACAACGAATTGTATAAGTTGTAATGATCGTCTTGTTGACTGCGTGTTAAAATGAAAAAAATATAGTGGCATATTTTATGCGAAAAGAAGCGAAAGCTATAAAAGCAGTTACAAAGTAAACATTTCGGAAAATAAATCAATTAACAAATAAGAGAATAAATAGAATGCGTCATTAACAGAAAGACACACATAAATGTTCATGTGCTCGCTACACAATCGTTTGAACCGAGATCACTGTGCCCGTTGTGGTCAGAGGCCGAAGTTACCAGAGCTGCCGGCCGACCTCTCCAAAGAATGCTGTCATAATTCACGTGGGTCTGTACGATCGGAAATCTACTTTGTTGAATACACTTAGTTTTAGAATTATGTTTGGGAACCGCTCATAGTCGCTTCAATTAGAATCTGTTGTACGCCGCTTCAGTGCTGGGTTTTATTATTTCCGGCATGTTTACATCCTATGAAGTGTGTCAACAGTGGAGCAGCTTGTATGAATTGTCTGCCACTGTTGCGTAATGGTCAATCAGGAAGATAAAGGCACTGATGCTGAAGACAAGTAGGCTTCTAGGCTTTGTCTGTCTGGCTGTATTGCGTAATGTCGAAGCAAGAATGAAAATGTGCTGACACGGAACAAATGTCGTTTTCAAGGCATATTCTATCCATGGGCGTCTGGAATTTTATTATTATTATATATATATATATATATATATATATATATATATATACATTCTTTCGTGCCCCTCCCTGGAAAAATTCCTGCGGACGCCCCTGAGTCTATCTGATAAAGTTAGACGTAAAAACTCACATAGTAGATTCATATAACATAGATGTTCAAGGAGCCGCTAGTAACCAAGAGATGCCTGCTCATCAAAGTCCGTCGACTATGCGCGCTTCCCATTGGTTATCCTAAACCAACAGAGACCCGTATGGAAGATATTCGCACAGACGGACAGAGCAGATTCGCCTGGCCAACTTTAGCAGGAGAAGACAAATCTACTTTCTATTTCGCCGCTTCTCAGTCGACTACAAGTAGCGCTACAGCGACATGTGGTCAACTGCCCGGCTGATGTTTGCACTAGTGTTGCTACTGGTCGTGGTGTGTCCTGGCTCTGGGAGTTGTCGTGGAAGGGGTTGCACAAGGGTGAACCGTGTTGGGGTTGGCTGGGCGTGGACGCGTCCATGCGATCATCGGTGCGGCAACTCGAGCGTGCAGTCTCGGACGCGGGACGCAGCGATATCAGTCTCTAGAATTGGCTCGGGCTGCTCCGGCAACGCAACTGTGTCTCGAATGAGCAACAGATTCTCTGTCTATGGCGCCACTGCCAGAAACGAAAGCTGCAAGGGACAGAGTGGATCCCGGGGAACGTGCAGCAAAGCTCGTAAGTACGAAGGGTTAAGTAGGGTGTGCGCATATGTGTGCGTGCGTGCGTGCGTGCGTGCTTGCGTATGTAAATGGGTGTGTGTGTGTGTCTGTGTAAAGGACAAAGTGTATGTAAAAGGTTATGGAAAATCCGGTGAAAGCGTAACAAGTCGGTGTAAAATGTTGGTGGTTAAGTAATTGTTCTGATGCGTCATACAATATGTTGTTTACGTGCTAAAATAATGTTGTTTCGTGACAATAAAGTAGTATTAATTGTCCAACCTGGAACATTATGTAATTATTGGAAATTATTGGCCGGACACGTCACATGCAAATATTCCGTTTATGTGAGCGTTACATTTCGTCGGTGTTCCGGTAAGGTGCAACTATTACTTTGTGTAACTGTTATGTCTGTCATACACTGGTTACTTACTGAATACTGAATGAGTCAGTAACTATGCAGGCAGACCATGTCAGAAACACAGAACTGGCAAGAAAAGATGCAATTCTTACAAATGCACGTGTCGTCCGGACGTTGGTAAGAGAAACTGTCATAAGAGTAAGTTACGTTAATCATCTTTTTCGAATGTAGAATACACCAGCATTCAAAATTATTGCTAAAATATAGCACAAGTTGGTCGATCAAAAGGGTTCGAGTTATACTGTCGAACCCCGAATAACCGAAACTCCTAAAATTGACTCCTCGTTTACTGATCGTTTGGAGAGGGCTGGTTTATTTCATATTCAGTAGCGGGGGATATTCAACCGGTTCGACCTTAATCAGGTTTTATTTGTACTACATTAATTCGGTCTTTGTAAAGCCTGTGTGTTTTTTATGAACTGGATAATATTCATATATGGACGTAACAGATATAACTATGGTCCTTGCATAATTGGACCTAATCCTATTTAAAGGTATATAGGATTGGTTTGCATGTAGAACCACATACACGATACGCATTTATTCCCTGGTAACTGACATGTTCACGTAATGCACATGGCACAATCCCATCTCATGTTTCGAACCATTTTTTTTATTAAAACGCATGCTTAATTATTAAGATTGTGGTCATTAAATTAATGTCACATAACACTAAAACATGTATGCATCGAACATGAAATATTATTTATAATCAGCAAATTTTTTTATAAAACCTCGGTTACTGACATTACGGTACTGTTACGTAACAATGTGTCCTCTAATTTGATATACAGTTTATGTCTAATAATCAGATTTTACTTAACATGTAACATAAGAATACAATACACAACAATTTGTATACGCATGTACTCAAATGGCCTTTAAAAGTATGATGTTTCAGTCCACCGTATGTTATGCTATTAGCGCAGCCAGATGTGTTTGCTATGTTGTACTTTTATTTTCAAACGTTGCATGGCCTATATTTCGATCATCTTGCACGACGCACTGAAAGCGACAGTGAAGTAGTTAGTCGTACATTGCTAAGCCTTTGTTGCGAATCGTGTGTTTACTTGACTTAAAATGGATCAGTCGTGCAATGTACGCTGATCTGCAACTGAGCAAAACTCTGGATGCGTGTTGATTTGGACGGCGCAACCGTTGTTGAACCGATTCGATAATTGAATCTCTGCCAAGTGTTGTGCAATTTGCGCTGCCATAGTTGAACAAACGCGTGACTCGAAGCAAGAGCCTAGCCTTGTATGCCTAGCATAAGCCGTTTGTTTGTAGACACAACCGCATCCTTCGTGGACGGCCGGAGATACATGTGTCAGTGTGTCAGCATATATCCTTGTGCAAAGCCCAGGAAAGGTGAATAGTTTTTGTATATATGATCTAACAAGATTGCCACCCCAAACAACAAGTTCCAGATGGCAAGTGGACAAGGAAGCCACTGGCTTATTGAGAGTCCAACAATTTTCTCATCTATGTGTACCCCGCCCTTACCAAATATCTGTCAATTCTATATTTAAACATATTCACGCTACTAGCATTAACACAATCATTTGGCAGTTTGTTCCATTCTTTTATCACCCTTTGGGAGAAATAGTACTTTCTCATGTCCAACCTACACTGCTCCTTAACTAATGCTGCTTTGTGTCCTCTGGTTCTACTGCCTTCTTTAAGTTTGAAGAACATATTCCTGTCAACATACTCATAAGCATTCACTATTTTAAACACTTATATTTGGTCTCCTCTTAGTCTCCTGGTCTCCAGTGTTGTCAAACCACATTGTAATTAGCGACTATCGTAACTAAGGTCTCCCAATTCTGGGATCATTTTAGTAGCTCTTCGTTGTATTCTTTCTAGCTTGTCTATGTCCTTTTTACGATAAGGCCTCCATGCTTGAATACAATATTCTAAATGTGGATCTTATGGATCCTTCGTCGACGGCATCAACAGATAGACGTGTCTGTGTTTTCCTGGCTACACCAGTGTGACTTGTGACATAGGTAAGTGTTTGACTATATATTAAAGTTGTGTCGATGTACTTGTGTGGTAGTGGTATATAGGTTGTATCATACAATGGATTGATAAACGCACGGACGCACGCACGCACGCACGCACGCACGCACACACAAACACACAAACACACACTGATAATATCTTCATATGATATTCCACTCCATTACATTAGACTGCTGGAATCAACTTTCAATGTCATGCGCAGATGTTGCTAGACATATTGTGTTTTCCTTCATATTTCAGACATAAACGAGTGCTATAGCGGTCCATGCGAAAATGGTGCAACCTGCGTAGACCACATCAACAGCTACCAGTGTTCCTGTGTGCCCGGATATAGCGGCGACAACTGCGAACACAGTAAGTGAATGACAGAAAGGAGATGGTGTTTTCATTTCGATTACTTGATTTCACATAAAATATAAAGAATATTAAGGGTATTTTGTCACCGTGAATAATAGGAAAAGCTGCATTGTCCAACGTCGTCATCGGTATTCCCAGAGTCTTACCTTGCGCCTCTAGCGAAGTGAACCATTGTAGATATAAACGAATGTGCCAGTTCGCCGTGCGCCAATGGCGGCTCCTGCGTCGATGACATCAACAGCTACACATGTCTGTGTGTCGCCGGCTATTCAGGTGGAAGCTGCGACATAGGTACGCTATATATCATATTAAGTTTCACCTGTTGCGTAGAAGCAATTGTTTAGATAGTAGAATATTCCGTATGTTCCACAGAATTTATATTGGTTGTATATCACACAATCGATAGAAACACATATATGTATTAATCACGCGCTCGAATGATATTCCATTCCGTCGCACTAAGCTGTTTATATGTTCTGACTAATGGAACCAATATGTTGCTGGAAGTAGTGCGTTACAAATTTTCAGATTTATATTAAAATAATCGATACGGTAGATGAACAAACAGCGTCGCTTGAGAAAGAAATGTCATCAGCATAACGACAGTGTGAAAAATAAACTACGGGTATGAAAGAATGAGGCCCGTGAAACGAAGAGATCTTCGTCCATTTACTTATGTTCGTGACAGCAGTTATATTCTGCAGACATCGACGAATGTGCATCGATCCCGTGTGCGAATGGTGGGACGTGCGTCGACGCAGTCAGTGCCTACAGTTGCTCTTGCGTTGCCGGCTACGGCGGCGAGAACTGTCAAAATGGTGAGTTTAGTTGTCCTTATTGCATATTGTTACACGAGTCGCATTAAAATGTTGCTTCCAGGTCGTAAATATTGTCTACATGTTGCTTAGCTCAAGTGAGATAAAATAACACTTTGATCGACTATTAACGTTTTGAAGCAGTTCTGTCTTGCACTTGTCATATGCAATACCACAATACTGTATCACAGACATGAGCAAGTGCTATAGCGGTCCATGTGACAACGGTGCAACTTGCGTAGACCGGATAAACAGTTTCGAGTGTTCCTGTGTGTCCGGGTACAGCGGGGGCAACTGCGAACGTAGAAAGTGAACAACAGAAAGGAGATGGTGTTTTCATTTCGATTACTTGATTTCACACAAAAATAATATTAAGGGTATTTTGTCACTGTGAATAATGGGAGCAGCTGCATTGTCTAACGTCGTCATCGGCACTCCCAGAATCTCACCTTGCACCTCTAGCGAAGTGAACCGTTGTAGATATAAACGAATGTGCCAGTTCGCCGTGCGCCAACGGCGGCTCCTGCGTCGATGGCATCAACAGCTACACGTGTCGGTGTGTCGCCGGCTATTCTGGTGGAAGCTGCGATATAGGTAAACTATAGACCATATTAATTTTCGCCTGTTGCGTAGATGCAATTGCTTACATAGTAGAACTTTGTGGCATGTTCTGCAGAATTTATATTGTTTGTATATCATCCAAACGATTGAAACATATATGTATTACTCAAAAGGATATTCCATTCCGTCGTACTAGACTTTTTTAATGTTGTGGTTGATGGAATTAACATTTAATGCATAGGGTTATACGCGTGTAGCGGTTAGTGCCCTGCGCGGGCCTAGAATTTGATCCCAAGCCCGGCCCGCAATTAGCAGTTAGAGCCCAGGCCCGGCCCAGGCCCGCAATAATTTTTCATGCCCGGCCCGGTCCAGGCCCGCAAACTAGAATTTAGGCCCAGGCCCGGCCCAGGCCCGAACCAGACCGTGAATGTTTGGCCCAGGCCCGGCCCGGCCCGCAAGTTTCAGGCCCAGGCCCGGCCCATACCCGCGGGCCAAAGATGGGTAAGCCCGCGGCCCGCAAGCCCGCGGCCCACTAAGTTTAGAGAAGATAAACCTATAATCTTATAACAAAGACGAAAAACAAATAAACTGTAAAACAGTTTATTTGTCCATAGTGTGCTGGATGAGTTCTAAAAATCCAGCACCACCAACTTCTTCAAACGGACGAATATCCTGAAGAAAAATAAAGAAAAACTTCTTAGTGTCATTACTATGAAATATGATAAGATTTGTTATAATTGACTTTAATGTATTGGCTTATGGTTAGGGTACGAGATTTGTTTATCTAACCCTGACTTAACCCTTATGCAAGCCATAACCCCAATTTATATTGTTAATTGAATTAGGTCAACTTCGTTAACATAATTTAATATGATATTTAAATTAACTGTCACCCACTGGCACTGACACCCAGTGGCATTTCCAGCAGGCCTGCAGTCACTAGCCTGAGACAGACAGATTCAGACATGTGTGAATTAGTACAAGTGTGAATGAATTAGGACTGGGGAGAAATACCAATTACCAACTGGGTTGGGTACCGGGTAGTAGGCTAGTGGCCTAGTGGGCACTTGGCAATGGGCAGGTCATTCAGGTGGGCAATGTTTGGAGGGAAGACCTAGACAATAGAATGTCCACTGGTAGGGTTAAAGAGTGATAAGTTGATGGTTAATCATGGCTTGATTGCCTCTGCAAATATTTCTAAAGTAAACATTTGGGGCTGGCTACTTCCAGCCAAGTGAACTTATGGTTCCATTAGATTCCATGCAAGGTCTCAATTTGCAACTATATAATACTAAATAAATAATTTTAAGCATTCATTAACTGGAATTACAATTTATAATCAGGTTTTATTAAAAAATAAAGTAATAATCGGTGTTTTTATGAATATTTTTATTACGTCCAGGCGCAGCCCAGGCCCGGCCCGGCCCGGCCCGCTCACACTAGGCCCAGGCCCGGCCCAAGCCCGATGTGTTTAAATTGTTTTCAGCCCAGGCCCGGCCCGGGCCCGCAGTATGTAGGCCCAGGCCCGGCCCGGCCCGCGGAATTATGTAGAGGCCCGGCCCGGCCCGGCCCGGCCCGGCCCGCGGGCTGCGGGCCGGGCCGGGCTTGGGCCCAAAGCCCGGCCCGCGCAGGGCACTAATAGCGGTAGGCAAAGAACACACAAAGAAATGCTACAGTGGTCCATGCGAGAACGGTGCAACCTGCCTAGACAGGATCAACAGCTATGAGTGTTTCTGTGTGCCTGGATACAACGGCGACAATTGCGAGCACAGTAAGTGGATAAATGTGTGTTATTAAGTCATTATTTTAGTTGATTTGGTCAGACACAAAAAACGAACGAAAGAAAATGAGTTGATATACTAATTTAATTGGGGTAAAATAACACTGTTGTCGGAAACAGAGTTTTGAAAACAGTCCTGGTTTGCACTTGACCTGTGCAATAGTACGTATGCTACATCCTAGATATAAACGCGTGCTATAGCGCTCCATGTGAGAACGGTGCAACGCCTGTTCCTGTGTGCCGGGATACAGCGAGAACAAATGCGAACACGGTAAGTAAATGATAGAACGTAGATTATGTTTTCATTACGAGTATTTTATCACCCCAAATAAACGGAGCTGTCACAAGTTTTGAATGTTCCCTTCACAACCGAGGCACTATGACCTCCAGTAAAACTTTCTGTGCAACTTCTCAATGCTACATTCTTTTGGAGTATTCGTTAAATCGAGAAGAAGCCCAACACTCACGAAATGTGTCAATTTGAAGTTTTGCTGGATTAAATACATGGTATTTTTCAACGCGATAATGTACTTCTGTAACATAGATCCATATGTGGGATCACAAATTGGTGTCACATCACAGAATGCTGGACTCAGTGTATATCTGGGAGAGACTAACTATATATGGGACTAGCTACCTGTATATCTGGGAGAGGCTAATTTTATATGGGACTAGCTACCTGTATATCTGGGAGAGGCTAATTATATATGGGACTAGCTACCTGTATATCGGGGCGCGGTGGCGGTTACAATATCGGATTCTCAACCCAGAGAACCCGTTTTCGGTGCTGGATATGTGAACGAACAGTCTCGCGCAGTAATTGCAGCATGGCTGAATGCTTCCCAGAGATGTCGCTTTGGTGTTGGAATGAACAGGTCTGCCACGGGGTGAAGTGTAAAGCGCTCTGAACAGTCCTACGAACTGGATACCGCGTATATAAGAACGTACCTTTCTACATTTTATACATGTGCAATATATGTGGACTTAAAAGAACATTACATAAAAACAAAGGTGTATAGCTCCTGGAATATATGTACCTAACCCAAATTTAGAAAAGTTGAAATGCAAAACAGAGGAGCATTTATCCAGTAGAGAACAGGACGTCCATCATTTATCCATTAGAGAACAGGACGTCCATCACGATGTGTTCGATCAAACATTGGTCTAGCTGTTCCTGGTGCACGTTTCAGTCGTGGTGGACGGCGGATGGGGAGCCTGGTCGACGTGGGGAGAATGTTCAGAATCGTGCGGCCGGGGAGCGCAGATCCGGCACCGTCAGTGCAACAATCCGTCCCCCATGAACGGCGGCAACTACTGCCTTGGCTCCTCCACCGAGACTCTCCCGTGTACGTGCGACCCTAAATTCGACGCAGCCGGTGAGTAAAACATTCAGATGAGTCTACAATATCATGACACAGTTCCCGTTATATTCAATGTCCCTATTTATATTTTCGCGTATTTTACACGGAATTGGGAGACGTTGAAGTGGAGGGTAGAAGGAGAATAGGAAAACCGAGACTGATATAAGCGCCGTGTTCTAGCCGCCTGCGATCGTCGGATGGCTACTGGCGGCACTCCTGGTTACTTCGAGGACCGCTGCGACTGTTACCACTACTACGTGTGTATGAGACTGACGACCGGCTGGAAGGCCATCCGAATGCCGTGTCCCAAATGTCTAATGTGGAGTCAGTCGAGCTACACGTGCGGCGTTTTCAATCAGAACTGCTTCGACAACACCGAATCAAGTACGTGTTAATTTCTAAAAAAAACTCCACATAATGTCTTAAATGTTATTTCTTCGATGTCGTTGCTGTTAAATAAACTATGAAAAATGCCCATTCGCCGGACGGTGTAACTCGGTAGTTCATAGACAGTAAAGTCGTAGTTTTTACTCAGAATTGTTCGCAATGCTATGCGTCTCTTCTGGCGTGTGTGTGTGTGTGTGTGTGTGTGTGTGTGTGTGTGCGTGCGTGCGTGCGTGCGTGCGTGCGTGCGTGCGTGCGTGCGTGCGTGCGTGCGTGCGTGCGTGCGTGCGTGCGTGCGTGCGTAAAAAGTAAATAGTCGTTATACATTAAGCAAAGTTGCAGTACATAATTCAGGCCTTTTACTGTATAAGGCGCTCGTCTGGGAAATCTCTTCGACAATTGTACCGGCATCTAACAGGAATATCGTACATCGAATAGTGGCAAATAAAACATTGCATTGCAGCGACCACCGCGAGCGTCTTGAAGGAGATCACTTGCGTCGACTTCGAGTCTGGTTGGAACGGCATGAGGGCTACAAATGGCATCTACATCGCATCGCCGAACGTCAAGATCAAGTCACGCACTGCCTTCGGTCGTTCAGCCTATTTCAACGGCGTCTCGGCGAATCTTAGAGTACCTCGATTCGCGAGCAGCTACAGGTAGAGACAGGCGTAGTTCGATTGACTGCGTGTCCAATCGAAATGTTCTTGTGGGACTTGAAATTGGTCCAACATTTTTTCACAAGGTTTAGCCTGTCACAACTAAAACCGATGCCTAACTATTTCTTATTTGCATTACGTAATGGCGGCCATGTTTCAGTACTTTCGGTGCGTTCGCCATCTCGTTCTGGTACAAGCGACTGGACACAACGACAGTCGTCCAAGGCCTCATCACCAATGGCGACTGCACCAACGAGCCGTCCATTCTCATCTTGTCCGGCAAGGACAGCCTCGATGTCAAGTTTGCAACCGCCACCTCACATGCTGTTCAATACAACGACATTCCGGTTAGGCTTACTTCGAAATGGGTGTAACTTTGTAACTTTGAATCCAGTGTCAATGCAAGCTTTGCTATAGAATATAATACAATATATAAATACTAGACACGTAGGCAGGTGTGGTGTGTCTGGAAAGCGGAACAAAGGAGACAATTTAGGAAGGAGACAGTAGCTTGCACATAGTATATATTCCTCTATCCAAGTTCACCTGCACTAGTATATGTTACAGTTACATATTACAGAAATATGTGAACGCGTGGCATTGCGTCGTGTATAAAAAGTATCTGGCTACAGACAGAGGTGGATATGTGAACGAATAGTTTTCGTGCAGTAATTGCAGCGTGGCTGAATGTTTCCCTGAGAAGATGAGATGGCGTTGGAATGAATAGGCCTGCCGGGAGTGAAGTGAAAAGTATATTGAGCAATCTCAATAACTGGATACAGCGCTATATAAGAACGTACCTTTACTTTGTATATGTTACTATATCACTATCACACCAAGTGTTAACTGTACACCTGCATTACTACAGAGCTCTGTGAACGTCTGGCATCACGTTGTGCTGTCCTACGACGGAGATATACTGGACATCTACGTAGATAAGGCGAAGACCCAACTGGGCACAGCGCAAGGTAAGCCAAAGATGCAACGGTAATCGGACGGTACGCGGACGGTAAGCGGACGGTAAGCGGACCTTCCATTGATAACCAAATGTTGGGTTTACGCGATTATTTTCCTGGAAATCATATGTAGCTAGTGTTGATATGCTCTCCTAAAACACAACTATAACGTGAACTTCGAGCCAGTGTTTCACTACAGCACAATCATCCCTATTGTCATTCGGCCTTTGAAGACGTTGCGCTATGACCCAGAAAGGATTAGTAGAGTAAATGTCGACCTTGCTCTGTGGCATGAAAGGGATTGATGGTAGAATTAATATTGACGTAGCTCTGTGTAACAAGATTAATAAGATTTTCATCCAAAGTAAAATCCCAGGTGATAAGTGGACAAGGAAGCCATTGGCTTATTCAGAGTCTAACAATGTTTCATCTATGTGTAACCCGCCCTTCTGAGATATTTGTCGGTTTGAATATTGCTTTGCGATATCAGTTTCTATGTAATAATTATCATTTGTAACTTCCCGAAAATTATGATTGGTAATACACACATATTTGCAATTCCATTTTTTTTCCAGTTAGATTATCAATCAATTGTCTTTTACCTAGGACGTATTCTGGAGAAATCCTGTCCGATGGTGATCGGGCACGCCAACGCAGCAGAAGAAGGAAGAGGATACTTCAGGGGATATATGGATCAGGTGAGAAGTATATGTTGCCTCACTCTTGTCTTGTCTCCGTGATCTGCACCATGTGGTTGTTTGGATATGTTGCCTCACTCTTGTCTTGTCTCCGTGATCTGCACCATGTGGTTGTTTGGATATGTTGCCTCACTCTTGTCTTGTCTCCGTGATCTGCACCATGTGGTTGTTTGGATATGTTGCCTCACTCTTGTCTTGTCTCCGTGATCTGCACCATGTGGTTGTTTGGATATGTTTCTATTACGCTAACATCTAACACTCAGAAATCAATGTCCATATTTTGATTCCTCGACAAATGTATTGTTGAAGAAACAAAACATTAAAAGTCCATTTCCTTGTGGTAGAAGTTAGTCAATTCAAAAATTTTAATATTGATATACAAGAATTCCTGTGGTAAGGGAGAGTGTCTCGAACTGTGAATAATGGCTTGTATGATGTCATGTGAACGTATGCATTTGTTTACCGTAAATTATAAATGTTGAGATGTGAATTTAATATACAATAATATACATATACAATAACATTTATCAATAGTTTGTAATTCACTAACACAATTATCCCACAACAAAGATACTCATCATATATATATATATATATATATATATATATATATATATATATATATATATATATATATATATATATATATATATATATATATATATATATATATATATATATATAATATAATGGAATTTGAAAGTTTGTTCACTTAAAGTGTAATAAACGACAATAGTTCCTCGTTAATTGTGAACATAATTTTTTAGCTGTTTTCATTGCAGCTCTGTTTCTACGACCGCGGCCTAACAGCGTCGGACGTTCACGGACTCTACGAAACTCACAATTAAGCTCCGTGACGACGACACTGATAAGACGAAGAAATTGATTGGACAATTATAATAAGTAGCAACAACTGATGATAGTTTTACGTTCTGTTGACTATTGCACTTTGTACCTTCGTTGTTCGTTGTTCCAAAATGTATTATCGTGTGTTGAATATGGTATCGTTGTGTTATTATCATTTTGTCCTGTTGAAGAATTCGTTATGAAACAGTTGAGTATGATCAACACATGTCCATGGGATGCCCAGTACACACATCATGAGATATATTTACGATGTTCTCGGTGATCAACACATGTCCATGGGATGCCCAGTACACACATCATGAGATATATTTACGATGTTCTCGGTGATCAACACATGTCCATGGGATGCCCAGTACACACATCATGAGATATATTTACGATGTTCTCGGTGATCAACACATGTCCTTGGGATGCCCAGTTTTTGTAAAAATTATAAACCCAGTGTTAATACATGCGGTAATGCATTGTATTCCTGTGACATGATAATAATGTGATGAAGTGGTGCATTATTTTTGCGTGAAAATTAAAACAACCTATTTAAGGTATGTTTATTAGAACATAAAGTTTTTTAATATGTTCATGACATAGTAAAATCTTGCCACAGTAATATGAAAGAGTACCGTTGATTTATCAAATCAAATATATTATCTAGTTGATTGGCACAACAAAATCATAATTTCATTAGAAGTAATTATATTAGAAGGCGACAAAGAAGGAAACGTCTGCCTCGAAAGAGCACGAATATGTTTATTATGAGAACAATTGTTAAACAGGTCGGTATAAAGTATTGGTACAGGGTAAAAGCATCCTCGCAAGCCAAGCGTAGTAGTAGTATTACACTACCCTGACAGATTGACCTGTTGAAAGGTGCTTTTGTCAGTTCATCCCACAGCATGTGCAGATGCATGATTAATCATCTGTACGTCATCCCATTTCGTGACGTGTTTCTGGGAACTAAGCGCACCGCGTATAAAACTTCAAAGAGCATCCCCACGAAACACACAACATTACCCGTTCGACCAGTGACGACGGGTCCACTACCACTACTGGTTAACTCAGCAACACTGAGTTCCACGTTTCAGCAGGTTTATCCGCCAGGGGTACTGATGTAGTCAGAAGCCCCTGGCGGCCAGGATGGGTAAAGCGCCCAGTTTACATCGTCTGGTACGACAACGATAAGATAATCGCCACATCTCAGGAGTCGCACAAGCCAACATCGAGGGAATGGTTTGGTTAACCGTGACCACTGACAGTTCGTACTATCGATCAAAACCCTCTGAATAAACATTGGATCACGTGAACTGTAGACACGCCACAACAGCATGTCACGTAGATTAGGTTCGTGTCATGTGCAGTCAATGTTTACATGTTGAACTCCGCCTACTGGGTAAGTGTCACGGGCTCTTGTGTAATTGCTGTATGCTATGAATTTATATTGTTTTATATTGATAGGTCGACATACATTGATTTATTCATAAATAGGGAAACAAACGGTCGCAATCGTCATACTTTTCAGGATCCGTGGAATTAATTTTCGTAAGTCGAACTTGACAAAAACAAGCGCACGTGTTTTCGTAATTAAAATCAAATTACAAAATACTCATTAATCGTTACAGTTATTAACCATACTGAAACACCAGTATATTCTTTGTGGAATGTAGCATCTAAGATTAAAAAGAACCAACAAGAACCGGATGATTAGTGTATTAAGTTGTTCTTTGCTTACATGCCCATTCCTAATTATCGCCCAGGAGCATTATTGCCGTGCGTTGTTTTTAAAATACATATTTTAGGCTTATGTCGCAAGTAATGTTCCCTGTTTTCACGTGGTTGGCACTGAAATATATAGGTCTTACAAACCATAACAACATTATGAAATGATAGTATTATTTTCATTCATAACACTCAACAGTTCAACAATTCAAACGTGTTCAAACACGTTTGAATTGTTGAACTGTTGAAATTGTTTGAATTGTTGACAAACTGCTTGTTACTGTCTGTCAGTGTCATCCTGTGTTTTTAGAGACATATTCACTGTTAATAGGGTAGAACATTTGTTATTGGCGACGTCACAGAAAAACAAGTGGGTAATTATGTGTATTCGCATGCAAGAGTAAATTGTTTCAACTATGTTTTCGTAATATTGTATTGAATTCAGTGCATGTTTTCAACCTTTGCTTAGATATATGTTTTGAACGGAATGTTTTCATTGGAATGCTGCACACAAGCGTAGAGGCCATATTATAAGAACATTGACAAGCTGAAAAGAATGCAAACTTGAGCAACTAATCTTATCCC
This sequence comes from Lamellibrachia satsuma, assembly GCA_033239005.1. NCBI lineage: Eukaryota > Metazoa > Annelida > Polychaeta > Sabellida > Siboglinidae > Lamellibrachia > Lamellibrachia satsuma. The sequence goes on along the minus strand of BSQZ01000046.1, from coordinate 4,081,931 downwards.
AGAAGTTCAATGTTTTGTTTTCATGTCATGAATATAACGCTAATTTAGTTGAGTCATCAATTCAGAAACAGTATTGCTTATGATGGTTTCCGTGAATTCAAAGTTAGATTAATACATTTACACTTCAATATTTACATTACTGTAGTACTTCAATACTAAAAAAATTACAAATTTTAATTTACAAGCTTTACTGCTAGTAACAACAAAGAAGAAATACGCCACTGCCCACTTCCTCCACTGCCGACTACTCGACGATCCGTGCACACTGGAAGATCTAACCAGCGTCACGCAGCGGGCAGACTTGCGCCGGAAAATGGTGACATATCATGTGAAAGATATGGGAAGAAGAAGCAACAACAAAAACAACAGCAACAACAACAACAGCAACAACAACACTGAATAGTTGGTTATATTGTAAGAGATATTCTGAAATTACCATACAGTTTATAATTATATTTAGTCGTTCACCCTGTAACAGTTGGAGGAACGTATGTGCGTCGCATACACTTAAGCTTTGAAGTGCTCGCGTACCCGATTTAGCGGAACAAACTGCGATGGATTTCCATTCTCCGTCTGGTAGATTATGTTTGTGCTTAGTTCCTCTTAGTTAGTGAACTGATAGCAGCCTTTTGCATTTGTGAATACAATTATTATACAATTTCTGGCAGACGCTTTTCATGTTCACCGTCAACCATGTTATCCATTCGGCTTCGCACTCGAACATGCAATCCTTGTAGCGTCCGTTGCAGCGACCCATGCAGTCTGAGTATTTCTCCGTAGTCATAACTGGCACTAACGGTCGCCGCCAGGAGCAAAAGCACGTATATCTGCATAAATAATTCATGACGACAGTTCAAACGATGTCTAGTTGCAGTGCCGATCAGCACGGTCAGTTAATCACCACACAGAGACAGATCACGTGCGTCACAGAAGGTTTGCTAGATGCAGAATGATTTTCCGATCTCACGAGAAACTCCGCAGGACTGAAAAGTCGTAGCTATTTCCGAGTATATTTTCTGACTCATGTAATTTGATAAGAAACGTATATTTTCCTAATATTTCGGGGATTCATTCGGTCTTCGTCGGCGGACTTACGTCACTGAGGTCGTTACTAATTATTCCTTACTGAGCTTTAAACTGGTATCGAGCCTTATTGTGGAGTGGAGTATTGTATGTGCATGGAGATCGTCAGGTGGCAGCACAGTCTTAGCATTAGTTGAATTACGCAATATCATTAAACAAACAAACTCCAATTGCATGCGTCATAGATAGCAATTTGTTTACGACATTTGTGACATTATGAATCTGATAGTCAAGTTCATCTCCTAAATACGAATGCGTGTTGAGAACACGTAGGCTGCCTATATAAACATGATCGATGTAAGGGCATACACGTGAAACATTAAGATGTAGAAAACATAGTATTCATGGCATGAGGTTTTACGAATGTGGACTGCATTGTAGTAGTTCGACACTGGGGAGTGCTAACTCTCGAGTATCTATGTTAATGTTCGTCCCATCTCGTTATTTGATGACGTAAAAGACTTTCGGTGCCAGCATAAAAATGTCTTCTTGGCGTGATGTTTATAAAACGGCTGACTAGTCCATGGGATAATCCAGGGGTGCCCATCAGGTGTCCGAGCAGCCCCATTTATTTCAGCCGGATTTGTTTTCATTAAATAAAAATTAGTTGTCGAGACACCGCGAGATGGCGCATTTCTACACTTGTTCGACGAGGACTTTCTAACATGCATCCCCGGGACGTTGCCACCAGTACTGCCACTTGTCCCAACGTCATTCTGATTTACTCTCTCTCCCGTCATGCCTTTACTACCATCATACTATCCATTACTAAATACAAATAGATTCTTGTTATCTGTGCATTTTTACTGAATTCCACTGGTCAACAGATGTTGTCAAGTTTGCAAACTAATGTGAGAAATAATCGCGTTTTAAGATGCAGCCTATAGTAAAGACAGTTATTCTATGCGAAACAAAAACATAATATTGCCCCGAGAAGCCAACGCCGTCTCGACACTGATGGGGCTCACGATAATGTTGTACTGGAGAGAAAAAACAATACTGACCTGAAGGTCTCGAAGATAATACATGAACATAACGAAATTATTGCCATCATCCGAGAAAGGATCCAGGAGAAATCAGGTCCGAAATGCGAAAGATGTTTTTTATTATATCAGCGCTGACGAGGCCTGTGACATATTAAACAAAGACTTTTTGGACGTTTTTGACACCCCCACCACCTCGTAACGCTTCGTAACGCTGCCATGTACACCCACTATGATTACGTTCGTTCGTAAGGCCCATAGACCCGCTACCCTCCTAAGCGTGACGTACTTTATGGATGACCCCGTAAGCTTTGTCCTGACAGATGAAAAGCAGCGCAGCCATCGCCAAAAAAAGATCAACCAGTTTGGACTTCCGAAAGATGCACGGTCAAGTATACGACGACGCTCTGAATATGACCGGGAAGACGAATGGCGTGGCTGCATTGATGCAGAGCTATGACACAAATCAACGGTTTAGACAATCACGTATTGGAAGTGTGCATCACGATTTCCAACTCTCCAAAGAATGATCACAGAGTTGGTGTCCGAGGCCAATCGCTCCAAGCATGATATGGACCGATGAGTTAATTGCAGTGATGCATAGGAGGTGTTCGCACAACTGTACTGTGGGGATGTGGAGATGTTCGACACGACCACACTAGTTCAAACTAGAACTGACTGAATTGACAAGACAAATTGTGGTGGTATGAATTTTATTTTCAAAAAGATTAATTTGTGAAATACTTTACATATTATTTAAACTTTAAAAAATAGTCATGATGCATGTATTTTGTTTATATATTGTATGCGCAATGTACTGGAATACAGGGGTCTCCCTCTCATAAGGCCCCTGACAAGATAAGCCACCTTGTCATGCAGCAAATAAAGCTAAACCAAGATCATTTCCTCCGGACGAGAGGTTACCCTTCTTCAATGGTCCTTTGCAGAAGGGGTCGCATTATCAGAGTGGGATTACTGTGCGTGCGTATACATTTGGAAAACTAGACGTCCTGCCACCTGGTGTCTTTTTTTAAAACTGGGTATGGAGATTTGGACACCCTGGGCGCATTGTAGTTCAGCCTAGATCTAGATGTGTGGGGATTTGGACACATCGGAGGTTGTAGGTCGACCAGGAAGTGAGAGAATTTGGACGACCTGGATTTTGTTTACGCAGTGCTGAGGATCGTCATGCGTTTGGAAGGTGTCGCAGTTGGTCTAACGACTGGGAAAAGAACACTACCCGGGACCGGCTACACATGTATGGTGGTGGGATGTCCCGCTAACGCAAGAATATTCACAAAAAGGTAGACATTTTGTGCGACAATAAAGTTAGACCTATTATCAAAGGAACTGTAACAAAACTACTTAAAGACCTTGGATGTGAAACCCTCCAGACAAGGAGGAAAGTCAGAATAGTATGTACTTTAAAAAAAAAACAAAGCACGATTTCATAGATATGCCACTAGACCAATACATCAAACACATTTGGATACAGTTCCTTCCCGTCTATATATCCCACTAGAACAATATATAAAAACAAAACACTAGATGCTCGCTTAAACATAATACTAATTTTCATCAATTTAGACAATCATCCAACACATTTGGAAACAGCTAAGGAGTGGAACACTGTACAAAGCCTCATTTCATGTAACCGTTAGATACATTCCAGACCAGTCCCATTCAATATCTAAGAGAATAGCCGGTTAACCACCATGTGCAATTGGTGTGATGTGTCCGAAGGAAATTATATGCCAGTACTAGCACAGATACAGATACAGGTACTGTTCAAAATTGAAAGTGTGTGGATCTTGATGTGTTTCCCATCTAGTCCTAGGTGATTGTGGATACAGTGTAGTGGGTTGTGCGATACGGAGAAAGGGAGAGAAGCCAAATAGACGAGACGACATTAGATCGATGATTGTAGTGTAGTTTCTTTCCGGCTACAGAGTCCTGTTTTGTTGTAGTGAGGGGTGAAATTGGAAACATTTAAGGCAGTCACCTGTGTAGGAGCACCTTAAACGAACAGTGCGAAGAGATTAAGGTAGACAGACCGTGGTCGGAGATGTGTCCAAACTAGCTATAGCGGTAACTGATTACGGTATTAGGTGTGTGAGGTAATAACATAGACGTGATTTTAAAATATTTGCTCTTAGCTAGGGCTATTTTGCCAGCATAATTGTCGTGAGTGTTTCAGTGAGAATTTCGTGCAGAAATAATCAGAAAACGCATGGAAAAGTGACAGATACATATTCTTATTGCGTATATATTATACATAAACATGCTATATACATAATATTAGGAAACATGTTATTCAAAGGCAGTATGGTAGCGTAACTTAGTTCCGATCACCTGCAGAAGGGTTAATACGGTATGTTGAATGCCTTTGTTGTGCGATGATAGTGTTCTGCGATCTCACAAGGGCCTTGGAAACATGTTTTTTAGGGTTTACGTAAGCTAAGTAGAGACGTAATTAGTCAGATTGGCAGCAAAAATAATCTAAGAACGTTCACGTTCAGGTAAATCACCATGTTATCTATAAATGAGAGTGCCTATTTGAGATGTTGTCGCTGCCTCCCATAGAAAAATTACTTACGATAGTCATTCGCATGGCTTTCTGGTAGAAGATAATTACAGTGAGTTACAACTTGCACGATACGCGGAGACTTTCTTGAATCACTCGTCAAGTTAAGAATACCTTTAATGATGGGTGCTTACAAAGATACTGACATACTAAGTGCTCTCACCTGACACCGCTCATTATACACACAAGACTGTAGCCAATTGTTCAATTAATGTCAAGTGGCCTGTTTGGAAGAAACTAGGAAAGGACATCTTCCGGGTTTGCGTTCTGCTTTGGCTAACGTAACGTAAGACGGACAAAGAATGGTTCAGCGCGACAATATGTTTGGAATTGTTAGTATGCATGCTGGCGTTCGTACGTTTGCTCAGTATATGATCCACATACATTTAATGTATTTACGTTTTCGAGGTTATTTTGCTAGTATGGATTAGGTTACTCCTGAGGTGGGGTAGCTAAACAAAAAGTGTATACTAGTAAATCGTGCCATATAGGGTTAAAAATGGCTTGGATGCTTATACAATGACTTTTTGACTGGGAAGGCTGCTGTCTGGAATGCTTCTCTAGTAGATCGTGACTGCTTCCTAGGCGCGAACTTACCACATTTGGATAGAGCTGATATGGAATGAGTGCTGGCAGGTTATTCAGGGGGCTGGTAGTGTTAGCTGTTTATACTTGTGGTAGCGTCTAGTGCGGGCATATGCTGTGGCAATGATGGTAAACAAGCTGATGCGAACTAATCCGAGGTGTATCTTTAAAACATTGTCGCATCTCAGAGGTAACGTCTGATGTGTAATGAAACACACATCACGTTAGCACTCATACTAGTGGCACAGTGGCACATAGCAGTGGCAGTCTATACAGTGGCAGTTTATACAGACAAAACACACATCACGTTAGCACTCATAGCAGTGGCACAGTGGCACATAGCAGTGGCAGTCTATACAGACAAAACTAACTACAGAATGTTGTGCACCTTTCACCCTTCTGAATGCCTGTCTGGGTGGGATATGACCAGGCGCAATTAGGAGACTCAAGCGTCGGTCGGACAAGTATGCCGTTTTCCTCACTTAAGATGGCGCTGCATGCAGTGCTCTCATGTTTATTCATAATGTAATCTGGCTCACTTCTGTAGCTCTTTGAAATATGGGGGAGGGGCGTGCGTTGTGGCATTCGTTGCTTTGTGTTATTCTACTATCACAGACCAGACGGACAAGTGCATGCATAGGTTATAACTCAATCGTTAAAAGAGCCTACCTGTATTAGTGTTCCAGTAGTATCCTACAGTTCCTCTACAATCGGTCCACCTCCAGCTTATTGACACCAAATCGGTTCGTTACGAACTCTTTTCACATCAGTTAGGTCCTCTGCCAACTCGTTAAAAGGCTAGACATCACGCCGCTAACCACAGACGGACGTATGTACGTGCGTATCCATGAAAGCATATATGCACTTATGCACGTATGCACGTGTGCACACATGTACATGTGTAAGTGTGTACGTATGTACATATATATATGTATGTATGTGTGTATGTATGTAACTATGCATGTATATATGTATGTATATATGTATGTACGTATGTATGTGTGTATGTGTGTGTATATGTATATTTGTACGAATGTATCATATACATAAATATAACATAAATCTTTACTCTATATTGAAATTATTAATGATATTACTGTGTGGTATGTATGTACGTGCGTATGTAATCGTGTATGTATGTATGTATGTATGTATGTATGTATGTATGTATGTATGTATGTTTGTAACTATGTATATATATATATATATATATGCATTCATGCATGTATGTATAAATGTATGACTGTATGCATGCATGCATGTATGCATTACAGTGTTTAATTAAATCATATTTGGGTCGTAAACTGTCCTAATATACAATGTTATACAAAAAGTATAATTCGACTGTGTAACGTTGTGCTCGCTGTGCGCATGTTAAGTGGATCTTGATATAGGTTCAACTTCAAGGCAGTTCGCTTACCGTACGCCTAGACATAGATCCTCCTTCAAGTGTGCAGCGCGAGCGTGACAACAACTTAGTGCACACACAGACTCCACCCAGCGAGAGCGTGACAACAACTTAGTGCACACACAGACTCCACGCAGCGCGAGCGTGACAACAACTTAGTACACACACAGACTCCACCAAGCGCGAGCGTGACAACAACTTAGTGCACACATAGACTCCACCCAGCGCGAGCGTGACAACAACTTAGTGCACATACAGACTCCACCCAGCGCGAGCGTGACAACAACTTTTTTGGACGAATCCGGTTTGTTTCTCAATTCGAATGAAATGTCATGTATGCTTTCTAAAATGTGCATCACTTTGGCCATGTGACGTGACTAGAGCGTAGAGCAGCTTCCCGCTGTGTGTTTACGCGTGTGTTGTTTGGTTTTAGTCCGTAACATCAGTGGAAGAAACGAAGTCAGCTATTGTAATTATCGAATTTATTCTACCGTTTCACCGAGCTGTGCATTAGTACGCGATGTGTTCGTAGCGCCTGATCCACGTGTCTCCACGTATACTTAATGCGCCCTCTTTCACACGTTTGGAATTATAAATTGACACGTGTTCGTCGATTTGTCGTGAACATTTAGCTATCGTGTGAAATTCACTACACTCCTTTGGAGTCGTGTTCCTATTTAAGTTACAATTTCATAATTGCTTTAGCAAAGGTACAACTTCAGACGTTCGCGCTATCCCATCAACACGTTTTACATCAATAAGACATTACTGGTGGACACACTTACAGGAAGCGTTGACAAGATCGCAACTTGTATGTAGCTGTTAGGTGTGCCGTTCTGCTGGTGATGTTGTTGTATAGTTCAGTCGTTTACATGTGACTGTCATTCGCTGTCTGCAAACGAAGACTTTTTCTTTCCCAGTTTACCGGGTTTTTATTTTTTATTTCAGGCCAACACTTATTTATTGGGATTTGGGGCATTTTTGTCGTAAGTATGTAATACATAAATAAAAAATTATAATGTAATACAATATTTTCAGTATAAACTTCAATGCATAGTTACAGTTGAATATCATAGAGCATATCTAGATCATTGACGATGCATAACATGTCAAATTTACAAATATCATTTAAATTAAATTTTATGCGGTTTGTAGTTGGCTCTACAGCCTCGGGAAGAGAATTACCACAGGTTGTCATTGATACATTGATTCTTGACAAATGATGGATCGCGATTCGTTAGTCCAGCACGTGTAAACGGGGTGTACATGTAACTGATGATGATGATGATGACGATGATGATCTAAATACCAATTTTAATATTGTTTCATAACATTTATTGAAGTTAGATCTATATGACTGAAGTAAAGACACATTCCTTAAACGCTACACCAATAAGGACTGTTAAATATTCCAGGATAACATCATAACCATGCCAACCAAAATTAAAGTCCTGGAAGATATTCATTGACATAGCAATAGTCGTCTTATTACTCGTGGTCAAACAATTGGAAGCACACACGAACACACGAAAGGAACGATGATTCGCACACGATTTTCACGAGCTTCTGTCCTTCACAGTTTGACTTGCAAAGTTCGTATTTGTCGTAACACATATTTTTTATAATAAAATTCACTTTTTTTGCAAGATATGCATGTAAATCTTTGCATGAACTCAATAAATATATATTTATTATACAGTTTTGCTGAGTACATTAGTTGTTTTCATTGCAGCTCTGTTTCTACGACCGCCGCCTAACAGCGTCGAACGTTCACGGACTCTACGAAACTCACAATTTAGATAAGATAAGATAAGAAGAACATTTGTATAGCGCCATAACTCTAGATAAATCCATTCGGAGGCGCTTAAAATACATTTATATGCTAAACATTGATAAGTTATGTAAATGATGATAAAATAATTCAAATAGAATATATCATATAAAAAGAATAAGTTATATAAAATATAATTATTAAAGATATATGATAATCAGTAATAAATAAGTAAAACAAAAACAAGGTGTAAAATTGATATAAAAACATGTAAAGATAATAATAAAAAATAAAAAATATAATTAAATATTAAAAAAATAAAATAAATAAAAATATAAACAGGTGGTGCTTAAGATGCGTATGCAACCCGGAAGAGATTTTTTTATGAGTCTTTTAAAAGTCACTAGGCAAGAAATTGTCTTCATCTCGTTTAGAAGTGCATTCCACATTCGTGGAGCAGAAACAGAGAACGTTCTGTCACCGTGTCGGCTACGAGATGGCGGCACATGCAAATCATTGTTTGGAGCCGAACGCAACACACGAGTAGCTCGTTGTTCGTTGAGTAGGTTAGTTGTGTAACCGGGTGCTAGTCCGCGTTGAGCACGAAACGCCAGTAGTAGAATTGCATAATGAATGCGTTGCTTCACAGGAAGCCAATGCAGTTTCTTCAGTACCGGTGTGACGTGGTCCCATCTGTGGCAGCGGACCACCAGCCGAGCAGCAGCATTGTGTACTCTTTGCAGCTGGTTGACCAGGCAATCAGGGATGCCATGTAGTAGACAGTTCGCATAGTCAATTCTCGATATGACAATTAAGCGCCGTGACGACGATACTGCTATGACGAAGAAATTGGTTGGACAATTATAATAAGTAGCACCAATACTTTTAGGTCAACTTTGTACCTTCACAACTTTGTTCCAAGTTCCAACATGTATTATCGTGTGTTGAATATTATGGTGTTGTTGTGTTATTAGTTTATCCAGTTGAAGAATTCGTTATGCAACAGTTGAATATGATCAACACATGTCCATGGGATGCCCAGTACACACAACATGAAATACATTTATGATGGTCTCGGTGATCAACACATGTCCATGCGATGCCCAGTACACACAACATGAACTACATTTATGATGTTCTCGGTGATCAACACATGTCCATGCGATGCCCAGTACACACAACATGAACTACATTTATGATGGTCTCGGTGATCAACACATGTCCATGGAATGCCCAGTACACACAACATGAACTACATTTATGATGTTCTCGGTGATCAACACATGTCCATGCGATGCCCAGTACACACAACATGAACTACATTTATGATGTTCTCGGTGATCAACACATGTCCATGGAATGCCCAGTACACACAACATGAACTACATTTATGATGTTCTCGGTGATCAACACATGTCCATGCGATGCCCAGTACACACAACATGAGATACATTTATGATGTTCTCGGTGATCAACACATGTCCTTGGGATGCCCAGTACACACAACGTGAGATACATTTATGATGGTCTCGGATGTGATGTTTATTACGACAGTTGTGTTTTTGGAAAAATTCTAAAATCAGTGTTATCACATGCGGTAATGAATTGTATTCCTGTGACATGATATTAATTTAACAAATTAGTACATTATATTTGCGTGGAAATTAAAACAACATATTTAAGGAATGTTTATTAGGACATACAGTTTCTCAATAAGTTCATGACACCGTGAAATTTTGCCACAGTAATATAAAAGAGTACTGTTGATTTATAAAAAAATATTTATTATCTAGTTGATTGGCACAACAAAATCATAATTTCACCAGAATGAACTATATCAGAAGGCGACAAAGAAAGAAACGTCTATCACGAAAGATAGACGTGAATGTGTTTATTATGAGAACAGTTGTTAAACAGTTCGTTATAACGCATTGATTTAACAAGATTTAACAAGATTGCCATCCCAAACAACAAGTTCCAGATGGCAAATGGACAAGGAAGCCATTGGCTTATCGAGAGTCCAACAATTTTATCATCTATGTGTAGCCCGTCCATATCAAATATCTGTCAATTCTGTGTTTAAACATATTCACACTACTAGCATTAACGCAATCATTTGGCAGTTTGTTCCATTCATTGTTCACCCTCTGTGAGAAAGAGTACTTTCTCATGTCCAACCTACACCGCTCCTTAACTAATGCTGCTTTGTGTCCTCTGGTTCTACTGCCTTCTCTAAGTTTGAAGAACATTCCTATCAACATCCTCATAACCGTTCACTATTTTAAACACTTCTATTTAGTCTCCTCTTAGTCTCCTGGTCTCTAGTGTTGTCAAACCACATTGTAATAAGCGACTTTCGTAACTAAGGTATCTCAATTCTGGAATCATTTTAGTTGCTCTACGTTTTATTTTTTAGCTTGTCCATGTCCTTTTTACGATACGGCCTCCATGCTTGTATACAAATGTGGTCTAACTATTGTTTTGTTCAGAGGTACAGTTAGCTGCTTCTCTTTATACATGATAGTTCTCCTAATTAGCCCTAGAATTTGATTTCCTTTCGAAGCAGCAATCCCACATTGCTATGAAACGTTCATGTCTGCACTAATTGTTACTCCTAAGTCCTTTTCTTGTGTGGTTCTACCTAGTACAGCATGCCCCATTTTATATTCTTCGTCCATGTTTCCAAGTCCTATGTGTATACATTTACACTTCCCAAAATTTAGTAACATTTGCCATTTTTCTGACCATTTAACTAATTTATCTAGATCATCCTGTAAACTTTGTTTATCTGTATGATTAGTAACCTTTCTGAATACTTTTGTGTCATCTGCAAATTTGAGTACTTTGCTAGATATGTCATCTTCCAAATCATTGATATATAATAAAAACAGTATAGGGCCTAATACTGATCCCTGTGGTACCCCACTCAATCACCATCTACTATTACTCTCTGTTTTCTGTAAGCCACTTTTCTATCCAGTTTATTACATCATTACCTATACCATGGGCTTTTAGTTTAAGTAACAAACTTTGATGTGGCACTTTGTCGAAAGCTTTCTGAAAATCTAAGTAGACAACATCCACTGGTGACCCGTCATCTACCCACTTTGTAATTTCTTCAAAAAAACATAAGAGATTGGTTAGACATGATCTTGCTTTGAGGAACCCGTGTTGTGACGTATTTATTAATTTATGTTTCACAAGGAATTCCACCATTATGACATCTAATTAATGTTTCGAGTAATTTTCATACAACTGATGTTAAACTCACTGGTCTGTAATTCTCTGGCTCAGTTTTGGTGGTATCCCATCAACTCCAGGTGATTTATTATCTTTCATCTTCTTAATTTTCTGTGCTATCAGGAGTTACACATAATTGCACTAAATGTTCTGATTTATTGCCCTAAAATTTAGTAAATGGAACTGGAAGTGCGCTGATATCTTCTGTGGTAAACACTGAGCTGAAATACTCAATCAGGACCTCTGCCATTTGAAACCCGCCTAAAATTATGTTTCCCCGTTGTTTTCCAGTGGCCCGACCTTATATCGAACTCCTTACATAAAAATATAAACTCTTGCTGTTTTTATATTACCTGCCATTTTTGTAAAGGTTCTTTTAGATTTTCTAATTTCAGTTGTAGCTAGGTTAAGTGCCTCTTTGTAATTTGCATAGTCTTCATCATTTCTGGTACGTCTATAAACCCTCCACATAGTTTGCTTAAACACTATTTTATAATAGCTTCCTTTGACAAGTTTTTTTCTTTCTAGACCGATTTCCTTGTTAATCACCCATTAGTTTATCATGCTACTACGTGGCGCACCAGGTTAATCACCCATTAGTTTATCATGCTACTACGTGGCGCACCAGGTTAATCACCCATTAGTTTATCATGCTACTACGTGGCGCACCAGGTTAATCACCCATTAGTTTATCATGCTACTACGTGGCGCACCAGGTTAATCACCCATTAGTTTATCATGCTACTACGTGGCGCACCAGGTTAATCACCCATTAGTTTATCATGCTACTACGTGGCGCACCAGGTTAATCACCCATTAGTTTATCATGCTACTACGTGGCGCACCAGGTTAATCACCCATTAGTTTATCATGCTACTACGTGGCGCACCAGGTTAATCACCCATTAGTTTATCATGCTACTACGTGGCGCACCAGGTTAATCACCCATTAGTTTATCATGCTACTACGTGGCGCACCAGGTTAATCACCCATTAGTTTATCATGCTACTACGTGGCGCACCAGGTTACATATAAAACATCCAAGGAGGTATGGTTCAATGCCATAAATACGCCACTGCCCACTTCCTCCGCTGCCGACTACGCGACGATCCGTGCACACTGGAAGATCTAACCAGCGTCACGCAGCGGGCCGATTTGCGCCGGAAAATGGTAACACATCATGTGAAAGATATGGGAGGAAGAAGACAATTGTTATCTCAAAGCCAGCACGTTGATTTGTCATAGACGACACTGTGTACGTCACAACAAGACAGCAACAACCGCAGCAACAAGAACAACAACAACACTGAATAGTTAGTTATATTGTAGAGATATACAGTTTATAATTATATTTAGTCGTTCCCCCTGTTACATTTGTAGGAACGTATGTACGTCGCATACATATAGTTTTGAAGTGCTCGTGTACCAGATTTTGAAGTGCTCGTGTACCAGATTTTGCGGAACAAACTGCGATGGATTTCGCTTCTCCGTGTGGTAGATTGTGTGCTTAGTTCATCTTAGTTAGTGGATTGTTAGCAGCTTGTCGCAGTCGTGAATACAATTCATATACACTTTCTGGCAGATGGTTTTCATGTTCACCGTCAACCATGCCATTGATTCGGCTTCGCACTCGAACATGCAATCTTTGTAGTGTTCGTTGCAGTGACCCATGCAGTCCGAGTAGTTATCCGTAGACATCCCTGGTGGTATCGCCGCTCTAACTCCGCCGGTCGCCGCCAGGAGCAAAAACACGTGGATCTGCATAAAGAACTCATAACGTCAGCATAATCGACAGTTCAAGCGATGCTTAGTTGCAGTGCCGATCAGCACGGTCAGATAATCACTACACAAAGACAGAGCATGTATGTCACAAAAAGTTTGATAAATACAATTAAAGAACGACTGTCCGATCTCAGGAGAAACTCCGCAGGACAGAAAAGTCGTAGCTATTTCCGAATATATTTTCTAACTCATGTAATTTGACAAGAAACTTGTATTTTCGTAATATTTCAGTCGACTCATTCGGTCTTCCTCGGCGAACTTACGTCACTGCGGTCGATACTAATTATTCCTTACTGAGCTTTGAACTGGTATCAAGCCCGTATTGTGGAGTGGAGTATTGTATGTCCATGGAGACCGCCAGGTGGCAGCACAGTCTTAGCTTGAGTTGAATTACGCAATATCATTAAACAAACGAACTTCAAATGCATGCGTCATAGATAACAATTTATTTACGACATTTGTGACATTATGAATCTGATAGTCAAGTTCATCTCTTAAATACGAATACGGAGCTTTCAGATGTAGAAAACATATAGTACTCATGGTTTGAGGTTTTACGAATATGGACTGCATTGAAGTAGTTGGACACTAGGGAGTGCAAACCCTCGAGCATCTATGTTAATGTTCGTCCCGTCTCGTTATTATTTTGGCGACGTAAAAGACCCTCGGTGCCAGCATAGAAATGTCTGCTTGGTGATGTTTTATTAAAATGGCTGACTAGTTCATGGGATAATCCAGGGGTGTCCATCGTGTAACCGAGCACCCCCCCCGCCTTATTTCAACCGGATTTGCTTTCAAAGTAAAAATTAGTTGTCGAGACACCGTGAGATGGCGCTTTCCTGCACTAGTTCATCCAACGAGGACGTTCTAACATGCAAACCCGGGACGTTGTCACGAGTACTGCCACATGTACCTAAGTCATTCTGATATACACCCTCCCATCATGCCTTCGTGTTGTCGTACTTGCAAACTGATGTGAGAAATAATCACCTTTTAAGATGCAGTCCATAATAAAGTTATTTTATGCAATAAAACATAATATTGCCCTGAGAAGCCAACGTACTTTATGGATGACCCCTTTAAGCATTGTCCTGACAGATGAAAACCAGCGCAGCCATCGCCAAAAAAGATCAAACAGCTCGGCTTGGACTTCCGAAATATGCACGACCAAGTATGCACGACTAAGCATACGACGATGCTGTGAATATGGCCGGGAATTTGTCATTTTGTCATATATCTGCATTAATGCAGAGCTATGACACAAATCAACGGTTTAGACAACCACGTACTGGTACGAACTCCAACTCTCCAAAGCATGATCACAGAGTTGGTGTCTGAGGCCAGTCGCACCATGTATGAGTAAATTGCAGTGATGCATAGAAGATGTTCGCACAACTCTACAGTGGGAGTGTGGAGATGTTCGACACGACCACACTAGTTCAAACTAGAACTGACTGAATTGGCAAGACAAATGGTGGTGGCATGAATTTTATTTTCAAAAACATGAATTAGTGAAGTACATATTATTTAAACTTTAAAAAATAGTCATGCTGCATGTATTTTGTATGCCCTCTCACAAGGACCATGTCACAATAAGCCACCTTGTCTTGTAGCAAAGCTTACCCAAGATCATTTCCCCCGCTCATTGTAGTTTGGCCTTGATGTGTGGGGATTTAGATACCCTGGTCACATTGTAGTTGGGCCTAAATGTGTGGGGAGTAGACATCCTGGATACATTGTAGTTCGGCCTAAATGTGTAGGAATTTAGACACCCTGGACACATTGTAGTTCGGCCTAAATGTGTGGGGATTTAGACACCCTGGACACATTGTAATTCGGCTTAGATGTGTGGGGATTTAGACACCCTGGACACATTGTAGTCCGACCTAGATGTGTGGGGATTTAGACACCCTGGACACATTGTAGTTCCGCCTAAATGTGTGGGGATTTAGACACCCTGGACACATTGTAGTTCGGCTTAGATGTGTGGGGATTTAGACACCCTGGACACATTGTAGTTCGACCTAGATGTGTGGGGATTTAGACACCCTGGACACATTGTAGTTCGGCCTAGATGTGTGGGGATTTAGACACCCTGGTCACATTGTAGTTCGACCTAATTGTGTGGGGATTTAGACACCCTGGACACATTGTAGTTCGGCCTAGATGTGTGGGGATTTAGACACCCTGGACATTTTGTAGTTCGGCCTAATTGTGTGGGGATTTAGACACCCTGGACACATTGTAGTTCGGCCTAGATGTTTGGGGATTTAGACACCCTGGACACATTGTAGTTCGACCTAGATGTGTGGGGATTTAGACACCCTGGTCACATTGTAGTTCGACCTAATTGTGTGGAGATTTAGACACCCTGGACACATTGTAGTTCGGCTTAATTGTGTGGGGATTTAGACACCCTGGACACATTGTAGTTCGGCTTAAATATGTGGGGATTAGACACCCTGGACACACTTTAGTTCGGCATAAATGTGTGGAGATTTAGACACCCTGGACATATTGTAGTTCAGCCTAGATGTGGGGCGATTTGGACAACATTGACGCACTGTAGGTCGGCAAGGACGTGAGAGAATTTGGACGACCTGGATTTTGTTTACGCAGTGCTGAGGATCGTCATACGCGTTTGGAAGGTGTCGCGTTCAACGTGGTATTGAAACGACATAATCGTGAGCTCGTCAGTACCAGACAGCAAGACCGTGCAATTTAAGACCATGCAATAAAACAAATGAAAAATAAGATCCGTGGTTGAATGGACCATTACGTGGCAGTAATTATGTGGAGGATAGAAAGCGGATGTATTGTTGTCGACACCGCGGTTGGTCTAACGACCTGGAAAAGGACATCACCCGGAACCAACTACATTTGTATGATGGTGGCATGTCCTGCTATCGCAAGAATATTCGCAAAAAGGTAGACATTTTGTGCGACAATAAAGTTAGACCTATGATCAAAGGAACTGTAACAAAACTACTTAAACACCTTGGCTGTGAAACCCTCCAGACAAGGAGGAAAGTCAGAAGAGTGTACTTTAAGATTTAAGTAAAACGAAGCACGATTTGATAGATGTGCCACTAGACAAATACATCGAACACAACAATAGATGCACTAGACACTAGACTATACACATAATTATCAGTTTCTTCAATTTAGACAATCATCCAACACATTTGGAAACAGCTAAAGAGTGGAACGCTCTGCCTCAAAGCCATATTTCATGTAATTCGTTAGATACATTCCAGACCAGTCTCATTCAATATCTAAGAGAATAGCCGATTAACCACCATGCGCAATTGGCGAGATGTGTCCGAAGGACAATATATGCCAGTACTGGCACATATACAAATACAGGTACTGTTCACAGTTGAAAGTGTGTGGATCTTAATGTGTTTCCCATCTAGTCCTATGCGATTGTGCATACAGTATAGGGGGTTGTGCATACAGTATATGGGGTTGTGCATACAGTATAGGGGATTGTGCAGACAGTATAGGGGGCTGTGCAGACAGTATAGGGGGTTGTGCGAGCGGACAGGAAGGTAGGGAGAGAAGCCGAATAGACGAGACGATGTTAGGCCGATCATTGTTGTGGAGTTTCTCTCCGGCTGGAGTCCTGTTTGGCGGTAGTGAGGGGTGAAATTGTAGGGTATGTTGTAGAGGGAGGGAAACATTTAAGGCAGTCGCCTGCGTAGGAGCACCTTAAACGAGCAGTGCGAAGAGATTAAGGTAGACAGACCGTGGTCGCAGATATATCCAAATTAGCTATAGCGATAACTGATTACGGTATTAATTATGTAAGGTAATAACATAAACGTGATCAATCGCTATGTTATCTATAAATGTACCCTTTTTACCACTGAGAGTGCCTATTTGAGATATTGTAGCCGCCTTCTATTGAAAAATAAAAATGCCCTAGCACGCTATGATACTAGTGTATTACACTATGACAATTAATTAATTCATTCATTCATTAATAAGAATAGCGAATGTACTAGACTACTGCCATCCCATCGACGTGACAAATACACGCTCTTTATCACTCGTTATATGTATAAGCAAACCGTATGTCATCGGCAGTTACTTACGATAGTCGCTAGCATGGCTTTCTGGCAGAAGATAATTACAGACAATTAAAACTTGCACGAAATGCGGAGACTTCCTTGAATCACTCGTCAGGCTACCCGTTAATGACCGGTGCTTACAAAGCTACTAACATGCTAAGTGCCTTCACTCGACCCCGCTAATTATGCACATAAGATTTTAGCCAAGTGTTCAATTAATGTCGAGTGGCTTGTTTGGAATACACTAGAAAAAGGACATCTTCCGGGTTTGCGTTCTGCTCTGGCTCTGGCGTAAGACGGACAAGGAATGGTTCAGCGCGTCAATATGTTTGGAGTTGTTAGTATGCATGCTGGCGTTCGTACGTTTGATCAGTATACGACTCACATATTATGTGCATACATTTAATATATTTAAGTTTTCGAGGATATTTTGCTAGAACGTATTATGTTACTCCTGAGGTGTTGTGAGCTAAACAAAAAGCATATAAAGTTAAATCGTACAATGCAGGATCAAAAAGGGCTTGGATACTTCTACAATGACTTATTGACTGGGAAGGCTGCTCTCTGGAATGCTTCTCTAGTTGATCGTGATTGCTTCCTAGGCGCGAACTTAGCACATTTGGAGAGAGCTGACATGGAATGAGTCCTGGCAGGTTATTCAGGAGGCTGGTAGTGTTAGCTGTTTATACTCGTGGTAGCGTCTAGTGCGGGCATCAGCTGTGGCAATGATGGTAAACAAACTGATGCGAACTAATCCGTGGTGTATCTTTAAAACATGTTCGCATCTCTGAGGTAACGTCTGATGTGTAACGAAACCCACGTCAGGTTAGTACTCATATCAGTGGCACAGTCTCCCGCGTCAAAACTAGCTGCAGAATGTTGTGCACTTTTTCACCCTTCTGAATGCCTGTCTTGATTTGATTCGCAATTAGTAGGCTCAAGAGTCGGTCGGACGAGTACCTCGTATGCTGTTTTCACACTTAAGGTGGCGCTGCATGCAGTGCTTCCATGATTAATCATAATGTATTCTAGCTCACTTCTGTACCTTGTTTAAATATGGAGGGGGGCGTGTGCACGTGTGCACGTGTGCACGTATGTATGTATGTATGTATGTATGTATGTATGTATGTATGTATGTATGTAACTATGTATGTATGTAAGTATGTACGTGTGTATGTGTGTATGTGTGTATGTATGTAGGTAGGTAAGTACGTAAGTACGTATGTATCATATACATAAATATAACATAGCTCCTTACTCTGCAGGTAAATTATTAATGATATTACTCTGTCGTATGTATGTATGTGTGTATGTATTTTTATGTATGTATGCATGCATGCATGAACACATACATATATGTATGTACGTTTGTTCGTGCGTATGCACGTATGTACGCATGTACGTACGTGTGTATGTATGTACGTAAGTACATACGTACGTACGTACGTATGTATGTATGTATGTATGCATGTATGCATGTATGCATGTATGCATGCATGTATGTATGTATGTATGTATGTATGTATGTATGTATGTATGTATGTATGAATGTATGTAACTATGTATGTATGTATGTATGTATGTATGTAACTATGTATGTGTGTATGTATGCACGTATGCATATGTGTGTGTGCGTGCTTGCGTGCGTGCGTGCGTGCGTGCGTGCGTGCGTGCGTGCGTGCGTGCGTGCGTGCGTGCGTGCGTGCGTGCGTGCGTGCGTGTGTCGTAAACTGTCCTAATCTGCAACTTTATTTTACGATTAGCATAGTATAATTCGACTGTGTAACGTTGAGCTCGCGTTGCGCATATTAAGTGTATCTTGATCTTCAACTTAAAGACAGGTCGCTTGCCTTCAGCCTTCGTACACACATAGACTCCATCCTTCAAGTGTGCAGCGTGAGCGTGACAACAACGTGACACCAACGTGACAACACCGCTTTTGGACGAATCCGGCTTGTTTCTCATTTCGAAGGAAATTTCATGTATGTTTTTTTTCTCCAAAAATGTGCACAACGCTAGCCATATGACGTGACTAGAACTTAGGGAAGCTTCCCGCTGCGTGTTTACGCTTGTGTTGTTTGGTTTTTAGTCCGTAACATCAGTGGAAGAAATGAAGTCAGCTTTTGTAAGTAACGAATTTATTCTATCGTTTCACCGAGCTGTGCATTAGTACGCGATGTGCTCGTAGCGCCAGATAAAGCATATCCACTTATACTTAATGCGCCCTCTTTCGCACGTTACGAATTATAAATGGGCACGTGTTCGTCGATTTGGTGTGAACATTTAGCTATCGTGTAAAATTCACTACACTCGTTTGGAGTCGTATTTAAGTTAACATTTCACAATTGTTTTAGCAAAGGTACAACGTCAGACGTTCGCGCTATGCCATCAATACGTTTTACATCAATAACACATTACTGGTGGCCACACTTACATTAAGAGTTAACAAGATCGATTGATATGCAACTTGTATGCAGCTTTTAGTTGCTCCGTTCTGCTTGTGCTGTTGTTGATTAGTTATGTAGTTTACGTGTGATTGCTATTCGCCTGTGTGCAAAGGAAGAGTGTTTCTTTCCCAGTACACCCGGTTTCTCGTCCTGCTGGTGATCGTCGATGTTATACACGGATCATCCGAACGAAAAACACACTACGATTGCCTGGACATGTGTTGCGACAAATACGAACTTTGCAAGTCAAACTGTGAAGGACAGAAGCTCGTGAAAAACGTGTGCGAATCATCGTTCCTTTCGTGTGTTCGTGTGTGCTTCCAATTGTTTGACCACGAGTAATAAGACGACTATTGCTATGTCAATGAATACCTTCGAGGACATTAATTCTGGTATGACATCATTGCAGACAAGAATAGAAATTCGGCAGAAACGGCAAAAAGTAACAACCTTGAAGTCACCACCAATGATTTTGTCGGCGAAATTCTAAAACATAACAGTTACAACAAACTGATACCAATGGTCATAAGTTTAGTTAGTAATGAATGTTAGGAAAATGAGACAAATTATATCACATAACAGTTATTACACTAGAAAAACATGTATTTGATTAAAAACCACACCAACAGCCTCGTTCGCAGGTTTAGAATATTGCCATATTATTGGTTCTGCGCCTGGAGAGTCAGTGGTTGGTCATACAGCGCCTGCTGTGACTGCGCAGACAAATTCTGGAGTGACAGTCCTTTTCACATATTTGGCAGATGTAGGCCGATGGCAGACCTGGTGCGCTGTTTCCACGATCCTTTCGTTGTTGTGTCCTCTCCATCCAAGTTGTGTTTCGCATCTCCTCGCTGGCCTTCAAACCCTCACGCACTCTCACGCGCCATTTCCCGCGTTCTACGGTAGTTGTCTCCCATGATGTTGATATGGCAGGCCTTCATATCACATCTGCACACATCCTTAAAGCGAAGCATCGGACGGCCTGTTAGGCTGGAGCCTATTTTAATCTCACTGTAGACGATGTTTTTGGGGATTCGACCATCCTCCATGCGACACACGTGGCCGAGCCATCGCAAGCGAGGCTCGCTGAGGAGAGCTCATGCTGGGAGTGTTTGCCAGCTTGGTCACTTCTGTGTTGGGGATGCGATTCTGCCATTTGATGCCAATGGTGCGTCTTAGGCAACGTAGGTGAAATGTGTTGAGGCGATGCTCCTGCTTGGCATAAGTCGTCCATGTCTCACTGCCATACAGCAGGATGCTGAGGACACAGGCCTTGTACACTTGAACCCTAGTGTGAGAACGCCGTTTTGCCACACCCTATTGGTCAGTCTGGACATGGCGGAGGAAGCTTTGCCCATGCTTTTGTTGATTTCGACATCAGTGGACAGGTCGCTGGTGATGGTTGAGCCCAAGTAGGTGAAGTCTTGGACAACTTCTAGGGTGTACACACACACACACACACACACACACACACACACACACACACACACACACACACACACACACACACACACACATATATATGATAATGTTGCCTTTAATAGCAGCGTCGCCCCAGTCTGTGAACTAGGCTACAGTAGTAGGGGATATACAGTTATGTTACTCTGATACATGCACGCACGCACGCACGCACGCACGCACGCACGCACGCACATGGTGTTATCGAGGAATATTTAGATGTCCTTATTGGTGTAGCGGTTAAAAAGATGTCTACTTCAGGAAAATACATCTCACTTTAATAAATGTAATGAAACAATAATAAAATTGGTGTTTCGATAATTGGTTCGTTTCCAAGCTAGTTTATTTATTGAACATAAGTCAGTGTCGGACTTTCTCTGCATTGTATACGTTCTCTTTATGGTTTGCTTCTTCTTCATCATCAGTTACATGTATACCACGTTTACACGTGCGGCACTAACGAATCGCGATCCATCACTGATCAATAGTATTGGAAACAGTAGAACAAATTAGTATACCACTTGCAGGAGTGTTCCCGTTGAATAGAAAGAAGCAAACATCATACTATTATTTAAAAAGAGTTCGAGAAATAAGTCAGAGAATTACAGACCAGTGAATTTAACATCAGTGATTTGTAAATTATTAGAAAGGTTTATCATATATGGTGGACTTCCTCGTTAGGCATAAATTATTAAATCAATCTTAAAATGGATTCCTAAAAGCGAGGTCATGCTTAACAAATATGTTATGTTTTTGAAGAAGTTTCTAAATGGCTAGACGAGGGATCACCGGATCACTTTGATTTTCAGAATGCTTTTGACAAAGTGCCACATCAAAGATTACTGCTTAAATTAAAAGCCGATGGTATCGGGATGACATAATCGACTGGATAGAACAATGGCTGACTGCCAGAAAGCAACGTGTCGTATTAGATACGGAGGTTTCAAACTGGAAATCAGTTTTGAGTGGGGTACCACTAGGATCAGTATTAGGACCTTTATTATTCTTAATAAATATCAATGACTTGGACGATAATAATAATAAGCAACGTTTTGAAATGTGCGGATGACACAAAAGTGTTTAGAAGGGTTAACAAATATGGTAACAAACAACATTTACAAAACGATCTAAACAAATTAGTTAAATGGTCTGAGAAATGGCAGATGTTGTTCAATTTTAGGAAATGTAAATGCCGACGTACAGGTTATGGGAGCTTGGATATAAATTATAAAATGGGAAATACTGTTCTGGGTACTACTGTAAAACAAAAGGACTTAGGTGTTACAAGAAGCGCTGATATGAAAGTTTCAGAGCAGTATGGTATTGCAGCTTCAAAGGGTAATCAAATGGGGTTGATTATGAAAAATATAACATACAAGGAGAAAAGGCTAATTATACCTCTGTATAAAGCAATAGTAGTAATAGAACGGCTGAAAGAATTGTTAAGATATTGAATGGGTATGAAATAGAAATACTTTTTTCTCACTCAGGAAAGAAAATATAACTAGGGAACATAAGGTAACATTAGTAAAAGATCGGTGTAGATTGGATATCAGAAAGAACTCGTTCACACACAGGACAATTGGATATCAGGAAGAACTCGTTCACACACAGGACAATTGGATATCAGGAAGAACTCGTTCACACACAGGACAATTGGATATCAGGAAGAACTCGTTCACACACAGGACAATTGGATATCAGGAAGAACTCGTTCACACACAGCACAATTGGATATCAGGAAGAACTCGTTCACACACAGGACAATCAATGAATGGAACAAATTATCTACAGATTGTGTAACTGCTAGCAGTGTGAATATGTTTAAAAACAAGGTTGACACATATCTCAGGAGGGCAGATTACACATAGATTACAAATGTTGGACTCTCGATAAGCCAATGGCTTCCTTGTCTACTTGCCATCTGGGCTTTTTGCTTTGGATGGCAATCTTGTTAAATCTTAAATCAAGAAGACAAGAAGAAATATCAATGACAACATGTGGTAATTCTCTACTCGAGGCTGTATAGCCATCTACAAACTGCATAACATGAAATATGATATTTGTAAATTTGACATCTTCAGTGATCTAGATATGTTGTATAATATTCAACTGTAACTATGCATTGAAGTCTGTGCTGAAAATATATTGTAGTACATTATGTATTACATAATTACGAGGAAAATTTCACAATAAATAAGTGTTTACCTGAAATACAAGATATATAAGGTATTTTATGCAGCAAGGTTAATGAAATGTACAAAGAAACAAATAAATGGAAGTTGACATTAATACTAAGGTGTACAGTGCTGGTGTACAACATTACCCCAGGTACACGCATGAGTGTTAAAACCGTTCTTGTCAGGTTTTCTTCAGGCTTTACTCGTTTTTCTTTCTCTAGATGTATTCCACATAGTTGCTGCTCTTGGTAGTCTTTCTGTATGTACTCTTATGGCCGAAGTATGTCCATCTCTTCTGTCAGATTGTTGATAAAATATAAACTCCTGTTTACATTCTTATTCGTCCTCTTCTTCTTAATAATTCACTGAACACAACGGAGTGTGTTTTTCAAACTCCGGTTTACAATGCTTATTGAATATTACCTACCTATCACTTATAATTGAAGTATGATGTCTTAATGACCAACATCGGAAAATTTTTATTGTGTTGCAAATCCAACATTATGTGGATGCCTATGTAATTGCATGTGGATGCTTCTGCACGTGCACGTGCATGCGTCGGTAAATGCACGTGGATGCTTCTGCCACAGCACGTATGTGCATCTGCAACTGCACGTGGATTCCTCTACACCTACAGGCGGATGCCTTTTCACCTGCATATGGATGCTATTGCACCTGCAGGTGGCGCCTCTGTAAATTCACGTTAATGATTCTGCACTCGCACGAAGATCCTCCCATTATATGGCATGACATGTTTTCGCAGGTTAATACGTGGCTGTGTAGAACAAACGCAATCCAGAATACAACTATGAATGTGTTGCATATTCCACAAAATGTTGTTAGTGAGGAATAGCATATACATAGCGGGGGAACACCCATTTGGTGTTATTATATTATACGCAGTGGCATTGATGGTGCCACTGCTAAGTAACTCGCCAGGGGTCACTACTGAATGTTGATCAGAAGCGTGAAACGCAAATTTAAACAGGTGAGCTCAAAAGATTGTTTTTCAAAGTTTTCTTTAAATATTAGCACCGTTTTCCAAACGTCACATTCCCATTTGAGCGCGTTGAAAAAACTTTTTGTATAGCAAGTTGCTGGCATAATTTTTAACTGAATTAACTAAATTAAGTTAATTTTATTTAATTAATTAACTTTTCCAGAAAGGCTAATTTAATTAATTAACTTTATCAAAAGGGGTTAATTTAATTTAATTGACAAATTCCCAAATAACTCTAAATTAAACGCTCATCTAACAGTTGATTTTACTGGATAGTTCATGGCCATGTTACCAGGTGTTTTCTGAAGGCCTGCAGACACTATTCCAGTCACTAGTCTGAGAGGGATCAGGTTCAGGTTTGTGTGAATTTGATGGAGAACATCACAGAGTACATGGACACTGTACCAACTGGGGTGGGCTGGTCATTCAGGCACCTTTGAATTGGACAGAAGGCCTAGAATGTCCTCTGGTAGGGTGATACGTTGATGGCTAAGGCAGAATGGTTGTGTACGACAGAGTGATACTGATAATGATTCGATATTACAAGATTTAGGTCCAGATGGCAAGTGGACAAAGAAGAGTCAAACATTTTTAATCTATATGTAATCCGCCCTCCTGATTATATGTGTCAACCTTTTCTAAACATGTCCACGCTGTTAGCACTTACACAATCTGTTGATAATTTAGTTTCTATCAATATTTCCATACCCCTTCAATATCCTAAAAACTTCAATTTCTCCTCTTAACCGCATTGTCTCTAGGGTTGTTAAACCACATTCTTTTAGTCGTTCTTAATAATTAAGGCCTCTCAGTTCTGAAATCATTTTAGTTGCTCTCCTCTGTATTTTTTCAAGCGTATCTATATCCTTCTTGCAATATAATAATAATAATAAAATAATAATAGAAAACCATATAAAATAAGAAGAAACTTAATACAGAAAACGATAATACACCATGTTAGTACTGTTGCGAACTGTTTTCGGACAGTAATGAAGGGAAGTAATGGGTAAAATATTTACAATGTACGGCGTGGACACACCAGTACTTGGCATAGTACGAGCGTGGACACACCAGTACTTGGCATAGTACGAGTGTGGACACACCAGTACTTGGCATGGTACGAGTGTGGACACACCAGTACTTGGCATGGTACGAGTGTGGACACACCAGTACTTGGCATGGTACGAGTGTGGACACACCAGTACTTGGCATGGTACGAGTGTGGACACACCAGTACTTGGCATGGTACGAGTGTGGACACACCAGTACTTGGCATGGTACGAGTGTGGACACACCAGTACTTGGCATGGTACGAGTGTGGACACACCAGTACTTGGCATGGTACGAGTGTGGACACTTTATTTGCGAAATGTGTAATGTTGGCTTCGTAGTAAAAGTGGATGTGAAGTTGGCCCGTTTTGCATGCAAAAGTCTTTTTCAATGTTTTGAAACCCCATTAAGACAATAAGGCGCCATATATAAGTACAGACATAGTGAGATAATTGAGAAGATGATTCTGTAGACCACGCATTTTTAATAAAAAGAAATGATAAGTATTGCTTAACGTACCCGTTTTGCTAGTTGTTCACCTAAAAAAGTTCGACGAATATAATTATGATATTATATTATCATAGACCAAGGCAAAGGTGGTGATATTTCACACGTTTTAATTTGCATATGCATATTGCACGTTGATATATATATATACAAAATAGTTATTCATATATGCGTTACATTTTTTATTTTATTTTATATTGCTTTTGTCTCCACAATACAGTATACATGATGCTATTGACACAGGAGGGCGGGCTACATATAAATACAAATATGTTGGACTCTCGATAAGCCAATGGCTTCCTTGTCCACTTTCCATCTGGGCTTTTGTCTTGGATGGAATCTTATTAAATCTTGTTGAATCGTGTTAAACATTCACAATACCACGTAAAAATAGCACAATGTTTAAATTAGTTTCGGGTAAAATAATCTATTCATCTAAATTATTGTTATTATCCATGGTTTTGTATTAAAATAAACAATATATATATATATATATATATATATATATATATATATATATATATATATATATATATATATATATATATATATATATATATATATATATATATATATATATATATATATATATATATATATATATATATATATATATATATATATATCTTACTGCTATGGCGTTATGATTATATCAGAACGCGACTGCAGTCGCAAAGCAAAAGACGATCGTACATACATAATCATTATACTAGCTCGTACATTGGGGGCCTACATAGTTGTACGTACATGCCCATATCATTTCGATGTCAATCTTGTTAAATTTTGTGAAATGTTTGATCTCGCTGAGCGCGTGTTAAGTGGCTCTTGGTAGAATATATTAAACTGCGTGCCTTCGTTTATAAATACAGTCAAGTGTCTACTATATTAACAAGTTAAGTTAATATTGAATGATTTTCAATTAAGTTTAAGTTAAGTTAACTTGTATTTTGAGAGTTAACTAGTCAAGTTACTGATTAAGCTGAAGCAACACATATATTACTCATCTCGTGTCAAATAAGGATGTACAGCCGGCCTATTTTACAGGCTACAAAAGACTACGTGTTGCCACGTAAATACTCTGCACTCATTGGCTTCCAAGCCCCTTTCTACCTCTATCTTGGATACATGTTATGGTTGTGCCTTTCCGCTTGGTGTTCAGTTTCCGAGATTCACAAGCATAATATAACAGCTAGAAAGCGTTGTTTTCTTCCGCAGTTCACGGGTTTCTCGTCCTGCTGGTGATCGTTGACGTTGTGCACGGATCATCCGAACTGACATCCTACCGCGGATGCATTGACATGTGCGGCGACAGATACGACATTTGCAGGTCGACGTGTGTGGGAAAGAAACTCGTGAAAGAATTGTGCGAAACATAATTCCGGACTTGTTTTCGTGCGTGCTTTAAAATGTTAGCCCGTCTTTTATAAGACGACCGTTGCTACTTCAGTGAATAATTGCGTGTGCGTGTGCGTGTGCGCGTGCGCGTGCGTGTGCGTGTGCATGTGTTACATCGTTCATGACATAAATTCTAGTGCGGACAAGAGAACCAATCTTAAAATAACAAGAAATGTGTCGGCGAAAAGACGTATGTGAGACGATATGTCAGCGAAGTGGAAATGATTTCGCATTTCAGCATCAACAACCTGATTTCCATTGGCATAAGTGTTTTCCTAAATTTAATTTGTAATGGCAATTGGGAAACGATGGTAAATTATATTACGTAAATGTGTACTACACGAGAAAATTAATTTATGTTTCATTTAAAATCACATATACAGTAGTGTTCTCTGGATTATAACATAGTTGTGTTATGTAACATCGTTGGTAAACCGTTTACATATACAACGTAAAGTTCGCCTGTTGTCTATAATAGCAGTCTTGCACTAGTTTGTGAACTAGACTAGTATGCTACCCAGCCATGTAATTGCTGCAATGAAATAGTAATAAATTTGGTCTTACAATAATTGGCTAGTTTTCGTGTGGCTTGTTTACAAATTGAAATTAAATTGTTGACCGACTTTCCCGACAGGTACAAAGTAACTTTAGCGAATGTTAACTATGGGTGCATCTGGTGTGGCTTGTTCGAAAGTTATGTTAACTATGTGTGCATCTGGTGTGGCTTGTTCGAAAGTTATGTTAACTATGGGTGCATCTGGTGTGGCTTGTTCGAAAGTTATGTTAACTATGGGTGCATCTGGTGCGGCTTGTTCGAAAGTTATGCACTGTATCAACAGGCACTTTACAAGTAGATTGACTTATAACTTGCAACAACACAACTTAACTCCAAACAGCCCTATTTAGCTAAGATAGGAGTGGTTTTCTTTCACAGTTTTCCTTCTCTAGAATTAGTGAGTCCATGACAGGTTTTCTCCATCTCCCTGCGTATGATCTGTTAATTCTCCTAACATAGACACTAGAGAGAACCTACCAATGGCTTCTAGTGTCTCTTCCGAAAGACACAACAAAGTGGAGTGAACGAAATTGCCCAAACTTGGAACGACCGTCCTCTGGATCGACAGGCGGGTGCTTTGACCACAAGACCACAGCTCAACACGAACATTCAGACTAGTTTAATTTTGAGGTAGGAGATTAGCAAAGATGCCTGCTATCATCTTTGCTTCTCAACATGGTCGAAGAAAAAATCATAGCCTAGCACAATAAGAAATGCCATAGAAGGAAAGGTGTGTGTGCGTGCGTGCGTGCGTGCGTGCGTGCGTGCGTGCGTGTGTGTGTGGAACCTACGGAATGTAGATGATAGCATCACCAAGGGAATAATTAGAAAAAAACTAGCAAGTACAATGAAAGTTTCGGTCTGGAAACCATTGAAGCAGGGCAAATTCCATGGCTGCGAGTGGAATAGACCCAAAAAGGATAAACAGACTGAACTTGTGCCAAAGTTCAAATACCTAGACGCAATGATTATTATGAACGACACTACATCAGAAGATATTAGAGTCAGGCTGTTTCGTGCGAGAAACATTACAATGAACTGTGCTACCACTTACAAAGACGATGACATAAGTATCAGCTTGAAGAAGAGACATGTGCACTCGCTAGATTGGACCGTTGGTAAGTATGACAGTGACTCCTGGACACTCAAGAAGAAGGATTAGAAATGTACGCAAACACTTGATATGAGGGTATGACGCAGAATGCTTAGGATATGTTGGACGCAGACAAAGACTAACATCTGGGTCAGAGATAAATTAGGGATTAAGGAAGACGAAGGTCGGATATGTTCCACCGAGAGAGGCAAATTGGCAAAATACGGCCATCGGAAAGAAAAACTCTGGGTCTGGTACAAAACTGGGGTGGATTGACAACATCAAACATTGCATTGTTTTGCTTTGTCATGCGATATGCATGTCGCCCGATCAACCGGACAATCAATCGCTCGTGTAAATGGGTCATTAGTAAGATTGCAAGGAAAAGCCAACGGCCTAATTGTGGCTACATGCATGCAGTGCATGCAGGCAGGCAGACAGAGAGAGGGAGAGAGAGAAGGGGGGAGAGCGAGAGAGAGAGAGAGAGAGAGAGAGAGAGGGAGAGAGAGGAGAGAGAGAGATTTACGTAATGGCGTAAACGTGCAAATACGCGGTAGCCATCTTGGAGTTCCAAAACAGCGTAAAAACGCAAAACGTTATTCGTTCTGGGTACACGCGATTATCCAGCGTTTTCATTAAACTATCGTTCCAACTGAGATGACTCAAATAATGTTCAGGTTTTCTTGTGCAATATGCATGATAACGTACATGTGTATCTCAAAACATAAATATATAAATGTATTTTACATTTACATAAATACATCCACACCAATTACACAATACGTAATGTTGTAGTCTTTTATTTAACGCGGTAAGCATTGTGTGAACAAATGTTTATTAAGAAACCATTCTGTTTAAACGAGGCAAAATATCATAAAAAACAACTGTGTGAAGTTTCAGTGATAACTTATCGCGAGGTTTGGAGTACGACGCGGATTTCCGCTCATTGCCGAAAACCCGCCGACATGACTTGCGTAATTGTCAACGGCAGTATTAGTTTATCGAAAGTAGTCACTACAAACAACTGCACGGACCATTTTATGGATTAAATAGATGAAATAGTATTAGTTATTTATATATCATATATTATATAAACAGGTTACACCGATTGTTGCTGATATAGCCTTTAGTAGCACAACCAATTTATAAAAATACAAAATATTTATGTGTAGCGCAGCAAAATCTGACTATCGCATTGTATGAGCATTTATTATCACTACTTGATTATAAGGTAGGGCCAAACCTTGAGTGAGTGTGCATATGGCACAACCAAAGGATCAAGGGAACGCAGGTGGCATAATTGACTAACTCGATGAATATATATTTGCCGAGGTATGGCGGAATGACTAATACGCAAAGTCAATTATTAAGTCAAATATGTTCGGTATTTGTGGGCTTATAAATCAAGACAGCAGGTGTTTCGTTAGACTGGGTGTGGGGTTTTATATTACCAATGCCGGTAAACAAGTAATTTTAAATATAATTCAAGTCTTGTTTACAAGTCTCAGGGAGGTTGAATTTGAAACGTGGACAATTGAACACATCACGTATATGCAATGGACACCGGGTGTTCTTGTGGTTAGCACGTAACGATGTAACAAACATCTGTGACAATGTGTAGAAATATATATAATATAGAATTTACACACGCACAACTATATATATATATATATATATATATATATATATATATATATATATATATATATATATATATATATATATATATATATATATATATATATATATATATATATATATATATATATATATATATATATATACTTCAACCTCCATGGCTTCGATAGAACAGGGCAAACAGTGCAGTTGAAAGAAAACATCACACCTTCTTTGTCTATTCACCCGGTAATTTGCTTGAAGCGTCACACCATGAATGTGTTTTTCTTAACATTATTATTATGATATATATATATATATATATATATATATATGTATAGCACCCTCCAATCTACTGTATACCGAGTGATAATTACTGACATATGACACTATTAATGACACGTGACATTAATTAAACTGTTATAGATCAGTATAGCATAGTGCACCATTGTACGTATCGTGGCAAACACACTGAACATTGAATGAAACAGTTATAAATATAATAAACATACGCAAATATAAATAGGAGCCACAGAATTGGGCCGAAATACCCCAAATCAAGGATTGGGGTAAAAACAAGGTTGATTTTTGTTGCATTTGCTTTGGGCACTTTGGACACCCACCCGGTCATTTTAAAACAAAAGTTTTTCTTATAGCCAAAATGTCCGGGTCATTGTCGATTTCTACTGGACTAGTAACCGTGAACGACGTAGTCGTGTAACCTTTCAACTATACATATGCCTCCACGGTTATATGCTTCAAATGAAACTCAACCGTACGTAAACCTAACCAACACTTTAAAATCATGTAGCTACTTTAAAGATTAATTCAACGCGGCAGCCAGACTTCACTGCTCATAAGGCTACTATACAACGCGGCAGCCAGACTTCACTGCTCATAAGGCTACTATACAACGCGGCAGCCAGACTTCACTGCTCATAAGGCTACTATACAACGCGGCAGCCAGACTTCACTGCTCATAAGGCTACTATACAACGCGGCAGCCAGACTTCACTGCTCATAAGGCTACTATACAACGCGGCAGCCAGACTTCACTGCTCATAAGGCTACTATACAACGCGGCAGCCAGACTTCACTGCTCATAAGGCTACTATACGCATCATTATTTTTGTACATTTTTTACGCTTAACGTAATTGGCCGTGCTACTAATGGCGATATCAGTAACAATCGATACAACCTGTTCATATAATATATGAAATATAAATAACTAACACTATCTCATCTACGTAATCCATAGAATGGTCCGTGCAGTTGTTCGTAGTGACTACTTTCAATAAACTAATACTGCCGTTGACGATTACGCAAGTCGTGTCGGCGAGTTTTCGGCAATGAGCGGAAATACACGTCGTATTCCAAACTTCACGGTAAGTTATCAGTGACACGTCACACAGTTGTTTTACGTCGCCTTTTTAAGTATGGTGGTTTTGCAAGAGGTACGCGTAATAAACATTTGTTCACACAATGCTTAGCGCGCAAAACGAAAGATGGGAAATCAAAACTACAAAATTACGTATTGTATAATTGGTTTGGGTGCATTTAAAATGTGCCGTATGTACTTATATGTTTATGTTTTCAGATACAAATGTACGTTCTCATTCAGGTTGCACAAGAAAACTAGAACGTTATTTGAGCCAACTCATTTGGAAGGATACTTTAATGAAAACGCTGTTTTGGAACTCCAACGTGGCCGATGTACGTAATCGTTAATTACGTGGTCGTAACTTCTCTAGTCTATATTTATCTCTATGAGTGGATCGACAAATCCCGCTACGTCATCAGCGTGATCGGTTTGTGACTGCAACCTCCACCAGTGGGCAAGTCTTCAGAGGAAGGGTGGCTACGTAGACTTCCGAAATCGTCCGCACGCGGCAGGAATTCACACCAGGAGGCCTTATTTTTAACCTATGCTAACCCCTGTGCGACCTGCTTTGGACCCTACCGTGACATTTTGAGTGTTTAATGCAATCACGTCACGATCACGTCTTGCTGTCCACTTGTTCTTTACGCACAGTACATGAAGATCTAATAGCATCATCGCATCTAATGTGTATGTTGTATGACCAGGACACAACATATCTATCAAGTTTCTTTTTTACTGCTCAGTGCCACCAAACACCTCTACTGCGTACAACCATAACACATGAGCATATAACACATGAGCACATAACACATGAGCACATAACACATGAGCACATAACACATGAGCACACAAAATAACGTCAACGTTACTTTTCGTGGACAGCGATTCCAAATAGTTAATGTCAGTGCCGGATTAACCTTGGTGCAAGTGATCCACTCGTACCAGGCCCCACAAACAGGGACCCTACAAAAAGGGCTCCCACAAAATCAATCATAACCCATCCTATTAGCCGCTTAAGGTCTTTCTTCGTTTTCTTGATTCGGACTCCGATCTCTGTTCAACTTCTGTGCTATACTCGTGAATGTGACATCGCCTTAAAGTACCTTAGCGCGAACAGAGTGACGAGAACGTAAGTAAATACGGACATGAAGTCAGAACTATATTAGTAACGCCATCGTGCGTATTAGTTTTGTGTTAATATTGACACTTCTGGGGCAGTGGCGTCCCATACACTTAGCCCGCCTTACAATGTGCCTTCGCATATATATGATTTCGATGATTACTAACTGTAGAGACTGTTTTTTCCAGTTAAAGCTGATCAAGGATGAGCACCGATCCACAATGAGCCAGAACCAACTGGATCATCTGACTACGCACAATTCGGAACAGGAGATCATGCGTTGTATTAATCTTGATTAATCAAGATTTTGATGATGTCAGTGCTGCAAAAACGCTCAGTTTTTGGGAAAGTTCAACAGATGTAAAATCAGATCTGACTATTCACATGATCACATCTGTAGAATATATATATATATATATATATATATATATATATATATATATATATATATATATATATATATATATATATATATATACATGACTTTGATGTAGAGAGAGAGAATGAGTCTTTTTTCCATTTTTTTCAAGTTGAAACTAATCAAGGACGTGCACCGGTCCACGGTGTGCCCGAACCAACTCGTTCACCTGACTATGTTCAGTTCAGAATAGGACATCATGCGTCGGATTAATATTAACAAGATTTTGTTGACTGCGGTGCTTCAAAAACGCTCAAACAGCGTTTAAGAAATGTCTAACTCATTTTGGTGGAACACATTTGGATGTCACCCAGGAGGACTTGCACCGTCTCTATTTACGCTTTACTGTCTTGTATTATTTTCTGGTATGTCACTGTACGCTGTATTGTCTTGTATATGTATTATCTTATATATGTAATATCTTGTATATGTGTGTATGTTGTCGTCGACAACAATCTGGGATCGCCTATGTTTAAACATAGTGGAATAAACGTTAATGTATGTTGTTTCGTCCGTGGTCAATACAATTTTGATCATCGTATTTCACGCACTCACTAAGGACCCCACAACAAGTTTGTTCCAGGCCCCTACATTGTTAACCCGGCACTCGTTAACAACGATGACGAATATGGTTTTAACTCATTA
Source organism: Lamellibrachia satsuma (assembly GCA_033239005.1). NCBI lineage: Eukaryota > Metazoa > Annelida > Polychaeta > Sabellida > Siboglinidae > Lamellibrachia > Lamellibrachia satsuma. Next base: position 4,047,554 of record BSQZ01000046.1, on the reverse strand, counting down.
TGCGTTCATCCTACATCACGATCGAGCACAAAACGTTTTATACCCAAAGCAAGGACAATGTCAGCAGATGACGCAACAGTGTTTGCAGAACGTTCATTCGTCTCGATATCTTGGAATCAGTACCGAAGCCACATATGATACGCAAGAAATGTGGGCGAGACAACTGACGACACTGCAGGGTAGTGCCGGACATGAGGACAGCAATGACTGTCGCGGTCTCGGTCGACTCGGGGCGTCGCCTCTTCGCGGGAAGGACAGGATAGATCAACACATACGTAATGCAACTAGGTGGCGCTCTGTTTGCTAAGTGACTATTTGCCGTGCATGCGCACATGACCAAGTGTTGTCATTTTCACATAATCCCATCACCAACTAAATCTATGTAGGTCCACCCCCACAAACCCACTACCGTCCTCCGTACTTAAGGAGACTACTTCCCGTTTCGGACAGAGAAAAAGTCGGGCGCTGTTTTGATTCACAACTGCGAACTCTAGAAATGAAGTCGGTATTCGTAAGTAGCGACATTGTATGCAACAAACTACAGAGGACTTACCTTGACAGAATCACGGATAACAGAATCATCCGTATGACAGATTCAAATATATTGGCTGGGACGCCCAAAGCGATTATTTTATGAGTCTATTGTATCTTGAATGAGCAATCACGATAGTGTATGCAAGAGGAGTGTGCGTGATTTCAATTAAAGTGTAATTCGATGTTATATTTCTCATGAAAATTAACGAAACGTTGCAAATGTTGCCCATCGACAGATGAAACCAAACGATTCTTTAGCTGCAGGTGAAATAACACACCGTAACGCCGAGAAAATAATTGCAATCAATTGTTCCGTTGTTGAATCAACGTTTTTTGCTGAGTCAGTACATCTTCTTCTGTGTTGACGGTCATATACATAATACATTGCATAAGAAAATATGTAAAATAATAATAATTTGTCGTAGTAACGATTATGCGAGATTGAGAAAATAAGCTAAATATACTATATGACAGTGAAGAGATGCCGTCGAACATAAATGTCCAGGATAGAAACCATCTCGCATATAATATAGCAAGAGAAGTAGAATGCCACAACATTTGTCACAGACCCGATAATCGAAGACTAAGTAGATCACGTGTGGTATTTTCTGTTTTTTTTATATGTATCACGATACGCATTCGACGTACCGGTATATACTATTATTATAATTGGTACATTGTCATAAGTGAACTAAATGGGTAATTATGAATTTGGACTGAACCAGATGAATTCACTAATATTTAGGATTATTAATTGTTCGTGGTTCAGGTTTGAGTAATTTATTGTCAGAGTTTACGTTCATGTATACCGTACAGGATAGCTGTGTTTGTTTGTTTGTTTGTTTAATTATTTACTTAATGTAATTCATATAAAAACATACTTCTACATTTAGTTTTTAATATAAATATCCGTCAGCTATGTCAAAAACAATATAATACAACAGGTTAAACCATCGTATATCTTAACCAAAACAATCACAATATATTGCGATACGTATCGCGACACTTATCGTAAACCAGTTCTCTATAGCGACATATGTCGCGATACAAAAAGTTTGGCAATACTCAACCTTATTTATTTTAACGTTATTTATTTCTCTCCCGATAGGGCATCGTTCTCGTTCTTCTCGTTTTCGTCGGCCTCGTGCACGGAATACCGGCCGAGTTGAAGGCCTACAAGGAATGTTTGGCTCATTGCTCTCGAGAATACAACGGATGCACCGTTGACTGCAAAGCAAACACGATGAGAATGGCCAACATAGGCATGGGGAGTTTGTGCCGGAAATTGTACCAGGCGTGCACGCGTTCGTGTAACAAACTCCACTTCAACTAATAACCAACACGTTGGATCGACAACGTACACACATTTACGTTTGCTCGTCTTATTAACTACAAATGTGTCGCTGTCCAGAGGAGAAGGCTAGTCAAACAATTATCGACTTATTTATTCGTTAACGTAATTTACATCCAATGTGATCGATTATTTACACCACATATATATATATATATATATATATATATATATATATATATATATATATATATATATATATATATATATATATATATATATATATATATATATATATATATATATACATATACATACATATACATACACGTGAGTTATCTAAACAACACCCAAAGTAAAATGGCCACCCTGGGACAAGTAGTTACTTGCTGTAACAACTTATCCCGATCATAATTTGACGTTGTAGCAATTAACTTGGACCGTTCACATGAATGTAATGTTATTGTACATTCGTGTGTAAATGTTTTCCGCGGCTTTAGTTATAATGCTAAAATTATGCTACGGTACACATGATACACGATGGGACATTGCAGATAAATCACATGTTCTATGTTGTCTTGATTACTGAATAGATACAGTGTAACAGTTAGCTCCACAACGTGTAACAACATGCCCCGTATACAGGGTAAATAGTTTCATATTTGTCTTGGTTTAAAATTGGTTCTTCTTTCAAAATGAGATAATTTGTGAAGACGTCGACTGTATTTTCCATCATAGATGTAATAAAATATTTAAATATAGCATATCGTCTCTTTATGGCTAACAGTTTTTAGTGGCAAACAAGTTTGAAAAAAATAGCTAGCCTCGGTATCCCCTAAAGGCTGTGGAAAGAAGGCGGTGAATAATATACCGTAAATGTTACTGAACGGGGGAATCGTATTTAATTCAAAATAACCTCAATAGCCGCGTTCACTGGACTTTGTTATATTCTCCTACATCATTGATAAAAAATGTACACGTGTGATAATGTTCGTGTCGTCTTTGAGAGCGGCACCGAAGTAGTCTGTGAACTAGGACACTCTAGTATCCAGCCTTATATTCCATATGTTGTTGTCAAGCAACATTAACACTGTTTGCTGAAATTGTTTTTAAATGCTATGTCATTTTTGAGGCAACACAGATCTTACTGCATTTATTATCATAAAACAGTATGTAAAATAATTCGTTTGTTTCCGTGTCGTTCGTTTACATATTAAAAAGAAGTTATTGTCAACATTTCTTGACTGGTGCATAGTAAAGTATTACGCTTGCGATGCGTGTGAATAATGCTTATCGCATAATTATGATTGAAGTCTGGCGTCTTAAAGACGAACATCAGGATATTGGAAATACGAGAATGTCACACACGCATGCGCACACGCACGCGTACACGCACGCGCACACACACGCGCGCGCACACGCACGCGCGCGCACACGCACGCGCGCGCACACGCACGCGCACACGCGCACACGCGCACGCGCACACGCGCACAATAGGAGCAACATTTCAGTATAGGTGAGAAAGAAACAATAATTTACTTAAACTAAATGAATGTCGATGATATTATATCTAAAGGTTAATGTACATTCGTATATAGCGCGGTATCCAGTCGCTGGGACCGTCCAAAGCTCTTAGACTTTAAGCTTCACTCCCTTGGCAGACCTGTCCATTCCAAAGCCAATTCGACTCTGGGAAGAATACAACCACGCTCCACTGCCTACTCATTCACATATCCACCACTGTCTGTGATCATGGCAAGGTACTCGTTTATACAGATAAGTTAACTGGAGAAACGTGGGGTGAACGAAACTGCGCATCCTTCGAAACGGCAGCAAGAGGATTCGAGCCCGGATTCTACGCATTGAGAGTTTTAATTATGCTACTTTCAATGGGTGCAATTCTCAAATTGCCTATTGATGTTACGACACTGGAGGACACATCTATTGCTATCGGCGTGAACACTGACACGAAGCAGCTCTTGTCAATTCACGCAGTACGCAAACAGAAACACACCTTCTGGTGTGGTTTGAAATGGATTAGCAAACAATGCACTCGACACTGACCTTGGCTGTTTAACACTCAAAGATGAGTGAGTGACAGCCTGCGGTGTGAATATACGCCTAATGCGCGGTGCGTTTGATTTTAACGATCAGTAAAGTTATTGTATACTACAGTTCAGAGTTTAATGTCGTTCTTATGCTCGTTGACTTGCACAAGCAGAGGAAACACTGGAAATGAAGGTAAATATCGTAAGTAAAACTATTCTTTTGCAGAAGTTCGTCACTGACATGTCTTATCTCTTATTGCATTTTATCTGTATTACTTGACTGGTTTTAAGGCAGTTTTTGTTTTCATATGACCAGTTTTAAATATCTCTTCTATTCAGTAGTTTTTTCTTAGTGTATTTAGCCGCTATTTTATTTTAGATAGATACATTTAAATTTGGTATTGTATTTTCTTATAATATGAAGTAACGTGGGTAATATAATTTATACATATAAATCTTACTTACGTGTAAGCATCACTATTGTATTTGTTTATGAATTTTATAATAACATGATGATAATAATTTGATAAATGTTGTATTTTAAGCGCCTCTGAATATATTTTATTTCATGATATACGGCGCTACGTAAATAAATGTTATTATTATTATTATCATTATCATGATCATTTTAAACATCATCATCATCATTATTATTATTATTATTAAATATGGTCTACGCAGTCAGACATTGTCAAACACGTTAGGACGGTTAGGTGTTGCAACCCGTACCGTAGTTAATAGTGCTGCCATCTAGCGTTACTTCTCTTTTCAGTTATTCGCACTGTTTCTGCTGTTGGTCACTCTAGTCGGTTTTCCACTAGTATCATCTGTCAACCTGGCCCTGTACAAAGAATGTTACTCCGGATGCAAGCAAAAATATGACCACTGCAAATTAGGGTGTAAAGCCAAATCGATGAATCTGGTGAAGATAAGCATGGAAGGTTTCTGTAAGACGTTCTTCATGGCGTGCGTGCGCGATTGCGTCAATGAACACGCTACCTAGACAGTGCAGTGCCGAATGTCAACGCAGCGATGCACGCCGGTGCACCATTTCGTCGACTATAATTTATGTATGACTCCAAACGATTTCTCGAGAATGGTGTTGGAAGCGGGATCGAAAGTCCTTGCAAACTGATTGTTTCGCTGTTTTGGATGCACTGACTATATCTGATGAATTACACATACGTTGGAAGTTTTCGTAACAACATACCACAATAATGCCGATATATGTAGCATGGTGCTATGTTTCGTACTGAACTTGTATTGAACTTATATCACATTTCATTTATTATTTAACATTCTTATGTCATTGTTTTATTTCAAGTGAATTTGTATTGTCTACTTTCCTACGAGTATAGCTTGAATTAGTACTGGTTCAGTTATGGCAACGACGGGCTATGCATTCAACGAAATATCAGTTGTACTAAAACAATAGGTCTAGGGAAGCTGAGACAGTTACTGAAACCAACAGAAACTAGATCGTCTTGACGCACGCACGCACGCACGTACGCACGCACACACTAGTGCCCTGCGCGGGCCGGGCTTTGGATCCAAGCCCGGCCCAGCCCGCAACCCGCGGGCCTCTACATAATTTCGCGGGCCGGGCCGGCCTGGGCCTACATACTGCGGGCCCGGGCCGGGCCTGGGCTGATAACAATTTAAACACATCGGGCTTGGGCCGGGCCTGGGCCTAGTGTGAGCGTGCCGGGCCGGGCCGGGCCGGGCCTGGGCTGGGCCTGGACGTAATAAAAATATTCATACAAAACACCGATTATTACTTTATTTTTTTAATAAAAACGTATTATAAATTGTAATTCCGGTTAATGAATGCTTAAAATTATTTCTTTAGTATTATATAGTTGCAAATTGAGACCTTGCATGGAATCTAATGGCCCCATAAGTTCACTTGGCTGGAAGTAGCCAGCCCCAAATGTTTACTTTAGAAATATTTGCAGAGGCAATCAAGCCATGATTAACCATCAACTTATCACCCTTTGACCCTACCAGTGGACATTCTATTGTCTAGGTCTTCCCTCCAAACATTGCCCACCTGAATGACCTGCCCACTGCCAAGTGCCCACTAGGCCACTAGCCCACTACCCAGTACCCAACCCAGTTGGTAATTGGTATTTCTCCCCAGTCCTAATTCATTCACACATGTCTGAACCTGTCTGTCTCAGGCTAGTGACTGCAGGCTTGGCTAGAAATGCCACTGGGTGTCAGTGCCAGTGTTTGACATTTAATTGAAATATCATATTAAATTGTGTTAACTTAGTTGAGCTAATTCAATTAACAATATTAGTTGGGGTTATGGGTTGCATATGGGTTAAGTCAGGGTTAGATAAACAAATATCCTACCCTAACCATAAGCCAATACATTAAAGCCAAATATAACAAATGTTATCATATTTAATAGTAATGATACTAAGACGTTTTTCTTTATTTTTCTTCAGGATATTCGTAAGTTTGAAGAAGTTGGTAGTGCTGGATTTTTAGAACTCATCCTCGTCTTTGTTATAAGATTATAGGTTTATCTTCTCTAAACTTAGCGAGCCGCGGGCTTGCGGGCCGCGGGCTTACCCATCTCTTACCGCGCCTGGGCCTAAATTCTAGTTTGCGGGCCTGGGCCGGGCCGGGCTTGGAAAATGACTGCGGGCCTGAGCCGGGCCTGGACTCTAACTGCTAATTGCGGGCCGTGCTTGGGATCAAATTCTAGGCCCGCGCAGGGCACTAACACACACACACACACACACACACACACACACACACACACACACACACACACACACACACACACACACACACACACACACACACACACACACACACACACACACACACACACACACACACACACACACACACACACACACACACACAAACTTAACTGGGTAGCACAAGGAGTTATAAGCTGTTGTAGTGGCTACCAACGCCGTGGAACTCGACTAATGTAATTGGTCATTTTCACAGCTTCGTTTCGACACTGGATCTCTCCACCGGAAATACTGACGCAGCGAGTTTGTCTGCGGCGTGCACAACAAACGAGGCTGGAGACCTTTCTAGAAATGCACGTAGCGCCCTCCGTAGCATAACTACACGGATGACGTCAAGTGAGGGCTCGCCGAGTTCAAGTACTAGTCAATACGTATTAGTTGGTTCAGGTTCAGATTCATAAGTCATTTATTCAGATCCATAGCAAACAAAACATACAATACAAACTCAACATACATTAACATAATATAACAATTATAAGAAACATGGAATAAGACAATATCCACAAAGTATAAGTATTTAGTATCAAAGTAAAGCATGAATAAAAGTAAAAGTATAAATTACTATTTTGTAAATAAAAATTATTTAATACAAAAACTTCGAATCGTGAATTGTTATGCTAGAGAAAATACAAAATTATAAACATGTTGTTCAGACAGTAATAACAACAATGGACTATAATAATGTGCTAAATTATATAAATTTTCCCGTAATTGGTGACATATATAACAGTAAAAAGCATTGTTTTTGACAATTACTTAAGTAATAAACCTTTACATAATGGATAAAGCCATATACACTATGTGTATCTATCTTGCTTTTTATAGCATCAGAAGTTATATTTACTAAAATTTGTATACTATGCCTCAAGCATCTTTTTATAAAATCATGTTGAATTGTGTTTAAATGAATGTCACTATATGTTCGTGTTTTATAATTGTTAATGGTGTGATTGGGCTGTAGTGGTAGTTGTTGTAAATAAGCAGGTAATTTGTTATGTGTAAATTTATGATAAAATTGTTATTGTTGAATTCGGAAGATATTTGGAGCCTATAGTATGTTTAATTTCTTAAAAACTGGGTCTGTATGAGCATTATATATACTTAGATTAACAATTCTTATTGCTCTCTTTTGTAGCTTGACAATTCTGTCACATTTAACCCCCAAATCACGATGCCATAATTTATGTATGGCTGAACTAATTCATTATTTATTAGAGTATCTACATCGACATCTTAAATGACTGAAAGGTACTAAAGATTGTGGTGTCATCGGCATACATAATAAAATTAAATTGTGTTGTGGCTTGTGGAATGTCAGTTATGTAAATGAACTTGAGAAGAGGGCCAAGGATTGAACCTTGAGGTACACCAGCGGAAATGTGTAATGTGCTCGATAAGACGCCATTGAATTCAACGAATTGAGTCCGATTTGTTAGATAATTTTCAAGTAGTTTTAAAGATGTCTTTTTTACGCCATAGTGACTTAATTTGGTCAACTATATTTGATGATCTATAGTATCAAAGGGTTTTGATAAATCAGGGAATATACTGAATGGTGTATACTTTTTTTATCTAAAGCGATTATAATTCTGTCTACGAGTTCCAAAGCAGCCAGTTTAGTTGAAGTTGAGTTCTAAAGCCATATTGACTATTATACAAAATATTTTGTTGTTTGAAGTGTGCATAACATTGATTATGGATAACCTTTTCGATTACTGCAGGAGTGATAAAGGTCTATAATTAGTAAATAAGTTATTCTTCACCACTTTTGAAAATAGGAATTACTTTAGCAATGTTTAATTTGTCTGGGAAAATTCTAGTATTTAATGTTTGTTTTGTTATTATAGAGATTGGTCTGATCAAAACTAATACGATATATTTTAACTGTTTAAAAGATATTTTGTCAACTCCGCTACTAGTTTTCAGGGGGAAACCATCTATTATTTTTAGTATTGTCTCTTCATCAATTTCCGTAAATTTGAACGCGATAGCTGAGTGCCTTTTCAAGTAATAATACAAATTTGTATCACTATAATTTCTAATTTTGCATGCTAAAGTTGGGCATATATTTGTGAAAAAATGTGTTGAAATAATTTGCTATTTCCATTTTATCAGTCATAACTGTTTCACCTTTTCTACGAGTTTTTGGAAATTTTCTTTTTTTGAGTTTCAGATCAGATTTCATGTATTGTCGTCCATGGTTTCCCCGTATCGTTTTTGAATTCATTAAAGATATGTGTAAAATGTATCTGCTTTACTGATAGGATACAACTTTTCAAAATGTAAGATGTTAAGTTAATTTTGAGGGTAACATATTCTGGCAAGTTACGGTCTTCCATTTTTAGTTTTTTGTATAGCCTATCCCTGGTTTTAGTAGATCTAACAATACCTTGAGTTATCCATGTAGACTTTTTATGTTTGTATTTATTGTATTTAACTAATTTACAAGTAAAGTGTTTTCCATGTGCATTTCCTGTTTCAGCTATTAGTACCTCATAGTTAGTATTCGGGTTAGAATTAATATTTTTATCTAATTTATCCATTATGTTTACGGACAATAATTCATGTTTAAGTTTGTAAGCGATCTTTCATTCTCCATATATATTTGAATTGTTTTTGGGGGCGGTCTTTAATTAAAACAGTGTTTTAGGGTAAAGTATGGTTGATGATCTGAACATTTCTTAGCAAGGATTCCTGACGTTGAATCAATGATTGACTTAGTAAGTTTGCAGACGGTGCTTGTATACAATTTGATGCGTCTTTCATAGGCATGTTCCCCATTTAAAAGGTGTATACATGTTTAGATTGTGGGGGGCGTTAGCATAGCGGTTAGAACGCCGGGCTCTCAATCGAGAGAACCCTGGTTCGAATCATATTGTTGCCGTTTCGAGGCTTTGGCAAGTTCGTTCATCCTACGTTGTCACAGTTCAGTCAGCTGTATAAATGAGTACCTGGTTACAGACATAGGTGGATATATGAACAAATAGTCTTCGCGCAGTAATTGCAGCGTGGCTGAATGCTTCCCAGAGAAGTTGAGATGAACAGGTGAAGTGTAAAGCGCTTTGAGCAGTCGCAACGATTGGATACCGCGCTATATAAGAACGTACATTTAGCTTTCGATGATATATATTTAAGATAGGTCAATGTCCTGACTTTAAAGAAACGAACAACTGGCAGTTGTATTTAGAAATGCATATAACACCTTTTGCCAAGAGGCTCTTAGTTATAAGTAGGTACGCCAACAAACCATCCACTTCACGGCTAAGTTACACACAAGTATAATAATATCCCTGGCTCCTCTTCGTACGGCTGTCGCGGATCTCCACTTCTAATGTATTGACACAGTCACACAAACCAATGACAGTTTCCCGATAATGATCGTGACGTCGTTTCCACCCAGGAAACGTAGTTATATAAGGTGTTTGCCAGAATACATGACAAGTGGCGTATGAGGGGGGGGCATTGAGTCATGCCCCTTTGGTTTAATTTTGTCCCTTTTTTCCGTTGCGCCTCAACATGGTAGCATGATAAACTAATGGGTAACTAAGCCTGCGCCCTCCCTTCGCCCATTTGGCCTCCCATTTCGTGATTCCAGATACGCTACTGCACGTAACACAAACACGGATATGACGTATCGCTAAGTGGTATTTGGGCTTCTAAGAGCAAACATGTCATTTAGCGTTCACGTTCGACTGCATTCCTGTCCTCTGTGATCGCGCCCGTTGGAAATGTTATAATGCGTTCGGCGTTATCTATATGGTGATCAGTTCAAATGCAATACTGTTTCGTTGGACTGCACATCACTGTGCTCTGCAAGACCGCCACTTTAGGGATATTGTTTTGTCTTAGAGCTGGCTTCAATGGAAATGAACCTTGTCGTTGTAAGTACGTTTTTATTATTTGGACTTGTACAAATGCAGCAGTCACATTCTAGCTCCAATTCGACTGCGACGCGACAAGTTATGTTCTAACATTGCCACGCACAACGGTAGATTATTTTTAATACAAACACGATTTGATAGTCGTTAACGTAAGATTCTGTAATGGACTCGAGATGTTGTTAAATTGTGTAAAATAATTACAAATTGTGTACAATATTTGCGTACAGCGCGAGAACCATACTCTGGCAGTAGAATTGTCTATCGTTCAGTTCACTAAGATGTTCCATTGAGGTCGAGTGCTTCTCACAGCAATTGAATAGGTTTGGAGTAAACATAACGACCCAAGAGCTTGGTCCTAAAGGAGAACATTAACAAAGTCTAATACCCTGTTTCTATCCATACAACAATCCATACATGCATGTATGTGCGTACACACATACGCACGCACGTACGCACGTCCGCGCGTGCGTGCTTGCGTACGTGCGTGTATGTGGGTGTGCGGGCGTATAGTATTCTTGATTTTAGTTGCAAAGTGTTGTTTCATGAATTCCTATAGGTGCACAAGCCCAAAACCACGACTTTTGTTTCCCGTTAATGCCCCCGTGGGAGTTGTAGGCCTATATTCGACATTACTACCTAGGTGCCATCGTCAGCTACGCTCTCGCTATAACTGTCGTTGTTTCCCTTCGTAGCTAAACGTCTTGCTGTTGCTGACTATCGTCGGTCTTTCCCACGATGCTCACCTCGACCCAGAAAACTACGCCAAATGCTTCCTGCGGTGCAAGGAAAATTACAGCGGTTGCAAATCTGGGTGCAAAACCATGACGAGTTTGAAAGGCTTCTGCAAGGGGTTTTTCCTGACGTGCGTGCGTGCATGTCACAAAGGTCACCTTATGTAAGAGCAGAGAAGACCAAGGAATGATCAAACGTTTTTCATCGATAGCTATAGTTGTGTGTCAGATGAACTCTCGACCGCCACTTGAATGGACAAGTGAAATTAACCTTTCGGGAGTTTCAGTTGAATTTTTAAATAATGTGTCGTGGTGAACAGTATTAGATTGACGTATAGCCTCATAGTTCCTAACCAGTAATATCATAACGCATTGTCTATGTGTATTAGTATAAGATAGACGTATAGCCTCATAGTTCCTAACCAGTAATATCATAACGCATTGTCTATGTGTATTAGTATAAGATAGACGTATAGCCTCATAGTTCCTTACCAGTAATATCATAACACATTACCTATGTGTATTAGCATTAGATAGACGCATAGCCTCATAGTTCGTAACCAGTTATATTATAACACATTAACTATGTGTATTAGCATTAGATAGACGCATAGCCTCATAGTTCATAACCAGTAATATTATAACACATTACCTATGTGTATTAGCAATTTTAACTATGTATGTTTTACCAGTGGCGTATATGGGGGGAGCTTAGTTACCCATTAGCTGACCCTGCTATCCTGTAGCGGCACAACGTATATGGGGGGAGCTTAGTTACCCAATAGCTTACCCTGCTGCCCTGTAGCGGCTCAACGGAAAAACGCGCAAATCAAAACAGTTAAGCCTCAGGGGAACCGTGGGCCAATACCCCCCCCCCCAAATACGCCACTAGCTGTGCTAGGTTGAGTGAACTTTTATTTGTCTTAACAACGTGTTAACCTACGTCGTGTTTGCGCTAAAGCTTATTAGTTATTTATGCTTAACTTTAAGCTGCTTCCGTAATAGAAAATCACGTTTTCACTCAAGCTATTTTTTTCGCAAAATATCGAGTACGATATGTTTAGTTTGTGCAAGTGTGCTATTTAGTTTTTTAATGAATTTGTCGAGCAAGCGATTAAATTAATTTCAGTTTGGCCGAACTGAGATTGAACTGAGTTTCGGCAAGAACAGGCAAACGTGGCTATGTGTAGCCCATTTCTATAAGTTTTCTTTATATAATAACATTAGGCTGTTCACAAGTTTTTTAACAATCAAAGTCCATTCTGTCGACGATTTCTAAAAAAGTGCGCGTTTTT
>BSQZ01000046.1:3822500-4032500 GCA_033239005.1 Lamellibrachia satsuma | reverse complement strand
TTCTGCTGACAATCGTTGCGAATTCTCGTGCAGCCATTGTCGACCCAATGACCTACATGCATTGCGTTCTTCGGTGCAAGCAGCATTACAACGGTTGTAAGTCCGGATGCGAAGCCATGATTAGCTTGAAAGGCTTCTGCAAGAAGTTTCTCCTGACGTGCGTTCGTGCATGCCACAAAGGTCACCTTATGTAAAATACTTGAAGAGAAGCCCGTGGAATTATCAAACGATTTTCAGCGATAACTAGATGTATATGTCAGATGGACTCTCGACTGCCACTTGAATGGACATTCACTTATGATGGCTCGAAGCGTATAATCTTCGTTTTCGGCGCCTCCTACAGGTAGTGCAATACTACACTGCCTCTATGTACTTTAATTGTGTACGCATTTTTAATAACAACATATATTTACATATTATATTGTATCTACGCATATGTTGAAATGAATATCTAGAAAATATTTTCCTAATGGTCCATGTATGCTCCTCGACGTATTGAACGGTTATCTTCTCCTATTACATGGTATGATATATCGAAGGTTTTGCTGTCAAGAATATATCGAGAACTTGCACCCACACGAGTTGTCCTATCAGAAAACAATTGGTGGTTTTGATTTGTTTATCCACATTGATGCAATGAATCGAGTCAATGGCTCGACACAGTCGACTTGAATCCTTGTTGTTTCGTGATTCGGTTCTACCCCAGTCACTGACCAACATTGTCCACCCAGTCACTGACTGTTACGTGTAGCTTTACTAGCCGACCCAATCTGATACACACAACTAGCGTGGCGTCATCTAGCGAGTAGTAATAACATTATAACGCAACACTGACCACATAGTGTTTACCCAGTCACTGACCACATAGTGCCCACTCAGTCACTGACCACAGGGTGTCCACTCAGTCACTGATCATAGAGTGTCCATTCATTCACTGATCTCAGTGTCACCTCAAGTGTAATATAATAGTATATTAAACGTTGGAGACTATGTTCTATGTAGTTGTAGTCAGTTGTCATTCTTTAAAAAAACCAATCAAATTGTCGTCTGTCGTTTTGTACGAGATGAGGTAAACAGAGGTTTTGTCGTCATCGAACGTGCGCAGTGAAGAATGGCAATGAAGGGGGGACCGAGAAACTGCATGATACGGATGAGGATCAATAGACAGGTGTAGAAAGAAGCGGAGAAGACGATCCACAATACGTTTCAAACATCTATAGCTAATTTGTATGACACATAAATGGTCAAAGCATGGTTAGCACGTGAATCCGGCATGGTGCCCACCGACATATGTCGGACAGCTTGACTTCGTCATCACACGCCTCATATCGCTCGCGTTGGCCGCGTCAGACGTAAATTACTAGTTCCGTCAGTATAGCCTATCCCTTGCAAAGGCTGGTTCAGACGAGCGATTAGTTGTGCTTTTAATCAAAACTCATTTGGATGCTATTGTAAATGTAAAGACTGAAGTATTAGCAGTAGGCTAATAGTAACCCTTATGTAAGAGTATTCAACTTGTCATTAAAAGAGGGAGTTGTTCCGTTTGAATGGAAAGAAGCAAACATCATACCATTATGTAAAAATGGTTCGAGAAATAAGTCAGAGAATTACAGACCAGTGATTTTAACGTCAGTGATTTGTAAATTATTAGAAAGTTTAATTAAAGACCATATGGTAGACTTCCTCGTTAAGCATAAATTATTAAATTCATCTCAACATGGATTCCTTAAAGCGAGGTCATGCTTAACAAATATGTTATGTTTTTTGGAAGAAATCACTAAGTGGATAGACGTGGGATCGCCAGTAGATATTATCTACTTAGATGGTCAGAAAGCTTTTGACAAAGTGCCACATCAAAGATTACTACTTAAATTAAATGTCCATGGTATCGGGGATAGCATAACTGACTGGATAGAATAATGGCTGACTGACAGAAGACAACGAGTTGTAGTAGATGGAGAAGTTTTTCAAATTGGAAATCAGTTTTGAGTGGGGTACCTCAAGGATCAGTATTAGGACCTATATTATTCTTAATATATATCAATGACTTGGACGACAGTATAACAAGTAACGTACTGAAAATTGCGGATGACACAAAACTGTTTAGAAAGGTTAATACTGATGGTGATAAACAATATTTACAAACGATCTAGACAGATTAGTGAAATGGTCTGAGAAATGGCAGATGTTGTTCAGTTTTGGGAAATGTAAATGCCTACATACAGGACATGGGAACTTGGATGTAAACTATAAAATGGGAGATACTGTTCTGGGTATTTCTGTAAAAGAAAAGGACTTAGGACAGGGATCAGCAAACTTTTGGGACGAGGGCCACAATTTGGAGTGCTATGTTAAAGCGGGCCAAAGCTTTTAAGCACGGAAAAACACGGTGCACAAATATTGCTTTTATTATCTTCTTTGCCAGGCAAAAAAATATGGTACTGTACAAGTAGAACATGGAAACATTTTCGAAACAACGCAAGAGAAGTCAGCACATCTAATTAATGCAGTCAATGCGAAGGATGGCGCTGCATATTCTTCGACAAATGACCGAACCGTGGACAGAGCGGAGAGATTGAGAGTCGCAGAAAATCCCTCAAACGTGTGTCCTTGAGTCGGCACCGGTGGTTGTTCTTGATGTGATTCATGGCTGAGAATTCTGATCCACATGACCATGTGCAGCCGAAAAGCACCAACAATTTCTGTGCTGCTTCGATAAACACTGGAAATGGCACAAGCACTCGCCCAAGCGTTGCCCATAAAAGCACGAGATTGTCTTTCGCAGCATTAAACTATTTTTTAGCCCTGGCACCACCTTGAAATCGATGAAATTGTCCTGCAACGCTGCTTCGTCGACTGCAAACGTTTGCGACAATGTTTGGCAAATAGCTGGCTCCGCAGTAAAAGGGCTTGAAAAGAAGCAGCAAACGTCGTCAATAGCAGCGAAGTCAGCGAATCGTCCGCTGAACGCGGTCTCCAGGCTGTTGAGCACATCAGCAAGTACCCGCTTGGCGTCTGCGATACGTTCATCGTCTTCGCCACAGAATTCTCTGGTGAACTTGAAGTGCAGAAAATTGCCGCCTTCTGCATGAACTTTGAAAAGTGTCACCTTGTCCTCGAACCCCTTCACCGCTTCGTACAAATTACACAGCAACTTGTGCCGTCCTTGGAGCAGCAGGTTTAGCTTATTTAGGTGTCCGAAAATGTCAATCAGATCGCAGAGTCGCACCCGAAATTTGTCATCTTCCAGATGGGCAACTGGGTGATCAATTTCTTTTAGAAAACTCACGATGTGAGGAAGCAGTGCAGCCAACGGACACTGTTGTAGAATAGCACATCGCCGAATTATTCATCATCAAGTGCAGCCAAGTGATTTTGGAACCTCCTGTGGTTGAGAGAATGTGCGCGGATAAGGTTCACGCTCTCTACAACAGTTTTCATCGTATCCTGCAGACCACAGCCTGCTTTCGAGCACAATGTTTGCTGGTGAATTACGCAGTGGTATGGTATCAGATTCGGCTTTCCGATTTCTTTAAGGAACAACGCAACGAATCCAGCTTGACGACCAATCATGCTGGGCGCGCCGTCTGTACACAGAGAAACCACATTTTCCCAAGTCAAATCATTTTCTTCGCCGAACTTCAACAGCGCACTGCAAACGTCCCGCGCTGTCGCTGTGCCCTGCAATGAGATCAGGCACATGAAGTCTTCTGATACACCTTCGTTGAAATACCGCACGGATACCATCAGCTGTGCCGTGTCACTTTTGTCAGTGCTTCCGTCGAGAGCAAGTGAAAAAGCAGGACAGGCTCGCAACTTAGTCATCAGCTGCGTTAAAATGTCACCACTCAACTCATCACATCAGTTTCCCAATCTGTTGCACGATCTTATCTTTGTTCTGAAAACCAGCGAACAGAACTTCGGCACTGGCCATGAAAGCCTTCTTGAACAAATCTGCACGAGTAAGCGGCACCTGGTGTTGAGCGAGTAAATAACAGATGGGATAGTTGGCTTCATTAAGATGGCTTGAAGTGTCTGTAAACACAGATACTCTCTTCGTCTCGCCCAAGTATGCATCAAATCGTTTCTTGAACTCCTTCATGCGTTCGTTTTTTCCCACATATGCACCGTCAAAATACTTGTTATGCTTCAAATCGTAATGCCGTTTCACGTTATAGCGTTTCAAATCAGCAACGCTTTCTCTGCATATCAAACACATCGCTTTTTGGTTATGTTCGCTATAGCAAAAGAAGTACTCATGCTCCCAGGCAGCGTCTTTCCGGAATAATCAAAACGAGGTTTTTTTCGATATACGCCATAGTCCTGAGATTCACAAATTCAATGTTAGCTGTGTCGAAGATGACTTGTCATTGAGCGATGTTTTATCTGGGTTTCTGGGAATCGAGCATTAGCTTCTATTATATTAACACTAGCGCAGCCTAACGAACATCATTGCAAAGGTGAAGGTTGTTGCTCTTAAATGTGTACGAAGTTTACTCTGGCGAATTGACATTAAATGAACAACAAAATTAATGCTTCATAATATTTAAAATTTGTGTAAGCTCTATGTCTGTTTTGTAAAGTTGAAACAGTCGGCATAATTGTATTAAAAACCATCAGGAAACACGTTATTTAGTGCTCATAGAACAACTGGAAAATTGGTATTGAAAAAAAATATATTGCTGGCACGGTCACGCGGGCCAGTTGAAAGCGGGTCGCGGGCCAAATTTGGCCCGCGGGCCAGAGTTTGCGGACCGCTGACTTAGGAGTTACAACAAGCGCTGTTATGAAAATTTCAGAGCAGTGTGATATTGCAGCTTCAAAGGGTAATCAAATTCTTGGATTGATTAGAAGAAAACGGACGGTACTAGCCTCGAGGCTTGGACGGAACTAGTTACATTTACGTTATGGCGCGAGGTCATCGCGTCGAAATGGCGCGTTCGATTACACTAACGAGTTGAACTATTTGTTTACGTTTTACCGCTGCAAAATTTACGATTTCAAATATATTTTTTCATGACGTCGGAACTATTTTCCTATCCAGGTGATTACATCATTGCCTATGCCATGGGCTTTTAGTTTAAGTAACAATCTTTGATGTGGCACTTTATCGAAAGCTTTCTGAAAATCTAAATAGACAACATTCACTGGTGACCCGTCATCTACCCACTTTGTAATTTCTTCCAAAAAAACATAAGAGATTGGTTATACATGACCTTGCTTTTAGTAACCATGTTGAGATGTATTTCTTAATTGATGTTTTACAAGGAATTCCACCATGTGGTCTCTAATTAATGTTTCGAGTAATTTACATACAACTGATGTTAAACTCACTGCTCTGTAATTTTCTGGTTTGTTCCTCGATCCTTTCTTAAATTGCGGCGTAATGTTTGCATCTTTCCAATCTGAAGGAACTATTCCTTCTTCTAGTGACAAGTTAAACACTTTTGCTAGTGGTGTACTAATTTGCTCAACGATTTCCTTAAGCAGTTTTGGTAGTATCCCATAAACTCCAGGTGATTTATTATCTTTCATCTTTTCATTTTCTGTGCTATCATTTCAGGAGTTACAAATAACTGCCCCAACTGTTCTGATTTATTTCCCTCAAATTTAGTAAATGGAACTGGTAGTCAGCTGATATCTTCTGTGGTAAAAACTGAGCTGAAATACTCATTCAGGACCTCTGCCATCTGAAGCCCGTCTGAAATTTTGTTTTTACTGTTGTTTTCCAAATGTCCGACCATATCTCGAACTTTCTGTTTACTCCTTACATAAGCATAGAAACTCTTGCTGTCATTTTTTTATATTACCTGCCAATTGTTTTTCAAAAGTTCTTTTAGATTTTCTAATTTCAGTTGTAGCTATGTTACGTGCTTCTTTGTAGTTTGTGTAGTCTTCTACATTTCCAGTATGTTTATATACCCTCCACAGCATCTGTTTGTGAAACATTGTTCTAATAGCCTCTTTTGACAGGTGTTTCTTCCTGGACCTTTTCCTTTTTTTACTGGAACAAATTTCGCATATTTTAAACAAGTCCAGCATTCTGTTGCTGTCTTGTTCTTCAGCAAGTTATTCCAATCTATATTTGCTAGATATGTTCTCATCACTTTATATTTGCCTTTGTTGAAGTTGCTCCTCCATTGTTTTTTATATGTATTCCCTGTCTTTACTTTTATATTAAATGGATTTGGTTATGGTCACTTCAACCCAAAGGGTCGTGTACTTTAACATTGTCAACGAATTATTTTTTACAAAATTAAATCTAACACATTCCCACCTCTGGTTGGTTCCTATTAGTGCCCTGCGCGGGCCTAGAATTGTATCCCAAACCCGGCCCGCAATTAGCAGTTAGAGTCCAGGCCCGGCCCAGGCCCGCAATAATTTTTCAAGCACGGCCCGGCACAGGCCGGCAAACTAGAATTTAGGCCCAGGCCCGGCCCAGGCCCGACCCAGACCGTGAATGTTTAGTCCAGGCCTAGGCAAACATTTTCGCCCCGCTCTTCGTCTCTGGGGCGAAAGGCCTGACGTGCATTTGCTAACGCGCCATTTAGGCAGTTACGTAGCCATTTGGCTACGGAACTAATAACTTAAGTTTTAAAACCGATACGCACTGACCGTTTCACATGTATATTCTGTGACATACAACCGACAATTGGGCGTCAAGAAACTGAAGAAAAGTGCTCCAAATAATTACTTATGAGTACTTTTATCGGTGACATAGAAAACATTTCACAATTAGCCGCCATACTGTGCACGTGATGTTGCCTTTGGGTCACATGATCAAACGCGATTTCGTGTAGAATGAGGCCAGAATGGGCCAGCAGCACAGACATAAATAAAACACCCGTTAGTAAGTTAGTAGTTTATAGGGGCATTATTAATGATGTAACTCTATGGCCAGCAGACGGCAATTCTTAGCGTGACCTTATATAGATCTACGGAAATCCCGCTTGCTATTCTCGCTCACAACAACATCCGGTTATATACAAACTTTGACAAGCACATGCGTTCTGACAAAAAGGTAATAATTTCACCCTTTTACATGGTTATTGTCAGGTAACTTTAGTGATATACATATAAGAATGCATACAGACACGAAAGACGTGTTTATTGCTCTGTTTATGGCGTTTTTGTAAGGTTTCACATTTCATGAAAATACTTACGTTTCGGCCGAGCGAGATCTTCGCAGTACTAGTAGCAACAGCCAGATAGAAAAACATTGTAGGGCGATTGACTTTGCCTAGTCCAGGCCCGGCCCGGTCCGCAAGTTTCAGGCCCCGTCCCGGCCCACACCCGCGGGCCAAAGATGGGCAAGCCCGCGGCCCGCAAGCCCACGGCCCGCTAAGTTTACAGAAGATAAACCTATAATCTTATAACAAAGACGAGGATGAGTTCTAAAAATCCAGCACCACCAACGTCTTCAAACTTACAAATATCCTGAAGAAAAATAAAGGAAAACTTCTTAGTGTCATTACTATTAAATATGATAACATTTATTATATTTGGCTTTAATGTATTGGCTTATGGTTAGGGTATGAGATTTGTTTATCTAACCTTGACTTAATCTATATGCAAGCCATAACCCCAATTTAGATTGTTTATTGAATTTAATTAACATAATTTAATATGATATTTCAATTAAATGTCACCCACTGGCACTGACACCTAGTGGCATTTCCAGCAGGCCTGCAGTCACTAGCCTGAGACACACAAGTTCAGACATGTGTGAGTTAGTACAAGTGTGAATGAATTAGGACTGGGGAGAAATACCAATTACCAACTGGGTTGGGTACTGGGTAGTGGGCAGGTCATTCAGGTGGGCAATGTTTGGAGGGAAGACCTAGACAATAGAATGTCCATTGGTAGGGTCAAAGGGTGATAAGTTTATGGTTAATGATGGCTTGATTGCCTCTGCAAATATTTCTAAAGTAAACATTTGGGGCTGGCTACTTCCAGCCATGTGAACTTATGGGGCCATTAGATTCCATGCAAGGTCTCAATTTGCAACTATATAATACTAAAGAAATAATTTTAAGCATTCATTAACCGGAATTACAATTTATAATCAGTTTTTATTAAAAAATAAAGCAATAATCGGTGTTTTGTATGGATATTTTTATTATATCCAGGCCCAGCCCAGGCCCGGCCCGGCCCGCTCACATTAGGCCCAGGCCCGGCCCAAGCCCGATGTGTTTAAATTGTTTTCAGCCCAGGCCAGGGCCGGGCTTGGACCCAAAGCCCGGCCCGCGCGTGGCACTAGTTCCTATACATGTTGAGTAAGGAAACAATCCTGTGTTAAAAGTAGAAACTGATGGTCGTCAGCACTCTCTATTGACTCCCATTATATGTGGCCATGGTTAAAATCACGCATTATAACACATTCCCCCTTGCTCACCTCCTTTATCGCCTTTTGTAATTTTACATCTTCCTCATATCCTATGTTAGGACTACGAAAAACTACTCCTATTGTTAATGTCGAGTTCTTGGTAACTATGTTACACCAAATTGATTCCTCACAATCTACTTCACTTTTCAGTGTTATTTCATATGCTTGGATATATTTAATATATAAAATTACTCCACCATCACTTCTTTCTCGTCTATCCTTCCTAAACATTACATAGCCTGCCAGTGCTAACTCAGCATCTACTATATCTTCATTTGCCCATGATTCTGTGATGCCTATTACATGAGGATCAACATCTGCTACCATAATGTCTAACTCACTTTTTTATTTACTATGCTCCTGGCATTTAAGCATACACATTTATTTGGATGTGTATTTGTAGTAGTACTCCTTTTTTATTTTTCTCTGTCAGTTCCCCCTGCGCATCTAGTTTAAATAATTTACGGTACCTGTGCTCTCGTCGACAACTCTGACAAACTCACACCCAACAACTGCAGCACCCTTCCATTCCATGAAGTCCATCTCTCATGAAAAAGTCATCTCTTCCCACAAAGTCTACGAAGCCTACTCCCTCATCCATACATACCTTCTGTACTTGTGTGTAGGTCGCCATCTTCCTACAGTTCCTATACTCCTCACCCCTGCTTCCCATTATTGGTAATATCCCCGACAATACAATCTGTCCAACTCGTGCCTCCTTAAGTGTCTTGATCAACCTCCTGTACTTACCAACGATGGCTGACGTTCCCTCTTTCTCTGCATTGTCCGTTCCCACATGCACGAGAACAGCACCTCCCGTGCCACCACCCATGACTTGTTCTGCCTTCTCTGTGATATCCTCTATTTTTGGCACACTGTTATGTCATCTCCTCTGTTTACAATTTTATCCACTTTCCTAATGATGGAATCACCCACCGGCTTTCCTTGCCTTCCCCTGTGATACTACATCAGCAAAGCTCCTCTCTTGTTACACACTATGCCCCCTTTTTCTTCTATCATCAACCTTTACTCTCTTACCACCTGGCAATCCCTCTCGACTCACCCGCTTACCTCTATTTTGTTGCATACTCTGCTTCCTGTCATCTTTCTTCCACAGTCTTCGCCTTTTCTCTGCTCTTGTTATCCTCGACCATTCTGCAACCTGACAATCCCTCTTCACTCACTCGTTTATCTTCCTTTTGTTGCATATTCTTCCTTTTCCCATCTTTCTTCTTCTTACCAGTTTTCTCCCTTACATTGCCATTGCTCTCCTTGTTCTGCTGTCACAGCTAAAGCATGTCAAATTACGTTTCGCCTTTACTTGGCGTTTGCACGGCGCCATGTTAGAAATTAAATTTATGTTTGTTTATAATCCGTTTATAATCAATTTATACTAGGTAGTCTTCACAAAGACTGTTTTTGTGTTGTAATACACTTTTTATGCTATTTTACTTATGTCTTAATTAAATTTACAACTACTGCCTTGCAACTTACTTTCTATGTAACAGCGGACTATAATAAAACGTAATATCGCTCGCGCTAACGACATTTCAGCGACCTTCTTTAAACTGAACGATTGCAGCGTATACAGTAGTTCCCTGCGCGGGCCGGGCTTTGGGTCTAAGCCCGGCCCTGCCCGCAGCCCGCAGGCCGGGCCTCTACATAATTTCGCGGGCCGGGCCGGGCCTACATATTGCGGCCCGGGCCGGGCCTGGGCTGAAAACAATTTAAACACAAAGGGCTTGGGCCGGGCCTGGACCTAGTGTGAGCGGGCTGGGCTGAAAAATATTCATACAAAACACCGATTATTACTTTATTATTTAATAAAAACTTATTATAAATTGTAATTCCGGTTAATGAATGCTTAAACTTATTTCTTTAGTATTATATAGTTGCAAATTAAGACCTTGCATGGAATCTAATGGCCTCATAAGTTCACTTGGCTGGAAGTAGCCAGCTCCAAATGTTTACTTTAGAAATATTTGCAGAGGCAATCAAGCCATGATTAACCATCAACTTATCACCCTTTGACCCTACCAGTGGACATTCCATTATCTAGGTCTTCCCTCCAAACATTGCCCACCTGAATGACCTGCCCACTGCCAAGTGCCCACTAGGCCACTAGCCCATTACCAACCCAGTTGGTAATTGGTATTTCTCCCCAGTCTTAATTCATTCACACTTGTGCTAATTCACACATGTCTGAACCTGTCTGTCTCAGGCTAGAGACTGCAGGCCTGCTGGAAATGCCACTGGGTGTCAGTGCCAGTGGGTAACATTTAATTGAAATATCATATTAAATTATGTTAACTTAGTTGAGCTAATTCAATTAACAATATAAATTGGGGTTATGGCTTGCATATGGGTTAAGTCAAGGTTAGATAAATAAATATCCTACCCTAACCACAAGCCAATACATTAAAGCCAAATATAACAAATGTTATCATATTTAATAGTAATGACGCTAAGAAGTTTTTCTTTATTTTTCTTCAGGATATTCGTAATTTTGAAGAAGTTGGTGGTGCTGGATTTTTAGAACTCATCCAGCACACTATGGAACATCAGCATAAGAGTAGTATTCCACTAAGAGCTAAGGATATTATGCCCCATCCCATATATGTATATATGTTTTTTTATTTAATAAAACAATAAGTATGTTTTACAGTTTATTTGTTTTTCGTCTTTGTTATAAGATTATAGGTTTATCTTCTCTAAACTTAGCGGTCCGCGGGCTTGCGGGCCACGGGCTTACCCATATTTGGCCCGCGGGTATGGGCCGGGCCTGGGCCTGAAACTTGCGGGCCGGGCCGGGCCTGGGCCAAACATTCACGGTCTGGGTCGGGCCTGGGCCGGGCCTGGGCCTAAATTCTAGTTTGCGGGCCTGGGCCGGGCCGGGCTTGAAAAATTATTGCGGGCCTGGGCCGGGCCTGGACTCAAACTGCTAATTGCGGGCTGGGCTTGGGATCAAATTCTAGGCCCGCGCAGGGCACTAGTATACAGAACTGCGCTGCTCGCCTAATGGGGTGAGACCACTGTTGACCTTCCTGTTTACTGTTTCACACGAACGTAGGGCACGTGAAATTGTTAAATGTGAACTTAATAAATTCATATTATGTGACATGAATGCCTTTGCGCAGGAATTTTCACAGGTTTGCTTATAGAAACCACTGGCTGTGAAATTTTTTTAGAGATAAACTGGCGGGGAGGTATATGGGAATGTTTCTGCTATGGGCCACGTGGGCGCATGAAAACACGGCTATTTTTGTAAATATTGACGGGCATCGCACGTGGGGGCATTTTAAAAGAGTTGGAGGTATGTGATTTTGATAAAAGTTGGTGAGCATGTCAATGAGATGATGGCAGCTGCTGCAATTTTTTTTTCAGATTTTTTTATAGTCAGGTTTTCTTATAATCAGACAAAACGTCAACATGGCCATCAATGCAATTCTCTACTGTGGTCTGACGCAATCACTAGGTCACGCAAGAGCGAACACATAACGCCTGTGTTACGTGCGCTACATGTGTTACGTGCGCTTCCGGTGAAATACCGGCGCCGCTTTACGGTAACACCTTCACGTATAACGTGCTCAACGGATTGGCACCGGCATACATGAGTGACATTGTGCAGAAACATCAACCAACGCGTAGTTTATAAGATCAACGGAGAAGTCACTTCTCGTTGTACCTGTGCTACGGACTGCAACTTAATGGTGAACGTTGTTTCAGCCGACACGTGGCCATACTGTGGAACGATCGACTTGCCTGAGAACATTAAACAGCTGAACACTCTTAGCTCTTTCAAGAGACACTTAAAAACACATATCTTTAAACTGGCATACCACTGACGTGATTGAGTCACGCTCTCGTTTTAATCACATTGCTATATACCAATGACCTATTCGTAATGTTTTATTCGTGTGTGTACTATATAAGAGTAATATCAGTGTTTATTTGTTTATGTTTAAATCAGCTCCTTTATACTATCTACTTTTAAAATAATCTATATTTTTTAGTTTTATTTAATTTATGCAGTTTTGTGTAAAGTATGCATTTTATGTATTTTATAGTTGTATTTTATTTATGTAGCTTCATGTAAAGCGCCTGAAAGCATTTTATCTTAATTGGATTCGGGCCCTATATAAATTCCGATATAATAATAACAATATGCTTACAAAAACAATTGACATGTACAACACTACGTACTATATATATATATATATATATATATATATATATATATATATATATATATATATATATATATATATATATATATATATATATATATATATATATATATATATATATATATATATATATATATATATATATATATATATATATACATACATATAATTATATGTGTATTTTTATCTGAATTAAAGAATTGAATTGAATTGAATACATACGTGTTTTCTTTTAAGACAAAACCTCCCGTTAAAACAAATTATAACTTTTTTTAACATTACCAAACTATAATTTAACCGTCCGTCCTCAATTCGATTATTTTGCTTGTCTCATTTCAAATTCAGTTTGCGAAAAATCAAACCTAGCTAGCGCTATACCTAGCTATAGTATCCATCGCAACGTGCAGCTTGCTTGTTTGTGCAACTTTTGTATGTAGGTTTTGTGTGAAATAATCATATCAACTATTAAATTATTTAATGCTTGCTCCAACATTATTTAAATTTAAACGCTGAAATCTCTTGAATGTCAACCTTGATGAAATGTCGTAACTTTGTCATGTGATCGACCAGAAGATGGAAGTGACGGCCATGCTCGGCACTGACCCGCGCAAAGGGTTTACCATTTGGAATTCACTATTTTGAACCTTACCAGATTTAACGACTAAAGTCGATTCTTTCGATAATTTGAAAAAACTACGCATTTTTTATTAAATCGACGGCGGATGTTACTTAAGCTATTCACACAGTCACAAATTTGGACATCACTGACCAGGATTCGCGATAGGCTAAGTCAGTTGAGGATCCCAGCTAACAATTTTACGTTGTAAGTACGTAGTGACAACGTAGCGGTTTGGTTGCGACTACGTATTTTTGCATACGTATTTATTACGTAAATCTGTGGACTACCAGAAACGTTGCTACGACGTAGTACATGGTAATTTCTACAACGTTGTAAGTACGTAGTGACAACGTAGCGGTTTGGTTGCGACTACGTATTTTTGCATACGTATTTATTACGTAAATCTGTGGACTACCAGAAACGTTGCTACGACGTAGTACATGGTAATTTCTACAACGTTGTAAGTACGTAGTGACAACGTAACGGTTTGGTTGCGACTACGTATTTTTGCATACGTATTTATTACGTAAATCTGTGGACTACCAGAAACGTTGCTACGACGTAGTACATGGTAATTTCTACAACGTTGTAAGTACGTAGTGACAACATAGCGGTTTGGTTGCGACTACGTATTTTTGCATACGTATTTATTACGTAAATCTGTGGACTACCAGAAACGTTGCTACGACGTAGTGAAATTACCATGTACTACCTATCTGGTACCTTCCTGGTACCTTTCTACAACGTTGTAAATACGTAGTGACAACGTAGCGGTTTGGTTGCGACTACGTATTTTTGCATACGTATTTATTACGTAAATACGTGGACTACCAGAAACGTTGCTACGACGTAGTGAAATTACCAAGTACTACCTATCTGGTACCTTTCTACAACGTTTCCAGTACCTTTCTACTACCATTCCACAACGTTTCTACTACCTTCCCACTACGTTTCTGCTACCTTTCCGGCACCTTCCCACAACGTTTCTACTACCTTTCTGGCACCTTCCCGCAACGTTTCTGCTACCTTTCTGGCACCTTCCCACAACGTTTCTACTACCTTTCTGGCACCTTCCCGCAACGTTTCTGCTACCTTTCTGGGACCTTCCCGCAACGTTTCTGCTACCTTTCTGGCACCTTCCTGCAACATTTCTGTTACCTTTCTGGCACCTTCACGCAACGTTTCTGCTACCTTTGTGGCACCTTGCCGCAACGTTTCTGCTACCTTTCTGCAACATTTCTGCTACCTTTCTGGCACGTTCCCGCAACGTATATGCAACATTTGTGATGTAACTTAAAATCCTCTCTAGAAAGAAGAAAGACACAACAAACATTGTTGAATTTTCAGCATTTATTTCAATAACAATTGCATATTTGTACGCACGCATTCACGCAGGCACGCTCGGTTTAGTTGTCCGAATCCGACTCCGAATCACTGACAGTGGGGGCTGTGCTGGGGGGTTGTGCTGGGGAGTTTATGCTCCTTGACAGTCGAGCCTGCAAACATACAGCTTATTTATTATTATGTTGAACTCATTTTAAAAACAATTGCATCACGTTATTATAATAATCTTCGTAATCTGTGCAATACATTACCAGGAATGTTATAACACAAATATAATATTTATGTGCATATAAGGCAATTCAAAGTTTAAGAGAACATGTTAAAATATTGAAGTCCCTCATCAGTAGGTTAATCTAGATATTTTTACAAATTGTATCTGATGGGAATGTACACCACCAACACAAATGTAACTGAGACTGGGTACACCTGTACTTGTCTTCATAACACTGATTGTGCTTGTGTTAAGGTCTGTTTTATATGGGTTGAGATTATGCTTACTGGCTTCCATTTACAATCATGACAAGTAAGACTTACATGATATAATAATCTTAATGTGGCAAATACATTGCTGCAAAGAAAAAACACAAATCCTTACCTGAAACAGGTAGCCACCCCTCTTACTTGGGGCATGCTTGAGGGTTTCACCCATATGATGTTCAATCTCGTCATCTCTACATTTGAGGTGGATTCGTCTGCACGCTTCTATTAACAAAATGTACGATTTTTTTTACACATTTGTCAAATCATTGGGTACAATATCATATTTTTACAATGTGCTTAGTTTTGAAACCTGAAAAGGCAGTAATTTGCAGTCCTATTTACGAAAATAGCTACACGTTGGCAACATTCTGCTCAATGTACATTACACAAATACACATTAACCCCCGTAGTTTCGGGCATCACATTAGTATACCCCGTTGCAAACTAATGCACAAATGGCTGTCGTTTGCGGCTGTATTATATTCAATCTCATTTGGATGTTATACGTTTTGTGTGAATAATCATTATATCTAAATATGGTAGAATTTAATAATTAATGCCCCCTGGTAACTAACGTGCACAATGGAATGCATTGAAAATGGTATAACTTTACTTGAAACCGATATCCGAGCTGTGCTCAGACCAGGTTTGCATTGACAGTTTGGTATGCAAGAAATGAAAAATGTTCTGCTGGTCAGTATGGCCCATGGGTCGACCACCTTCCAACGGAAATTTGAATTACATGGTGGAAAGTGAACAATGGATATCGGGCGATTGCAAACGTTAGTAAACCGAGCCCATACCATTTTCCGGACCCTGCAAACTGACAATGGAAGTACGGCGGCATTATTTAGGCGGCGGGGTGTCGGGTCATGACACTTTGTCTTGTTGGTCGGCTATGGCAAGGCAGAGACAGTCATCGACTGTACGTTCAAATCGTGTGACAAAGAACACGGAATTAGAATTACTCTGTAGTCGCTCTTGTGTTCGTTGGATGAGGCGAGGAGGCATTTCGTAAAGTACATTGAACAGGATGTTGCCAGCGTAGGATAGCTACTGTAAATTACTGCCTTTTTCGTTCATATACAATCATATTTTGAATATGTGCTTAGTTTTGAAACGTGTCCTCCCCTAAAATCTTTTATTTTCAGATGTGATTACATAATAATATATATAAAATAAATATTGAGGCATCCTTTGGTGGGTTTACGGAACCACACATGAGAATATTGCAGTTGTGCAGAATGTAAAAAAGCAAGAAAATATAAGTAAGCATGCATGGAAAACATATGCAATGCTTCTTGGATAAATTGGTTCATTTCGATGTGATATAAAGCGAAGGATTTTAGGAATACTAACTACACATAACTTTGTGGAGTGGCAGATCCTCAAACGAATGCTTACGCTTCCTTCCTTTCATGTTGAACTGGGACCACAACTGGTGCGTCCTCATCTTAGCAAACATTCTCCGGATGGTGTCACCCACATTGTGCCCACCCAGAGCAATCAACAAAGTACCTGCAAAAAAAACAACAGCATGTATTTTCACGTGTGCTTGAGCATTAAAACATTAACTGGATGTAAAAGTCTGGTATCGCATTTTCAACACCAACGTTAAACCATTCTTATCTATGACAGTGAAACTTGGAAAACTACTCGGTCTCAATACACCAAAGCGATCCAAACCAGTGCCGTCTACAACGAATTTAAATTTGCCGCGCGAACTGACTGAGCTACTGGCCCCCTATTTATCACTGTCCACCTCCGCAAACATCTCAGGCAGGATATCGTGTCGGCTTTCCAGGCCAGGTTAGCCTGTAAAAGTAAACTTCCGACCTCTTGACGCCAAGGTGGGCCCGGGGCAGATATTGAGGTGACAACCCATTTATTATGTCCAATGCCTGTTTCCAATTCTTTTTCAATCTACGCAATCAAAATTTCATACATGATACACCCAAATGTAGTAGTTTCAAGAATGGATTTTCAATGTTTCTGTGACGAGTGGAAGTTAATTCCAATCCAAAAGTTAAAGTCCATTTGAAATGATCGGTTCTTCTCGTTCACAAAACGTGGTAGGCTAACTTATGATCGTCATTATGTTGACCATTACAAGAAACCGCTAAATTTACTGACAAAGACAAAAACGGGATATTCTCAACACTGCAATATACACTCTTGAACTACTCATGTGTGTATTCATGTATAACATCAGGCGCTGATCCAGAGGGGGGCGCACGTACGCCCCCCGTTTTGATTGAAAAAACAAGTGTTTGGGCTCTACTCTTATTTGATAATTAACTTTAATTAAGCTGAGAGCACGTGTGGAACAAGGGAAACGGGCACGGTTCTAGATGTACGTCTATTCACGTGTATTCACGATGTACGTTTACTCACGTGTGGAGCAATTAATTTAAGTGAAACTGGTATAGTAATGGTAGCTTTACGTGTATTCACATAAATTCACGTGTTGCTGCACGTGTGGAACAAGGGAAACTTGTACGGTTCTAGATGTACGTGACGACAAATAAACGAACGCATTTCGACAAGTTTTATATTAGTATGACGAACATCGTAATTATAACCTTTCCAGTGATTAACCTTTAATTGTATGCGAATTAAATTTAGAAGAGGGTTGTAAAAATTGTATAAACAGGTTCCCGAATCTTTCACTTTAGAGGCGCTTCGTCAAATATTTTAATTATAAAAACGGTGACGTATAGATAACCGTGACGTAGATTATACACCGTTGAATTCATGAGCTAGATTGTTCCTATTAAGATAATAAATTTCCGACCTCTTGAGGCCCAGATGGGCCCGGGGCAAATATTGAGATGACAACCCATTTATTATGTCCAAGTCCTGTTTCCAGTTCTTTTTTAATCTACACAATCAAAAATGTCCTAAGCGAATTGTTTCAAGATCGAATTTAGAATTTTTCTGTGACGAGTGGAATTCCAAGTACTTCAAAAGTTAAGGTCCGTTTGAAATGATCGGTTCTTCTCATTCGTAACATGATGTATAACTTAGTTACGATCTTCATCATGTCGACCACTACAAGAAACCGCTTAATTTATTGACAAAAACGAAAACGGGAGCTTCTCAAGGACATAATATCAATTACTCTTAAACTACTCATGTGTGTACTCATCTCAAACTGCAGGCGCGGATCCCCCCCCCGTTTTGCTTGAAAAAAGTTTTGGGGTTTTACTCTTATTTAATAAATACCTTTAATTACGCTGATAGCACGTGTGGAATAAGGGAAACTGGTACGGTTATAGATCGATGTACGTTTATTCACGTGTATCCATGTGTTTAGGCACATGTGGAACAATTAAGTGAAACTGGTACGATTCTAGCTGTACATGTATTCACGTGAATTCACGTGTTGATGCACGCGTGGAACAAGTAAAACTGGTACGGTTCTAGTTGTACGCATATGCACGTGTATTCACGTGTTTAGGCACGTGTGGAACTGGAGTAACGGGTATATGGTTCTAGCTGTACGTGCATTCACGTGAATTGACGTGTATATGCACGTGTGTTACGAAAGTCGCTTATTACAATGTGGTTTGACAACACTAGAGACCAGGAGATTAAGAGGAGACCAAATAGAAGTGTTTAAAATAGTGAACGGTTATGAGGATGTTGATAAGAACGTGTTGTTCGAGATGGCAATCTTGTTAAATCTTCTTAAATATCTGTTACGGGTGAGCTACACACAGATGAGAAAATTGTTAGACTCTCGATAAGCTAATGGCTTCCTTGTCCACTTGCCATCTGGAACATGTTGTTTGGGATGGCAATCTTGTTAAATCTTGTGTGGAACTTTGGAAACTGGTGCGGTTCTAGATGTACGTGACGGCAAATACACGAACGCATTTTGATAATTTTTATATTAATATGAAGAAGATCATATAACCTTTCCAGTGAGCAAGCTTTAATTGTATGCGAATTAAATTTAGAAGGCGGTTGTAAAATGTATAAAAGAATATAATTCTGAGGTTTCGGCACATATAATTTTTTTTTTTTTATATATATGCTGATGTTCTACATCACGCTTGAGCTAGGTCATATCTGTCACGATAAAACTGCGACGTAGATGACACACCATTCAATTCATGAGCAATGTTGTCCCTATATTAAGATAACGGTCGGCCTATGCTCCTTAATTTTATGTGATCAATTTACCACTAATTTTGTTTGTCCGACCTGTATTTCATGAGGTGCGGCTCGTTTGTATATGACTTGTAATAAACCTGCTCACCTGTCTCCTGTCCAGATCGAAACGTCGAATATCGGATGTTTTGGATATTCACATATGGCGGTCGCATAACTGTGAAACTACGTGGAGATGATAGTTCTTTTCAGATATTCAATAGAGGCATCACATTGAAGTAGTTGTGACGTAGATGACAAGGAATCGGGGAACATGGGTTTTTATGTCAGAAAACTTATTCAAAGTGTTTGATACCTAACATATAGTTCAGGGGGTCACCGTACACGATATACGTTATTTAATGTGTGCTCATTACACCGAATGTCGACCTTGTAAATAGAGGACTATAGGCAATGGGGTCAGCCGATTTGGGAATAAGAATACTGGGAAGTATTTCGAGAAATAGCGAAAATAAAAAAGTCCAATCTAAGGATGGTGTCGGACATGACGAAGGGTTCCTTTATAAAGCGCACATATAACATCGATTTGAGGCAAAGAAGTGCCCTTAGCCCTTTACTGTTTATCGTGGTGATGGAAATAATCAGCAGAAAGATCAACACGAAGGATATTCTCAGGAAGATGATGTACGCAGACGATCTGGCCATAATAGCAGAAAGCAAACAAGACCTACAGGAAGTGTTGGAGGAATGGAAGGGGGTGTTCGAGAAGTACGGACTGAGAATGAGCCTAGAGAAGACAGAAGTGACGTGGGTTGGACACCAGAGAGAGGAGTTGAACATCAGGTTGGATGGTAAGGAGATCAAGCAAGTGGATGGCTTTGTGTACCTTGGAGGAATGGTTACGGAGGATGGACATTCAGCGGCAGAAGTACGACGTCGGACACAAGCGGGAGCGAATGCTTGGAGAAAGGTAGAGGGAGTCATGTTGGACAGAAAAAAATTCAAAAAGTTGAAATTGAAAGTCTTGAGAACGTGTGTTGCACCAGCATGCATGTATGGTCTGGAGACAGTGGCGTTGACAGAACAACAACAACAAAAGCTGCAAGAGTGTGAGAATAACTGGGTTCGTCGAATAACAAGAACAATTAAAGAGGGTGGACAGAAGAAGGATGAACGACCTGAGGAAAGAGGTTGGGATGCAATGCAGCCTAACAGGAAGATTGGTGAAAAGCAGGATGAGATGGGCTGGCCACTTGGTAAGAATGGATGCAGGCAAACTAGCAAAGAGAGCAGATGTTGAAAAACATCAAGGACGCAGGAAAAGGGGAAGGCCACATGTGAAATGGGAAGACTGCGTGACTCCTCACTGAGACAGATCGGGGAAGATGAAAGATGTAGAGATGGGGCGGCCAATATAAACCTATGGAAAGAAAGAACAGAAAGAGTGGCTCGACACTACTTTACCTGAATCTCACCCCTGTACAGCAGGGAACAAGGAGGAAGAGCACACAAGAAGTATCATTTTAACAGTTTTCTTGACCGAAAAATTCCACACGAAAGTGCCGGGACACTAATTTGTCCTGCTATCGTCGAATGACCCACAGCCGACAAGATTCGAGTACCGTATACGGCTTATATTAATTACTCGAGCGCAAAAAACTATTTCACCCACAATGTCTTCAGACTTATATAATAAAAACATATTTCCAGTATTTTTACAGGTATATAGATTGGGTCGGACGGCAAATATTTCTGTTTCTCCTTATGCTTGGATTTATACAGGGTCGCAAATAAAATTAATGATGTATTTTCCTTGCCTTGTCGTGAAAACTTCTAGGGTCGGCTACATTTAATACGTCAAAAAGAAAGACAAGAAGAAAGAAAAGAAGACGACTGGCCACAATCAGGAGTGAGCCATGCAGGACTTGCCGTAACCTGTGCAAGTACAAACATGTTCGTAAATAGTTAATAACAGTACTCATGCGTATAAACATAATTACAACATATAATAGGCTCAACCATGTTGACTATTTCACGTGAATACTGACTGTTTGACCTTAACATTCCGTCACTGTATAGCCAATTGTCCTAAATGCACTGGTCCCTGCGGAATAATCCAACACCCTGTCCCAGTCGCCACATAGGGTTATTAATCATTATACCACTTCAAGGAGAGTGGGAAATAGCTGATTCTGGCTTGTTTAAAATGTAACCTAATACCTCTACTACTCTACATAGACACACGATTAATGATTTTCCAGTAGACTTGAGCGGTAAGCCAGCTGTGTACGGGGCAGCAAATAATCGACCACTGACCGCCATCGTGTATGGCAGAGACAGTTACATCCACTAACATGACATACACTGCGTCTTACGGTTTAGGTATTTAACTTTAAGATTTGTCATTGCGCTCACGAGATGGTTAACCCACAAGGCAGGGATTCACCCAGTGTCAAATCAACCAGTTACGGGACACAAATTTTTCCACAGAATCTTGTGAATTCACTTACGGAAACCGGTGATTTGAACCAGTTGAAATACGTGAATTTACGTGTTCTGAACCAGTTATATGACACATGTCTGGACACAAATTTGTCCACAGAATCTCGTGAATTCAAGTACGGAAACAAGTGATTTAAACCAGTTGAAATACGTGCATTTACGTGTTCTGAGCGTAATATCGCTACGTCGTTGCTACGTACTGGCACAACGTAGTTGGAGTACGTGGACACGACGTAATATCGCTACGTCGTTGCTACGTACTGGCACAACGTAGTTGGAGTACGTCGACACGACGTAATATCGCTACGTCGTTGCTACGTACTGGCACAACGTAGTTGGAGTACGTGGACACGACGTAATATCGCTACGTCGTTGCTACGTACTGGCACAACGTAGTTGGAGTACGTCGACACGACGTAATATCGCTACGTCGTTGCTACGTACTGGCACAACGTAGTTGGAGTACGTGGACACGACGTAATGTCGCTACGTCGTTGCAACGTACTGGCACAACGTAGTTGGAGTACGTTGACACGACGTAATATCGCTACGTCGTTGCTACGTACTGGCAGAACGTAGTTGGAGTACGTGGACACGACGTAATGTCGCTACGTCGTTGCTACGTACTGGCACAACGTAGTTGGAGTACGTCGACACGACGTATTGTCGCTACGTCGTTGCTACGTACTGGCACAACGTAGTTGGAGTACGTGGACACGACGTAATGTCGCTACGTCGTTGCTACGTACTGGCACAACGTAGTTGGAGTACGTCGACACGACGTAATATCGCTACGTCGTTGCTACGTACTGGCACAACGTAGTTGGAGTACGTCGACACGACGTAATGTCGCTACGTCGTTGCTACGTACTGGCACAACGTAGTTGGAGTAGGTCGACACGACGTAATATAGCTACGTCGTTGCTACGTACTGGCACAACGTAGTTGGAGTACGTGGACACGACGTAATATCGTTACGTCGTTGCTACGTACTGGCACAACGTAGTTGGAGTACGTGTACACGAAGTATTGTCGCTACGTCGTTGCTACGTACTGGCATAACGTAGTTGGAGTACGTGGACACGACGTAATGTCGCTACGTCGTTGCTACGTACTGGCACAACGTAGTTGGAGTACGTGGACACGACGTAATGTCGCTACGTCGTTGCTACGTACTGGCACAACGTAATTGGAGTACGTGGACACGACGTAATGTCGGTACGTCGTTGCTACGTACTGGCAGAACGTAGTTGGAGTACGTGGACACGACGTAATGTCGCTACGTGGTTGCTACGTACTGGCACAACGTAACGACGTAATGTCGCTACGTCGTTGCTACGTACTGGCACAACGTAGTTGGAGTACGTGGACACGACGTAATGTCGCTACGTCGTTGCTACGTACTGGCACAACGTAGTTGGAGTACGTGGACACGACGTAATGTCGCTACGTCGTTGCTGCGTACTGGCACAACGTAGTTGGAGTACGTGGACACGACGTAATGTCGCTACGTCGTTGCTACGTACTGGCACAACGTAGTTGGAATGCGTCGACACGACGTAATGTCGCTACGTCGTTGCAACGTACTGGCACAACGTAGTTGGAGTACGTGGACACGACGTAATGTCGCTACGTCGTTGCTACGTACTGGCACAACGTAGTTGGAGTACGTCGACACGACGTAATGTCGCTACGTCGTTGCTACGTACTGGCACAACGTAGTTGGAGTACGTCGACACGACGTAATGTCGCTACGTCGTTGCTACGTACTAGCACAACGTAGTTGGAGTACGTGGACACGACGTAATGTCACTACGTCGTTGCTACGTACTGACAGAACGTAGTTGGAGTACGTGGACACGACGTAATGTCGCTACGTCGTTGCTACGTACTGGCACAACGTAGTTGGAGTACGTGGACACGACGTAATGTCGCTACGTCATTGCTACGTACTGGCACAACGTAGTTGGAGAACGTGGACACGACGTAATGTCGCTACGTCGTTGCTACGTACTGGCACAACGTAGTTAGAATGCGTCGACACGACGTAATGTCGCTACGTCGTTGCAACGTACTGGCACAACGTAGTTGGAGTACGTGGACACGACTTAATGTCGCTACGTCGTTGCTACGTACTGGCACAACGTAGTTGGAGTACGTGGACACGACGTAATGTCGGTACGTCGTTGCTACGTACTGGCAGAACGTAGTTGGAGTACGTGGACACGACGTAATGTCGCTACGTCGTTGCTACGTACTGTCACAACGTAGTTGGAGTACTTGGACACGACGTAATGTCGCTACGTCGTTGCTACGTACTGGCACAACGTAGTTGGAGTACGTGGACACGACGTAATATCGCTACGTCGTTGCAACGTATTGGCACAACGTAGTTGCAGTACGTGGATACGACGTAATATCGTTACGTCTTTACTACGTATTGGCACAACGTAGTTGCAGTACGTGGATACGACGTAAGTAGAACGTAATACTGTT
The DNA here is from genome assembly GCA_033239005.1 of Lamellibrachia satsuma. Lineage (NCBI taxonomy): Eukaryota > Metazoa > Annelida > Polychaeta > Sabellida > Siboglinidae > Lamellibrachia > Lamellibrachia satsuma. Next base: position 4,008,370 of record BSQZ01000046.1, on the reverse strand, counting down.
ACGTTGTTGTTACGTATTGTCACAACGTAGATAGACTACGTTGACACAACGTTAATAAAACGTAATTCCTGACGTTACCAAACCATTACCTTCATACAACGTTGTATATACGTAGTGTGTTTGCTGGGATGGAGTTTTAACCTTTTTGTTTCGTGTAATATTTGTTTAAATATAATATGTGACCTATGTGCAGTTGTATAGTATCAGTATGGTGTTCCTAATAAACCACTGGCATTATATTCTTGGTTGTCGCTAGAAATGATAATTATTATGTTTAATTAACTCTTGCAGGTGCAGTTCCAAAACCATGAGGTAAAAGTGCTCCATATAGCGTTATGAGATTGAACTAAAGCATCATTGCACTCCGTGGTAAAGCGCGTGTCAACCCCGCAACAACGTTTCTAAGAAGCTGCCATCTTGGACGTGGAAATTCGTTGTTAGGTTATGGTGCATGTTGTTCCAGTCGTTATATTTTGATTAACGCGGCAAATAACTCCGTAAGTGTAACGAGTACAGCCAAATGCAATGCTGGTTTGTGCAAAACACCCTAAGGAATTTTTTTTCATCTTTGCTAGCGGCGGTTGACCATTGTCCAACTTCGCGCAGTGGCTCAATTACATCGTTGACGTTGACTCGTTCATCGATGGTTTATTAGGGCCGCGACCTGCGTGACCAGGCAGAATTCGGAATTGGCACAACACTCAGTGTGGGGGGAGTTTTGGGGTTCGTGGAATTTGGTACCCCACATGCCCCAGTCATTTCGTAAAACTTGATACAACTCGCATGTAGGAAAGATGTATGCGTTACCGTATGCGTCGCCCATTACTTTGCGTAGGGAAGTCAGACCAATATTTTTATTTTCCCTCAAAGTGCTAGTTAAAAAAAAGTAGAAAGGTATATTTTTCATGTTTCTAAGTGAAATATTTAAAAAGGTACAGCTGTTTAAAATTTTTAGAAATTTTCTGACGGTTTTCCAAATGTCCAATATTTATCAAATTTTTCATCTGAATCACCAGAAAAGTACGTTTAGGAATGTCTTTAATATTAGCCTGTTTATATATAGAAGCGTAAATAACAATTTCTTCCTGAAGAACAAATGATTACTCTAATGACAGAGTGAAATTGTTAATTCAGAACCGTCACATAAATTATATGTAACGTTGGTTCTTAACCTTTACAGGCCTGAATTTTTTTGAAGAAATTTGTATGCATTGTTTAAACGCATATGATTTCATTATTATCAAGAATTTCAATACACTTGTATACATTTTTTGGAAAGGTAATATCCTGACGAATTCAGTCATAGTGAGAAAAAAATTAGTTGCCAGACATAATTTATTCAAAATGGTCGACAAATATTAGCACTGGTGGCACATCATCAAACATCACATGCAATAGAAAGAAAAGTAATAGCCGCAGATAAATAATGATTACAAATTCAGAAAGTACACTAAAATCTACACAAAGTGGCAAAATTTGAAGAAAATCAGTTCATTATTTGATGTTCTATGTATAGGTCATTGTCAAGCATCATTGTTTAGCAAAATTCCATTTGCGCATGTCACAGTCAAGCAAACTACCATTTGCAGTCCATTTGTGCCTATAGTTTTTACTAGCATTAAAATGTTATATTAATTCCAATGGTTTATTTTAGAATAAAGATACACTTAACATATTATGGTGTGCACAACTTTGGGGCCTGAAGTACATTATCAAGTTGTATCCCCTATTCTAATGTTCATAACCAGTAGCTGTAATACTCGCCACTAGTTTCCTTGTGTTTACTTACAGACATCCAAACATGGCTGATGATTTTGATGTCGAGGCAATGCTGGAAGCACCATACAAGAAAGAGGTAGGGATGTTGTATAATACATCGTCATGATATGTGGAATGTTTTAGATATTGTAGCCGTAAACAAAAAGTAAATAAATGCATTCAGACTGTAGCTGTTGTTACTGTAAACTTTGTGTTTTTAAAATAGTGAGTTTTGGAATGCATTGTATTTTAGGCATTATATACATCTTGTGATATCATATGTTGGCAAATAGAATTAATTATTCTGATCAGAATTTTACCATTTTCTTATGTCTTAGATACGCATTGATTGTTCAAAATGGTTGTCTGCCTACACACACAGCATGTGTTTGAAGCCATGCACAAAAGGTAGTAATAGATAGAATGTTTTCATTGTTGTGCTTTTTCACATCTTGATCAGTGATTTAGTAAAATGGTCATCGTCGCCTTAAAGACAGTAAAACAGTGTCTTGTGGTACACACGAATATTTGGCATTACAGTTTGTTTAATTCCAATTTTCGATTGCTTGCCAAACAAAATGAATGCATGATTATGTGTTGATATTGAGCAACAATTAAATTTCGAAACACTCAACACTTGACAGTTACATTAAACTGACTTTTGTAAATAGCAGATGTAATTGTATGAAAATTGGACTGACCGACTTAAGTTGGATCCTATCTGAAATTTGCCAATCCATCTCTCCCAGGCTTGGTCACAAGGCAGCAGTCCTCCATGATGTAGACTCGACACCTGAAGAGCCATTGGTGACGATGTATGGCCTCCTGTTGTTATGACAACAACACTTATTGGTTATGCTATTTAGGGATGTGGGATTTTAGCAGTTCAGATGCAGCAGTTGTGGATTTGTTTCAGACAGAAGAGATGAATCATTTGCTAAACTTCGCCAGTGAAGGTTTGGTGTAATTTGATATCAAAACAGTTCACCGAGTTTAATGTTTTGTGTGATTATGGGAAGTATTGTTTATGGATGTGTTCCATTAATATTTTGATTTGTTATAATTGATGTGACTCGAATATCTTGGTACTGTGGACAAATCGTTATTAGATGTGTTTTTACTGGGTGATTGTTCTTCATCGTTTTAATTGTGATTTTCAATAATAGAATTCTGAACACAGTCTTATTGGACATACTTGTAGTGGGGTAAAAGCCTGGCCTGAAATGGTACTCTGCTGTGCTAAAACCTGTCGTCCGTAACATGTGATCGCAACTGTGTGCGGTCTCGTGGAAGAAGATAACTGGGTTTGTATAGTGTGTGCGTATGTACGTAGACTGTTCTGTCCTTTTGTGTGTACAGTGTTTTCACAAAGGCATGATTTCTTATCTAAGAGTTTGACAGGGGACTGGTAACCTGTCTGAATAGAACTCTTTGACAAGGAACCTGTTTGTGATCTCATGTCTAGCAATGGCTGATATCCTGTCAAAACTTTTTGTTCTAGCATAGTTTTGCTGCTGCAGAAAAAATGCATGTCATTGTTACATGTTAATGACATGCCAGCAGTTTCTTTCTGGGCCATTGATTGCAGGATGATGCCTTGCTTGTGTAGTTATATACCTAATTTATTTGCATAATTTCATAGTAAGTAACTAATACATCTGTTCAATTTCTGCCCCGTTCCTGACAACGCTCTGGTTGCTGTGCTGCGTGTCAACAATTTGCTGTTGTTTTGGACACTAGGATCGGAATGGTGACGCAGTGGGAAATGATAAACATAAGGACCGTGAAAAGAGGTTAGTATATTGTTTGGTTTGAGCACATTTATTTATTTATTTTTTATATCCCAATTTTTTTTTTTGTTTCCTGTGATCTTGAAAAAAAAGGCTAAGCAAAGTTGCAAACTGAAAGTTCATTTGTAATACTGTGTGTTGGCCATATGTATTCGAATACTCTAAAAATCTGCACAATTAACTGTTTGTATGTACCTAGTTGTCAGACTCCTCTATAAATATATTTTTCTGTGGTCCTTTTAATTTGGGTCCAAGTTTGTATCTTTAACATGTGAGATGCAAGATCTTCTCTGCCTTTCTCCGAGGCATTTTGTTGTCTTTTTGGTGCATTTTCTAAACTAAACCGTGATCATAAACTAAAATCATATTGGAAGATAATAAGTGACACTTGCCAAAGAATTAGCTGAACGCTTTTTACACCGCCTAAGTTGATACTGACACGATCTTTTGCAACACAACACGCTCATCTGGGTTACCTGAACATTTGCTGTTCAAGGTAACCCAGATGAGCCTATTACAACCCACTTGCCAGGTGTTGCCAGTTAACTCCGCCGAGCTTGCTCTCGTCAAAGTCCATGGGCTAGGTTGTCCAAAAACTTTGCGGCAACAGTAATGTTGGAATGGTTCATACAATAACAATAAACAATATTATTTTGTAACTAGTACTAACTACACATGTACATACGCAGATAATTCCACTGCATTACATCTGCCATCAGATGCATCATCTTGCGATCAACTATGGTGGCTAAGCACATGTGGTACAACTGGTAAATATTAGCAACAGTGTTTTATTCACAGATAAAATAATGTGTTTTTATAAGTAAATACTATTTAGTGATCTTTTATGAACCATAACTTCCCATCAATGAAGTTACAAAGTCCAATTAGTATCAGGGGTAGTCATACAGGAATCTGCGTCAGGACTTATTCGTGTGCATACATGATTATTTTTAAGTATGAATACCCATGGCCAATGCAGTAGTTTTCATTGGGTGATTGCTTTAATAAATGAAGTTTTATAAATTGTTTTTACTTCACATATATTCCTAACATCAGTACTGTTGTATGTGAATCTTAGGTAGCCGTTTTCGGTGTGACTCAAATTGTGGAACATTCCCTAAAGTTGGGCACTTTAATCCTGTGATGCCCTGAACTACATAGCATGCAGGTATGTGGGCATGGTTAGATGTTTGTTACTGAACATACATGGTAGTACTACAACGGCGTACACATTATCTGTGGTTATCGCGTGTAGATGGGTGCCCAGTTAGGCAGTGCTGTATGGACAAAGGTAGGATGGTTTGTTTTCTATGGTTAATATATCCCAGCTGTTTTTATTAGGTGCTAAAATGTGTGTGGCACAAAGCCATACTAAAAAGGGTACATTGTATTGAATGAATGTAAGAAGTGAATTTCATGCATATTCCATGACAGTGATAATTCATGATAGCTTAAATTGGTCGGTGACAGGTTTTAATTATTCTCGCGGGTAACAGCAATGTCAATTTGTCACTCGGTCACCATTGCTATGGTGGCCAAGATATGAAAATATACTAAACTTTTGCAGTGTCCCCAAATAAATAATATGTTGTGCCATATGATACAGAAAAGTTGATAGGATACACCATGATTGAAAAAAAAACTAGTTAAAACTAATATATCGTGTAAGACAAATCTGTTCAAGAAACAGAAAACTAGTGGTCAAGTATCAGATAACTACAACAAGCTATTTTTATGCATATGTGCAAAAAACTACAAAGGGCTGAAAGGAGGCATAATGTAACCCCCCTATAATAGTAATATTTGACTAGTTATTACAATTTTGCATTTTCTATAACAGTGTTAAATATACAGCAATAAAATACATAGCAGGAGGGTGATATTCCTGCAGTGGTGTTCAGTTACCCAAAAGGTGATCAAATATACAGCAATAAAATACTTAGCAGCAGGGTGATATGCCTTCAACAGTGTAACTCTTCATAGGTGTTCAGTTAACCGAAAGGTGATCAAAATGTGTAACTGAGAATCTTCTTTCAGGAAAGAATCTTCAGGTAGTTCAAAGGAGAAACGCAGGTAGGTAACTGCTTATGAAAGTTCCATAGAAAATTCTTACTAGGCGTATAGCATGTTGGCGTGTGCAGCACTGCTGTGTCCTCTTTAAAAGCAGTCTTGCATGTCTGGATTTGATTTACCTTATTAAGTTACTAGTCGTAATTTTATTATTTTAATATTTGCAGCAAGCACAAGCATGACCGGAAACACAAACGGAGTCGAAGCCGGGAGAGGAAGCGGAGTCGTAGTCGAGACAGGAAACGGAGCCGCAGCAAGAGTCGAGACAGGAAGGAAGGACGGAGTCGAGACAGGAAAAGGAGCAAGAGTCGGGAAAGGAAACGTAGCCACAGTCGAGAAAAGATTCGCAGTCGGGATAGGAAGCGCAGTCGGAGTAAAGACAGGAAGCGAAGCCGCAGTCGAGATAGGATAATAGCACCACGGTTTCCCCAAAGGAAAGAAATTCACATCAGGGATCCATTCCGGAAGCGTCGAAGTATTACGAAAAGTCCGCCAAGGTATTGAATTATTTTGCTGAAAGTGTGCATGTAATTTTTATAATGTATTGTTTTTGAAAGAGCTGTCATTACGTGTCTGCATTCCTGTAATTTTAACGATGATTGTGCTTCCTGAAGGCCCTCATTTTGTGGGTAGTGGCATATAAAAAACTTCCCATATAAATAAAATATTTCTAGTGTGAACAGATAATTAAGTTTTAATGTACAAGTCTGTAAAACATCGTCATTTAATGTCACAGAAGTGAATAAATACAGTTACATTTTAGAAAAGAGATGGACATTTCTGCAGGCAATAAATTTGAGTATTGGGAAGTTGCACTAAACATTTCTGCCATACACCTTGTACAACACTACATTTCGACGCATTGTTCTTGCAGGCATCCAGAACCAGAGATGTCACCAGAGGAGAGAGATGCACGGACTATTTTCTGCATGCAGTTGTCAGCGAAAATCAGACCAAGAGACCTTGAGGAATTCTTTTCTTCTGTTGGCAAAGTAAGTGCAATTTTTTAATAGACAGGATTTGCTGTGGTTTCATTTTGAAAAAAACTTGTGTACATTAAGGGGAGACAAATGCATAATCAAGTCTTTCTAAGCAGATATGAATATTGAAGTAAGTGGTGCAGTTTTCTGTTAATTTTTTCTACTTACTTCCCAATTACTCTCAAAATAGCTTTTGTTTCAATGTGCTCACATAATCTGATTTATTTATTGTGTTGTTTGTCCTTACCACTGCTATGTTTATGATGAATGGTATACAGCACCACCATTGATGTGGTATGAGATTACATTTAAATATTCTATTTTCAGGTAAGAGATGTGCGACTTATCACAGACAACAAAACGAGGCGTTCAAAAGGCATTGCATATGTGGAGTTTGGTGAAGTGGAGTCTGTGCCACTCGCCATGGGACTTGATGGACAGCGACTCCTTGGGGTTCCAATCATTGTGCAGGCATCACAGGCTGAGAAGAATCGACTGGGGGCTGCCTCTAGTATCATCCAGAAAGGCAACACAGGACCTATGAGGCTCTATGTTGGCTCACTGCACTTCAATATCACAGAGGACATGCTCCGTGGCATCTTTGAACCATTTGGGAAGGTGAGTTACTGTAACAGCTGCAGCCTTCTGAGTTTTTGCACTGTGCAACCAGAATCCGTTTGGCTTACAATAATTAAACACCCTCCAAAATGTGAGTAAATTTGGGAAATTCGAATGTATTGTGCTATATGGTAATGTAAAGTATAACAAGACAGCAGTCAACCAGTGAAAATCAATGACTGGTTTCGATGCCTGCGGGGATAAAGAGGAGAGCAACAAAGCATTGTATAATAACCATCTCGTTAATCACCAATAACTAAATGCGTATTAGTGATAATAGTTAAAAGGTTCCTCCTCAATTCAATTTGTGTTCTAGTCTCATTTCAAATACATTTTGCGAAAAAACGAACCTACCTAGTATCCTCTGCAACATGCTTGCTCGTTTGTACAACTGTTGTATGTAATTTTGGTGAAGTCATCAGACAAACTATTAAAATACTTGTTTGGTCAAACATTCAGTGAACTGGAAATGCTGAAGTCACGAATTTCACACTTTTTCTGAAATTTCATAACTTTGTCATGGGATTGATGAGAGGATGGAAGTCAGCCCAGTAGTATTTACCATTTTGGAGATTGAGCTTTACCAGATCTAACAATTGGTCAATTCTTTTGATGATTTGAAAAAAAGCTTTTTTAGTCGTCTGCAAATGTTACTATTCACACCACACACTACATGTTTGGACATCAACGAACTGGGTTTGTGATAGGCTAAATCAGTTGAGGATGGATTTTTTAAAGATTTTGACGTTGTATTCTTCAGATTGAACAAGTTAATCTTGTGCTGGATCTGGATACAGGAAGGTCGAAAGGCTTTGGCTTTGTTACAGTAAGTATTAGATAAGGTCATTTTTGAGTAGTTTATGATTGAAAATTCAAAAAGGATTTGTAAACATTTAACTGCTTGAAAGTATAATTCTATATTCGTAGAAATGCTTCTTGAAAGTCTTGGTACAAAAATGTGTTGCTAATAATTAATATTGGAGACATTTTTGTCATTGACAGGCTTCAAAGGCTATAAATGTCGCTCATCAATTTGGATTTTACCCCTGACAGCACATATTCAACACGATCACTTCTAATAAAATATAATATGTGGCAGCACAATCAAGTGTTCATGACATTTGTTTACTATTATTTTTCACAGAATGTCAGGAAAGATTGTTATTGTTCAGTATCTCTGCAAGATCTGTGATGAGAAATGCTGTGCACCACTCCAAGAGTTGTATGCGGAGAGATCAGTACCACACCATGTGCTCTGAGATCGAATAGAACATGTTTTGTACTGAATGGTGGAGATCATGTTGGATGTTAATGAGAGTATTGTATTTTGTTCCAGTTTCGCAATGCTGAAGATGCAAAGAAAGCACTAGAGCAGCTAAATGGCTTCGAGTTGGCTGGCCGACCAATGAAAGTTGGACATGTGACAGAAAGAACGGGTGAAAATGCTGGCATGTCAATGCTGGACAGTGATGAAATGGATCGTGCTGGCATTGATCTTGGAGCAACTGGCAGGCTTCAGTTGATGGCGAAATTAGCTGAAGGTCAGTAGATCTAACCAGCTATTGCTGTAGTAATACTGTTCATGTACTTGAAGTTTTGCTGTAGCAAAGCCATAACATTCAAAGTTGCAATTACTATTTCGAAAGCACTCTGCTAATGAATCTGCTGTATTAACGTTAAATTGCTGGGGGGGGGCAAAGTTTTGTGTTTGTTTGGACATGTTTGCAAGATCTATGATGAGAAATGCTGTGCACCACTCCTAGATGCTCTCTGCGGAGAAACCAGTTCCACATAAGTTTCTGAGGTCTTGCTTACCGTGTGAAAGATTTGTAGATGTGTAGCTGGCAGTGTGAGTCTACACTGTGCTTTGTGTGTGTGTTACAGGGACAGGGTTCCAGATTCCACCGGTGGCAGCAAGTGCACTAAATCTGAACCCAAATGCACCACCCGGTGCAGTGCCAGCGCCAGCCACTCCAATCGTGGCGCCTCCCATCGCTACTCAGTGCTTTATGCTGTCCAACATGTTTGACCCAACCACGTAAGTGATACTCATGGTGGGACATGTGCTCAGTGTTGTGTGGGTGCGTGTTTGCAAGATCTATGATGAGAAATGCTGTGCACCACTCCTAGACGCTTTATGCAGAGAAACCAGTTCCACATAAATTTCTGAGGTCTTGCTTACTGTGTGAAAAGTATGTAGGCATGTAGCGTACCTGGTGGAAGATGGACTAGCCAGTCAAAATGTTGTGGGTGAAGTTATCCAGTTTAGTCAAAAGGCAAATTGAAATGGTTGTTTTTCTCCAACAACTTCGCATGAGGAAATTGCTATAATATGTGCGCTCTAACAATCATAATTTTCAGTATGTTCCTGTTGACTTATTCTGATTAGAAATGGTGGTGTGTATAGTACCTTGTGTTTAATCACGGCATATGCTAACTAAGCCTTGAATGGTGATGCTGCCTACTTGTGCTGTAAATCCATCGACTCACTCAAAGTACAGGATGGTGAAAGAGCTGGACAAGTTTTTGTTGACGTGTATTTTTGTAATAATTTATCGTGAGGCAATATACGCATTTGAATAACTGTGGTATACTCAGTCTGTATGTACCATTGGTGGATGATAAACTATTGTTCAGTATCTCTGCAAGATCTGTGATGAGAAATGCTGTGCACCACTCCAAGAGTTGTATGCGGAGAGACCAGTACCACACCATGTGCTCTGAGATCTTATAGAAATATGTGGTCACTTGTCTGTTGCTGAGAATGTGGACAAGATGTTTTCAACATGAGAAAATCTATATTTCAGCAAAGGATCCAAAGCAGTATGACTTGTTTCCTGTGGTCATTTAGAACCGTATAGCTGTTGGACATTCACTATCATCATTGTGTGTTGCAGTGAGACGGCACCAAACTGGGAAGTTGAAATTCAGGATGATGTAATTGATGAATGTAACAAGCATGGAGGTGTGCTACACATCTACGTTGACAAGGCATCACCGCAGGGCAATGTTTATGTCAAGTGTCTCAGCATATCGGCGGCAGCTGCATCGGTCAATGCACTCCACGGCAGATATTTTGCAGGTATGTCTACCCTGAGTGGACATGGAGTTGTGCAAAGAGTGGATTCACATCTATGAATTTTGGATTTGTTTAGCGAACATTAATTAATGTGTGACAAACGTGAGGTTCTGATGTTTGGTTAGTGGTTTCTAATGTCTCCCTCCCTCTCTCTATATAATGACAAAATATCTGGTCACTTACATGTGAATGGTCATCCAGCAACATGTTCTTAGTTGATTGTGACGTTAATTTTGATACTGTTCTGTATTGCCATTCTGTGTTGTGGTGGTCCACATGCTGACACATTGGTGCTGTTTGCAGGTAAAGTGATAACAGCTGCGTATGTGCCACTACCAAACTACCACGCACTATTCCCTGATGCAGCACAAGCTGTGCAGTTGGTGATGTCGTCCTCACAAGCAGCTAGTGCACGGGCTCTGGGAACAGGGGGTGTCTTGGCCCCAGGACTACAATACATGCAGGCGTGAGACATCTGTGAAATAGTGACAGTGGTGGAATGCTTTTAAAAACTACACAGTGCATTTCAGTTTGTGCAGTGGGCATGCATTGTGCATGCAATGTCATCACAAACTGACAATAAACAGTCATGCACCAGGTGTAGCTGTGATCTGTTAAACATGGCGATTTGTGAATAAAAATATCAATATATTTCATGTCATTTTATTGGATATTAAGAATGCTGGCCTTGTCACAGAACACAGTCTGTGAAACGTTTTGGGATGGTATATTATGTATGTTTGGGTTTTGCATGGTTTCTCAGTTATTTTATACAAAATCATATATTGGCAGCCTGGCAAGAATCACTGTGCTAGGTATTTAATCAACGTCAGTGACTGATAAAGTTGTTATATTTTCACATAAAGAATGAGCAGAAAGGATTTGGTTGGTTGGTTGGTTATCGTAATAGAGTGCCATGAGAATGGTTTCAAGTATTTCCAGATTATTGAAGTGCATAATAAATTTTGACAAATAGTTTGTACATTGAAAGTTAATTTCTATATAGTTCAATAATGTAAATATCAAAAGTACACTGTACACCTGTGATTGTTTGCTGGCAGAAGTTTTATTCGAGTTTACAGAAAGATAGCCATGTATCTAGTCTATGCTTTTGACTATGATGATGGGTGTTGCAATCATTATTTTGTGATGACCACCATTCGGTGAAGAGATAGAGTAGTATACATTACAAATTCACAGTCGATGGAGCTGTGTACAGTATTATACAGTCATACAGTACTTAAACATGGAACTAACCAAAATTAAGCTGTCCATTACCAGTAATTTTCTTGTGGAAAAGATGTGCTCTCCACATTTAATGCTCGGTGTGTTTCCTGTCAAATCATACTTGAGATTAACATATGATAATGTAATTTCATGGCAGCACTTGCCAGGTGTGTATTATTTATACATCGACTCTACAAGGTACTTGCAAAACAGTGAAATGTGTTTACAGTAGCCCTTTCATAACGATGGATACCCTACCAAGTTTGCGTACACGTGTTTAATTCAACATCATGATGGTCAGACAAATTATACACAGGCGACTTGGAAATCTGCTACATGTAGTTGGATATTGTTATAGTACAGTCATACTGCAATGCAAGTGACAATGCAAAACTAAACCAACTAAAACACAATTTAGTTAACAAGTGTCTTAACTTCATCTTGTGTTCACGTGTAACTGTGGTCGCTACCATCACCCCCAGCTCCGGATGTTGGATCATGTTCAGTCTTCACTTCGGTCTTAACCTCGGTCTTCATAGTCACATCACCCGGGGTGCTGGTATCAAACATGCTGCGTACCCCTATGTCTGTAGGCTTCACCTGCAGCGCGCTGCCAGTTGCAGGCACATTGACAACCACGATCTTTGGCGATGGCACAGTGCTCGACGTTGTCACGCCAATGTTGCCGAGCGTCGACGACACAAGTTTCACAATCGTTGGAGTCTGGTTGCTCGTACTGGTTGGGAACACAGATGACTGAGTCGACACGGCAAATGGAGATGCAGGCATCGCCGTACGTGGCTGTGAACTAACGATGACGTACTTCTGCTGGGTGCCCGCTGGTGCGAACGCTGTGTGTGAGGGGGTGATCGGGAAGCGAGGTGTCCCTGGTGAACGGACTGGCGTCGTAGGGCCCAGATGACTTTGCTGTATAAGAAGTTGTGGTTTCATCTATAACAACAACAAACAGGTTTAATTAAAAAAAATTCATAATTATTTATATTTCGGCAATGGGAATTTCACAGTGAACTAACTAATCTTTCTGGAATTGATGTATGTGGTCAACTATAAATTAAAAATGATATACAAAGTGCATAGTGTATGAACTTGTGTACTGTATAGTTTGGATTAGACTACCTAGTCTTAAAATCTTAATATATCTTTTCGTGTGTTTTCCGCAGCTCGATACCCCGTCGACTCCCGGTGTATTTGTGTTTACAATGAAATGGGGACACGCTTGTACAGACCTTTCTCTGTTTGTATAAATACACCAACTACTTGGCAGGTTGGTAACGGGCAATCCAATTTTATTCATACACAACAAGGATTGCCACTGTGCACACACTAATAGTGACTAAGTCTGCCACAAATTGTGCACAGCCTGATATTAAGCTGATGTGTATGATCAATTAGTAAACAATACCAGATAAGATTTAACATTATTGATATTTTCTACTGTAGCTAGCAACTGCCGAAGACAGTCTTTACCAAAAACCCCTTGCTGCTCTTAAACAAAGCGACAGCATACAAAGAGGGAAAAAATACCTACATGCAGACAAGCATACATAATTATATGTATATAGTGCTAGCTAGAGTATTTACAATAATATACACAAAAGTGGGGGAATAAACCCCCCGGCCCCACCTGTGTGCAGGTGGTGGCCCAACCCCCACTAATCTGTAGGTAATGAATATATACACAATCATGTCGAAAGAAATTACACATTGATTTGTTACTGCTGTATGGGTCTGATAAAGAATGTGTATCCATCTGTCTGAGACAAACAGCATTTACTTTTCAACACGTCACTGACACAAAGGTTTCATTAACTGCACCTTTCATCATTTACACCTAAATTTGGATGGAAGATATCCTTGGATATCTTCCCCCTGTTGTGGAAATAAACATCCTTCCACTGGTGACGTCGCAGCATATTCTATATGTCTTCTCGTGCTATGAATTGCCATTTCAAGCGTTAACTTGGTTACTGTGGGGAGTGGTGGTCTAGTGGTTAGAGCACCTGACTGCCGATCAAGAGGACAGTGGTTTGATTCCACCTACCACTGTGTCAAAGCTTGGGCAATTTCGTTCCCCACTTTGCCTCTTTCGGAGTTTGTCCCTTCTACCTGGTGTCTGCCAGAGAAGGTAACAGATCCTACACAGGTAGTACATGTGTAACCTGCCATGGACTCGCTGTGAGGTGGTCTCGGTCTCTAGACCACTGATTCTAGCTCACATAGCCAGAGCTATTTCTTGGTTGGTGTGCGAGAGGCACCACGCAGGCAGTGTGTATGGCAGTAATGCCGTAGCTGACTCCCTACATCAGTATATGGATGGCTAACTTGGTTCACAGTTGCACTAACCTGTCCTGCGATGGCCCTGGATCGGACGGCTGTGGGTGGGACCTGTCTGGCCTTCAGAACGGCTGCGTGAAGGCTGGGGCCAAGGTAGGCACCATACTCTGTCTTGTACTCCTCCAGGTTGTCTGGGCCTGACTTGAGAGCCTTCAGCACAGGCGACACAACTCGCTGCCAACACATAAATATCATGTTTGTCTGGATTTCATTTTGACAATGTATTGTTGCATATAATAGATGATATTTGTGGTGCATGTGGGATCATTTTCAAAATCTACCAGTTTCGGGCATTGCAGTGAGGTCACAAACATCGCAGTGACATCACAAACATCGCAGTGACATCACAAACACAACTCCCTACCATTGTTTTATTGTCTATTATATTGTAGACACCCTAACTGTAAGAAGTTTGGTGGTTGTACAAAGATGCACAAGCAAGTGAAAACTTCTGCAAGAGTACAGAGAAAAGAAGTTTATAATCATTTATATACTGTATATATCACCTAAACCAACCAAGTCAAAGATAGTAAACAACAACATATTGTAGAAAGAAACATGACATGTTGAATAACCCAAACAACTGAATAGGCCCAACACGTGACCTCCTGGACAGCACCAGTATGCTACTAGTACCGAGGTATATCACATTGAAGTTTGTGCCTGAACAAGTAATTTCTAACAGACAGCCAACACTGCTGCCATACTAGTGACATCCACCCACCACTATGAGACTGGCACCATACTAGTGACGTCCACCCACCATTACAAGATATTGGCACCATACTAGTGACATCCACCCACCACTGTGTGACACTGGCACCATACTAGTGATGTCCACCCACCACTGTGTGACACTGGCACCATACTAGTGACGTCCACCTACCACTATGAGTTGCCTGATGTGTTCTGCAGCAATCTTCTCAATGTTATTAAAGACGGGTCCCTCGATGGCGCTGCGTAACTTCTCACCCTCTGAAGCGATGTGCGGTAAGAGAAATGTCTTTGCCACCTGCAACACAATTCACTCGAGACATCTGCATTGAAATGTGCAAATACAAGGAAACTAAGATTTGGATGTTTATCTACGCTTCACTGTGTCACCAAAACATTGGCTGGGCAGAATGTGTGAAAGAGAAGAGCATACTTTACTTGCTTTCCCAGAATCTCTGGTGTCTCTGAACATGGAACCATCATTAATTTTGGTTTTATTATTCTGACATGACTATGACAAAAGGAATGATGCCACCTAATATTCTTTGAGTAGTGTTATATCATATTTACAAGATTCTTAGCAGCATCAATACATATGATCTTTCCACACAACATTTCACATACAATTAATAATTGTTTAGTTTCCGTGAACAATGGAGGACAGCGAGGGGTCTATATGGCCTATGCGTTTATGTCAAGTCAATCTACATCTACTCACATGGTGGCCAAGTTCGGCGAGTCCTATGACGGCGCCGTAGTGCGTGGCAAGGGAGCTCTCTGGGTTACTGAGGGCCTTGCTAAACATGTTGGTGACTCGCACTTGAAGGTTGTTAGTGCTGGTGCTGAAACTCCTGCAAGCACATGACTTGGTGAATCAAAAATACATATTTCACCTCTTGTTTTGCTAAAACATCAGTGGTGAATACCCTCGTCAGGTTGACAAATAAAATAACTTTCTTACACAACAGAATCATCAGGGTTTTGTGCTGTGGGAGGGTGTAAAAGTAATTAAAGCTGACTAAAACAGATTGATATGTTGGATCGAAGTAAACTCTGAATCTGAATAAACATAGCGAACAGAACTAAGGACAGAGGCTCAGCCATATCAATGATGGGCTGTTCACCACAGTGACATCTGGTGGTGAACAATAGACCTAGTTGCTGGATATCGATGAATGCAGCGACTGGCTGCGGAAACAATGGAAGTTTGTCTACCTACATGATTTTTTAAGAATTTTTTGCCAAGATGTAATTTTATTATTAGGCAAAATAATAAATGGTTTAGCCAAGTTGACAACATTTACCTGATTATGAAATTACAGACAGGTACATTACCAGAGTTAGCTGAACATGATAACATCCCATTCTAAAAGCCACAGTCAGAATCCAATGTAAAACTGGCGACCAAACACTAACAAGAGTTTGTGATCAATCAGGTTTTTATAGAACAAGCTTACCAATTTGTAATATTAAAACACAGCCATGTAACTAAATGATTTATTAACATGTTGATGTGGACAGACAGTAATAATTAATTATCCACCTTCATGCACACTGGTATCAACACAACAAACAGTTGAAGAATGCCATTAACCATGGGTCACTCACTTGCACAGCTGAGCGGTCAATCGGGCAGCAAAATCTCGAAGTGCCCAGTGATTGTCGATGTCTGGCCGTACGCACAGCTGTCGACTGACCACACAAGTGGTCACTGCCGGTACCATCTCATGCAGCTGTTACAGAACAATGTGTCATTGGGTGACAGGAATATCTCCGTAGTTGGTAAAAAATTATTCACTGACTGTGCAAATGTGGAGCAACGTGAGAATATTTAAAAACAATACACAAATATCTGACAAAAATGGACCGCATATCTTTAGGACTCTTGATAAGCCAATGGCTTCCTTGTTCATGCTCCACCTGAGGCTGGTTGCTTAGTAATTAATTGTTTTCAATATTATATTACTACTCTATACCCACAAATTTGGAGCAAACTGCAGATTCAGTCAAAGTAACGGTTATTACTATTATGCGTGATGGATATAATAATATTAATAATTATATCGATTTAATCAAGGTAACGTATTATGATTATGGTCATAAAATAATAATTATATTTACCACAACCTCACCCACATAGGTTCAGTTCACGCATATATTTCACACGACCAATCAGGTATATGTTCCCAACAATTTACCCACATTATATGAGGTCTCCTACTCACATATTTCTCGAGGTACAGTGTACTGTTGTCCAGCAGTGACTTGACCATCCTCATGAGGTAGATAAGTAGAGCGAGGTTATGCTGCACCACGTTCACTCGCACCTGAAACACACAGTGCATTCAGTGTCTCAGTACATCATGGTGTCAAATCTCAATATCACTCCAACTGTACTCATTATAAATGTGATAACTACGTTGTCAAATGGACAGCCTGCACTAAACCACACGTCTTCATGACACTTATCATGCGCACTGTCATCACCAAATGTATAACCTATCATCGGATCTCATGTTCCCAAGGTCATGATTCCATACTATTACATAATTTAACATGTCATTCTCGAAACAAAGAACAATAATATCTTTTTTATCCACATATGGATGGCTTTTACCTATACATGCACACGCAGTCAACGGAATCTTCCCCTTCACCATCAACACAATCATAACCTCATAGCATCTGTTAACTAATCATTGTCAGGGCATTTTGATGGTCACTTCGCCTACAGACAAACGCAAAGAAACAGCTGTCCGTCAACCAGTCTCTCACTTACCCCCTCTGAGATGAACGTGCTGAATCGAGGCAACATCTGATGGAGACCAGGCTCCGTAGCCAAGCTGTGCAGGGCTTCCTGTGGCCGACATAAGGGTGTGATTGTAGCAGAAGCAACAAAGCATCAGACTTTCTCGAGGTTAGTGTCACATAACTGGCTGATTATAGCAATTATTGCAAGAATCCATTTTTAGCAAGTCAACGATATGACAGAGACTAGATGCAGGAGAAATATCAAATATGTGATGTTGCCCTCAGCCCACAAGGGATATAAGGGGGAAGAAGAACCCTAAGTCAACAACACAAGAGATAACAATATTTACATGGGCACAATATGACATTGTAAACACCAGGCTTGCCTTGTTACCCCAATGATGTATCCGGTACAATCATGTGGATCATCAACAGTATGTCAAAGTAGTCCAAATTCTATTTCGGCTATGTGAAACTAATAGTATATGATTGAGAAAATGTTTTACATTTTAGTGGTTTTATTATTATTTTTATACGTGTATCATCTTTATCATCATCTGAATGGGCTGGTACCAAATGATTGAATATTAGTAATAACAACATTAAAAATAGTAAAGGTTATACTTCGCCTAAATTGGCAGTTGACGTGTGGAATCCCAGTACAATTTGCAATAGCATTGATCATAATGTACCATAAAACACAGATAACCGGGAGAGAATAGAGCAACCAACCGTCCTCTTGTTCTCATCCGAACCGACACAGGCCTCAGTGATTTCCTTGTAGAACAGCTGTTGCTCCTGCAAATAAGCCACAGCTGGTCTTCCACTTGTCATGTTTACAAAACACAAAAACGAATTTTGGTAAATAGTTAAACAGACAGAGAAACCGGAGGATAAGCGAAAGGCAGCAAAGAACAGTGGGCGTGGTGAATATGTATCAGAGAATGGGAGAAAGGGGCAGAAGATCAAGAGAGAATGATGGTGAATATGTTCAAAAATAGAATTGGGCCCTACATAAAAGAACAAGTTTGGCTTCATTGTCCACATCAATATCCTAACAAGTTACATGATACATCAACCCCCAAGTTATAACCCAACACTAAGTATGTTAAGTACCACAGAGAGTTCATGCATGGACAGTTCCTTCAGTTTCACTTTCTCATGTGCTTTCAGTTTGTGGTATTTGAGCCATCCAGGTGTGTGAGCCATCTTTGTCTTTGACTGACTTCGAGCCAGTGGGTTGGCGCTCTCAAAGCGCTGCTGATTCTTGGGCACAGGCGGTGGGTTCTCTGGTACAGCTGGCTGGATGCCGTCTATGGCGAGCCAATGAGCTGAAGACAGACAGCGATTGGGGTTGATGATAAAGTATGCAACAATGTTCTAAAAAATTGTGTTTTTATCAAGGCCACAATATATACAATTCACACTGAGGTGTGATGACAAGACTAAATAAACTGGTAAATCAATCACATCTAAAGAAGGCCAATTTATTTCTCTAATCCATTTGTAAGGTCACATTTCCTTAAAGAAGAATTGAAGATGGACCTGATTTACATTTTATTTTGACCATGATCTACTACGTAAACTCGATTATAAACCTCTGATGGAGACATCTAGTGGAACTTTTGGTAGTGTCGCTGAAATTATATCTTGAAGATCAATGTCTTTCTCTTCAATGAAGTGTATTTCTCGACCACCGCCACTAGCACACCGGAATGGAATGAATTCTTGGGCATGGAAACCAAACAGCGGCTGCAACACAGAAAGTACAAGCAAATACTAAATGTCGTAAATACTACTAAATGTTCAAATCACATTTAAATTTAACAAAATCAATAAAACTACAGACTGTGCACAGGCATGATTGAGTTAAGGAAATGTTATTCACATGATACAAATTTTAGAATATCCTGTTAGGTTGTTTCCTTGTGAGAGTGGCCAGAAAGAGTGTCAAGCCCTGGTCTTATCTCCATGTCCTAAGTGTCAAGCCCTGGTCTTATCTCCATGTCCTAAGTGTCAAGCCCTGGTCTTACCTCCATGTCCTAACTGTCAAGCCCTGGTCTTACTTCCATGTCCTAAATGTCAAGCCCTGGTCTTACCTCCATGTCCTAAATGTCAAGCCCTGGTCTTACCTCAATGTCCTAAGGGTCAAGCTCTGGTCTTACCTCCACGTCCTAAGTGTCAAGCCCTGGTCTTACCTCCATGTCCTAAGTGTCAAGCCCTGGTCTTACCTCCATGTCCTAAGTGTCAAGCCCTGGTCTTACCTGCATGTTCTAAGTGTCAAGTCTTGTTCTTCTTTAATTAAAACATATTTGGGTCGTAAACTGTCCTAATCTGCAACTTTATTTTACGAATAGCATAGTATAATTCGACTGTATAACATTGACTGCGCGTTGCGCATATTAAGTGGATCTTGATCATCAACTTCAAGACAGGTCGCTTGCCTTCAGCCTTAGTGCACACAGACTCTATCCTTCAAGTGTGCAGCGCGAGCGTGACAACAACGCTTGTGGATGAATCTGGCTTGTTTCTCATTTCAAAGGAAATTTCATGCATGTTTTTTTTTAAATGTGCACCACACTAGCTATATGACGTGACTAGAGCTTAGGGAAGCTTCCCGCTGCGTGTTTACGCGTGTGTTGTTTGGTTTTTAGTCCGTAACATCAATGGAAGAAATGAATTCAGCTTTTGTAAGTAACAAATTTATTCTATCATTTCACCGTGCTGTGCATCAGTACGCTCTGGTCCTACCTCCATGTTTTTCATTTGCAAGGCACTGTTGACGTCGGCCGTGTTCAGTTTCTGTCGCTTGCCGTGTCTCATAAACTTGACCGCTTCCTGCAGTAATTCACCAACACAGCTGATTGCATGGAATTCACTGACAACTACAGCATACAGCATACAGTACCACAACATTGGCTTGATTTTGGTAAAGCTTTTTTCACACAGAGTAGTTGATATAATGTAATAGTTCCTGCATCACTTTCAAGCACCATTACTGTCATAATACATTAACGTTGACATGTTGGTAAGCAATGTTCCATGCTGTTTGCATTAATTGCAACCACTGTATATGCTAACATATTAGCATCCATTCTTCTACTATCACATTTTTCTGGTATGAGGTATCGTTGGTGAGTTAGTATTTTTAAACCGCTAGCAACAGGCCACTGAAACAACACCGCAGCGCGTCGTCCTTCTGATGCTGGTAAGAGCACAGCTGCTGGCCAAACACAAATTCCTGGCCAGTGCAGCAAATGTGGTGAGACAAATCATGTTACCAGTAAATGTTGACATGAGCATGGCTCAGCATGTGGTGTCATGCTTTGTCTGTGGCAAGAAAGGCAGAAGAGCAAACATCACAAGAATAGTGATTAGAAAAGAGGCCAGAATGACACAGCCTTGCCAAGTATTGAAACAGAAGTGCTCAACATTCGGAATACTATCACCCGGTGCCAGAGTACACCACAACACAGAACATCTGGTGCGAATGCAGACAACTTAGCCAATTCACGGTGGAACATACCAGGGATTCTGCGACTCAACACAGAGGAGCATACCAGGGACTCTGAGTCTCAACACGGTGGAGCATACCAGGGATTCTGAGTCTCAACACGGTGGAGCATACCAGGGACTCTGAGTCTCAACATGGTGGAGCATACCAGGGATTCTGAGTCTCAACACGGTGGAGCATACCAGGGACTCTGAGTCTCAACACGGTGAAGCATACCAGGGATTCTGCGTCTCAACACGGTGGCACGCATGAATGATGTTTCATGCGTGAGTGTCACAGAAACATGGTTCAAGAACTACGTCTTCAGAATCTGTCGGTAGGCCCAAGAAACTACCCAGAAAATACTTGTGTATTGTTGTGCGAGGAACAGTTTCAGCTCTTCCCGGAAACTATGGACTGTTTGTTGGACACATGTTTTCCATGTAAGACTGTGTCATGTCATAGCACAGATAAGCCGTGGATCACAGATGGCTTCCGGCTCGTATGTCTGGTGACATGGATCAGGCCAAAAGACTGGAACAATTCATCGACACAACTGGTGGAAACACATGAAGCCTCTCATGGGAACATCATCTGGCAGCCAAAATGAGATGCAGGGGCTGGCCAATAATCTTGCAGGATACGCAGGTTAGTTATGTGTTATGCGATATGTAAAGTGTATATCAGTAGAATGAGGCATGGTGACCACAAACTAAATTAGCTACTACCAGATGCTGAGGTCATTTAACGAGCTACCTGTCCCAATGGCTAACACAAATACCATGGTGTTTATTACACTGTCAAAATGCATCATGCATGGTTTATCATGCATGGTTTAACAAACAATGTTAATATTTAATGTAATTTAAATATTTCATTCATGTAATTAAATTATTTAATTATAATCTAATTAATGCATGTTATTAAGGTTAATCTAATTCATTAATAAATTAATTGGTTTTAATATAAAGCACCTGTTATTGAGTGTGTGGTGGTAAAGTTTAATTTTGGTGAATATAAGTTATGCAATATAAGTGTATTTTTAGAATAATTTCTTGTACATAAGGTTCAATAATTATTTTTATAAGTTTTACACTTGTGTGGATTTGTGTATTTAATTGTTTAATGTGTGTACAATCCACCTGTAAAATTGTCAACAATAAACTCAGTCTGATTATGTTTTGACAATTTAGTTCCATCCAGTTACCAATCTGACAATATGTGCACATATTTTTAACATTGGTTGCTCTATACTCACACTACTGGTACATTAAGTTTAGACTATACTAACTGTGTTGAACATACATGATTAAACCATTTGTCATAAAATTTACCTGCACAATCATCTTGAGTCGATATGTGACATCATCAGCCATGTATACAGTTGCCTTCTCGGGCAGCCCACCAATTCCGATGCTTTCTGCGATTGCTTTTATTGATTCGGGCAGCAAACAGCTGCTCACTTTTGCAGCCTTTGGCTCTGGTTTCTCCTTCTTTATTTGACTGTCCATCTTGCTGAGAACTGTCAATCAGGCAACATTTAATCTCAGGGCTGTGAATAACAAGGATAGAAAAGTTTACCAAAAGAACAACTGATTATCATGGGCTTTACCAAGGCATTTGAATCAACTATTTATATGCACTTATTGAATAAACCCAGCTGCTAATCAGAAGACAGTCTTTATCGTGACTCAAATACACAACATGACACATCCTTACCAACTATGATGAAGCGGTGTTTTAAGGAACACTGTTTCTTTTCAACATAAACAATTTGCCTAAATCATTTACTTCACCTATTGGGATTGACTATTGGCTGATGACTGCTTTGTGTCTTCTTCTAAACTATTTACCAAAATTAATGTTTAACCCAACTAAGTAACATTTCCAAAAAAAGTACAAAAAAGAACCAGTTACTTTCACATGATTCAAGTAATATTATCATACACGAATAATACTGTTATCAATACTCGTACCTCCAAGCCTTTCACCAACACCATTTAAATAATACTGTTATCGATACTCGTACCTCCAAGCCTCTCACCAACACCATTTAAATAATACTGTTATCAATACTCGTACCTCCAAGCCTCTCACCAACACCATTTAAATAATACTGTTATCGATACTCGTACCTCTAAGCCTTTCACCAACACCAATTAAATAATACTGTTATCGATACTCGTACCTCCAGCCTCTCATCAACACCATTTAAATAATACTGTTATCAATACTCATACCTCCAAGCCTCTCACCAACACCATTTTAAATAATACTGTAATCAATACTCATACCTCCAAGCCTCTCACCAACACCATTTAAATAATATTATTATCAATACTCGTACCTCCAACCCTCTCACCAACACCATTTAAAGGGACGTTACTTATTCACTTAGTGTCATCCCCCTGTTGTGCTCTAGAATGAGCTCTGCTGCTTGCTGGAGTAACAAAACAATACAGACACAGATACACATTGATCAATTACATAGTCATTGAAATGCCAAATCCGGAATTGTGTTTGGCCTTTTGTTTTTAAAAGTATCGTATTCGACATATTAAGCATACCTGCCCTAATTAGCGTACACCCCTTTCTTTAATCAGCAGGATCCATAATTACTGTAATTTGACTTGTGTGAAACAACTGAAGTATCGCCATCTGGTGTTAAACAGTTTGCATCACTTTTTGTTCAACACCAGTCACCAAATGACACCACTAGTGTTAAACAGTTACCTTATTGTCTGGAGAAACACATTTTGGTGTATGCTTATAAGAACAGATTCGTTGACATTTTTCCACTGCCCAATTTTTGTTCAAGGGTAGTCTATGCTTATTACGTCGAATACGGTAATTGGAATTGAAGAAAATGTAATTGTTATTTTCTATTACTTTTTCAACTACATCATGTAAATTTTAACTCGAATTACTCGCTATAAATGATTAATAACATTAGGGATGGATGAACTAAAAGTAACTAAAAACATAATATTACTGACGTTAAAAAACTTAATATAAAATATAAGCAAATCTCCTGGCCCTGATGAAATAGGCACCAGATGGAGTTGTCAGAGAATACCTTTCACCCATTATGAAAAATATTTGAAATGTCGATAAAAACTTAAAAGTATTTCTGATGAAATGAAGGCTGCCAAAATATCAGCAATATATAAAAACGGAAACAAGAAATTAGCTTGCAATTACCGTCCAATAAGCCTAACAAGCGTAGTTTGTAAATGCATGGAAAAAATCAGGGCTGGGTCCAATTACGTAATTGTAATTGTAATTGATTACAGCAAAATTGTGTAATTATAATTGTAATTGATTATGGTTTCAAATTTGTGCTGTAATTGTAATTGTTATATTTTGTATAATTGAAAATTTATTTCAATTACAATCAATTGCAGTACGTTTCATATCACAAACTACCTGAACAAACTGTCAATAAAATATAATTTAAGTCTCATACAGGTTCAGGGTTGTTTGATTTAAATCATTTTATTTAAATCATCGATTTAAATCATGATTTAAATCACTCCAAAAAAATAATTGATTTATGATTTTTTTTACTTCCGATTTTTGTAATCGCTAATTTATATGAATTTAGCACAAATAATTGTTTACAAGCATTGAGATCAACAGAGTTTTGTATGTCTTTTAATACAAAAGCAAAAGTGTGCACACTTGTGTAGCTGTATTGACACCAGATAGCCTGACAGACAAATATTTTATGACATTGTGTATGTCTGAGCTATTCCCTTTTTGAATGCAGCGAAGCTACACAAAGTTGTCTTCCAGAGGAAGTATCTTTTCAAGTCAGAAGACCTGAGTTAAAGTCCACTTAGAGCTTGTGCTAGTTGTTCTCAATTCAGTATGTTGACTCAAGTGAGACAGTCTGGGCTACCATTGTTTAATACTGTACCAGTTTGCTGTATGGTTAGAGACCCTTAGAGTACACAGGACCATGGACAGGTGCTAATTCACCCTCTCAGCAAACAATAATTAGCACTGCTACAGCCACAGACACACAGCATGCTTTCCTTTCCAAGACAGATTATGCAACTGCAGGAGGTGAAGCCTTGTGGACATTGTCTAATGTCTTTATATAAGCAAAAATCATGTAGCCTCTGTTAAGACAAGATTGATTTGAAAGAGTTTATAAATACATCAACATATATATATATAAAATATATAAAATGTATTAATGTCAAAAGTGCAAAACTATATAATTAACAAATGCTGAATATATTTGGTTCCGCATACTGTAATTGTAATTGAAACAGTGTAATTGTAACTGAATCGAAATTTTTTGAGTGTAATTGTAATTGAACTAAAAATTTAAATGTAATTGTAATTGTAACTGATATAATTATGTGTAATTGAACCCACCCCTGGAAAAAAATTATTAGAAATCACATTATCAGTTACATGTACATGATCTGTTCAGTCAAAAATAATATGGTTTATCTCTGGCAGATCAACAATTCTCCAACTAATTCAAATACTAGATGAATGATTCTCAGAAATGGATAAGGGTAACTACACAGATGTTATTTATATGGATTTTCAGAAGGCTTTTTAACATTAGGAATGAATTAATTAACTGGATAGAGGCATTCATCACAAACAGACGACAAAAGGTAGCCTGGAAATGGAAAAGAATCAAACTGATATAAAGTAACGTCAGGGATACCGCAGGGATCTGTCCTAGGACCTGTATTGTTTGTTTTATACATAAACAACCTGCCAGATTTAACTAAATTCAATACATTTCTATTTGCTGATGACATTAAGATATTTAGAGTCATAACAAATAAAAATTACCAGGATATACTACAACAAGATCTAAGTATCCTAGAACAATGGAGCGACAAATGGTTACTAAAATTCCACCCAGCCAAATGTAAACACATGGAAATTGGAAAAAATAATATAGGTGAAAATGAATATTTCATGACAAGCAATAATGTTTAACATTCACTAGCCACCACAGATAAGCAAATGGACTTAGGTGTGATTATCGATTCAAAATTGCCATTTAATGATCACATAAAACCAAGTGGTTAATACAGCAACCAAAATGAAAAAAATAATCCAAAGAACCTTCCAATTCCTAGACAGACACACTTTTTCAAAAATAATCAGAAGAACCTTCCAATTCCTAGACACACGCACTTTCTTACCACTAAATAAGACAATGGTTAGATCTCACCTAGATTATACCATAGCAGTATGGCATCCATATAAGATGAAACATAAAATAGCAATAGAACACGTCCAGAGAAGAGCCACAAAAGAACTACCTGGTATGAGGGACTTATCATATATAGAAAGACTAAAATTAATAAAGCTACCCACATTAGCATACCGAAGGCTAAGAGGAGACATGATAGAAGTCTATAAAATAATGCATGAAATGTACGATAATGAACCTGCACCAAACCTCCTGAAATGGGAGGATGTGACACTAAGATCAGGAAATAGAGGACACTCTCTAAAATTATTTACCCAAAGAGCGAAAATAAATCTAAGAAAAAATGCATTCCCTCTTAGAGTGGCTGAACCATGGAGTAGTCTCCCAAAATCTGCAATACAAGCTAGATCAATAAACTCATTCAAAAACTATCTAGACAAATTCTGGTCTACCCAGGCAATACTATACGACTATGAATCTCCTTTAACAATAACTACTGGAACTGGAAATTACAATATAAAAATATTTGAAGAGGAAGATCTGATCATGGAGGAATCATCTGGATCCTGCGATCAGAATCATCAAAAGGTATCATAAGGTAAGGTAAGGACTAAGGTATACACCACTGCCACTGGCACCAGTGTCACATGATTGATCATGTGCACCCAAAATTCCAGGCCGGGGCCAGACCTATCACCAACGTCAATGATTGCTGTGCATACTGCAAAGGCTACAGCCAAGGTTGTTTGATTTAAATCATGATTTAAATCACTCCAAAAAAAATCATTGATTTATGATTTTTTATTTCCGATTTTTTAATCGCTGATTTATATGAATTTAACACAAATAATTGTTTACAAGCATCAATATCAAAAAAGTTTTGTATGGTTTTTTAATACAAAAGCACAATGTGCAAACATTTATGTAGTTGCATTGTCACCAGATAATCTGATAGTCAAATATTTTATGACATTGTGTATGTTTGAGCTATTCCCTTTCTGAATGTAGTGAAGCCACACAAACTTGTCTTCAAGAGGTCTTTTCAAGTCAGAAGCCCTGAGTTAAAGTCCAATTAGAACTTAAGAATAAGAATAAGATACGTTTTATTACCAAGTAGCAAGTACAAGGAATTTGTAGTGTTGTGGCGTTAGCACAAACATACACTCATGCACCCAATCACACACGGAACTAAACATTACATATCACAATCGTAATACTAAAAACAGTTGAAAACAAGCGAGAGTAATATAATAGGTTGCAGGATTAAAAAATAAAATTTTTTAAAGATTAAAAAAATAAATATAAAATTAAAAAGGCGACATTGCAACTACCTACCAGAGGCAAGACATTTATGATGGCTCTCCGTTTAAAAATCTCAACTTGTTCTAGTTGTTACCAATTCAGTAGGTTGACTCAAGTCGTGACAATTGTTTAATACTGCACCAGTTTGCAGTCTGGTTGGAGACCAATAGAGTACATAGAGCCCTGGACAGACGCTAATCCACTCTCTCAGCAAACAATAATTAGCACTACTACCACCACAGACACACATCATGCTTTTCTTTAGAAGATAGGAGCATAGGTTATGCAACTACAGGGGGTGAGGCCTTGTGTACATTGCCTAATGTCTTTATATAAGCAAAAATCTGTTTTAAAATTTAAATAAAAAATCAAGATTTTTTCAACCCTGGCGACAGCTGTCAAGAATGACAGGAAATGATGCCCGGGAATCAGGATCATGGACATGATGATGGGTACATTTTCTGTATTATCGTTCATGCACCATTGAAACAGCCACACTTTACCACACTGAACTTGTTCGATAATTTAATATGAATGACAGATTTACAATTGCACACATATGCCATAGTAAGTGAAGTACCTGTTGCAAGTCCTTTAAAAACAAGGTACTACCATTGCAATATTTAAAACATTTTATGTTTACGGTACGCCGACGTGCCACCAGGGTAGTATTTATAAAGATCCCGCCCTCTGTCGGATATTGTTGTAATAGTTGTTATATTTTCTCCGTATGCTGCAAGTATTCGAGTTATTATGTTAAATAACCAAGTGCAACCACATGTTATCATGGAATTATATCTATGTAACTATGCTAAATGTATTGTTAATGCCACTGAGGAATTTTTAATTGTGTTTTGATTGAACGCTATCACGGTAGTTCATATTGTCCGATAGGTGGCGTTGTATGTTGTAGCACCGTTGTGCATCAGCCCATCTTGTCACTTGGAGACGGGGGACAACGTTTCGCTTGTCAAGGGACGCAATCGTATCTGTCCATTTTATGTCCGTACTGTATTATAATGTTGCTGACAGTAAGCTATCTGGGTGTGTGTTTGTGGCTGCGTTTCAAATTGTGGTGGCACAAGATGAGGTACATTAACTTGATCAAAAATAACATCAAACAGTCAAGCTTGGTGTTCAGAAAATTGGGACAGGCATCCACGTTACAAGTGACAGTGGAGCAAGATTCGATGGAGGAATATGCTGCAACCGAATGGAACGAAAAGTTACTTTTGCTTGAAGCCAAACACCAAATGCTGTCTGTAACGCCACAGGTAATTGCGCTACAGCAATACAAATATTAAATATTCTGGTAGATTAATAAAATCACAGACAATGTCAATGTTGCATAATCTTTAATTAAGTTAGTTGAAATTCGCAACAATGTTTAATTTTGTATGGGTAACAAAGATACTCAAACTGTCAAAATGGCAGGTGGCAGCACCAGGTAGTTATACAGAGAGGGGGTGTGGCAGGAATCTCAGCCTCCCATTTTTCACCTGTTTTGAAGCCAATGGCAATGCCCCATCTCCCACCACTTTTGAGAGTCAACCTCCCACCAACCCCGCCTCCCGTCTCCCACCTATTTTTTCAGGCAATCTCACCTCCCACCAACATTTAGGATCAACCTCTCACTTCCTGGCATTCCATGCTCTATAGACTTGTTAGACATTACAAAAATGTGAACTTGGAGTTAGTGGAATAAAGTAAATTTGGGGAAAATGTAGGTGGCCTGCCAACTGGACTGTCATTATCTTTGTCCACGTAACCTCATTATTGATTTTAAGCTATAATAAATTTCTTTCAGATTGGTCTGGTTCAACATTAATGCGAGGCATAATATAAGCTTTATTGTGCAGACTATCGTTGTCTACTAGTGAAACATTATTCTCTTTCAGATGTGTATTGACTTAAGTGAGTGGACGTCATATCTTGACAAACAGGAGTTTGACTTAAGATCACCCAAGGACAACACCACTTGTCACCTGATACTCAAGGTGAAGCGGCCAGATGATACAGAAGAATTTCTGCAGTGTTCATTTTCAGGGGAGAACAGTGGGAAGATAAAGGTACTGTTTATCTACTTGCCTTTCTTTGTTGTGCCATAAGCATCATACAGGATTGATTTTTACCAGCCTAGAATATGTTTTATTTTGTTAATTGCTTTGGAGTAGTTTGTAGTCTACTTGAAAAGAGCAGGTATTTTGGGGAAATTATCAAATATCTTTGGAAAATTATTTTAAAATCATCATAGTCATGTGCGTCATAGAAAATAAGACTTGTTTGGAAAACTATTTAAAAATCATGTGTGTCGTAGAGAATAAGAATTCAGTAATCTGAGTTACATAATGTTACTTGTATTTACATAGAGTACTATGTTGCTCTCGTCTTTATCTCTGAATTCTGTGGTGAGACTGGCACCGATACCGGTCATTGATTTTTGTTTTCCCTTCTTCGTCATCGATCCCATTTCACTGCCATCTCCATCAACCGTCTCCACTCCCCCATCCCTTGCTCTCATTCTCCCTTCCCCTCCCACTCCTACCAAATCTCTCTGATATGTGATTCATTAAAAAAATTATGCACTAAAGTGATTTTTGGAGTATGGTTTTGAAAACAGCAGGGATATGTCCAATCAATCACTTTTAGGTAATTTTTACATCACCTGACTCCAAATTTGATGAAAATTAGCACAGTTGTTGGCGCATGCAGACAAGAAATAAAAATTGCAAAAATTAAAAGATATAGGTCAACTATTATTGAAGATGTAGCGCATTGAACTTCGACCCGATTTGTTTACTGACCATTACATGCTCAAAGCGTTGTCACACAGATCTATATTTCCACAGGTGTTGGACTATGTGAATCCATTAGCATGGCATGCAGGACAACCCTTCAGCATTGCCGCCGAGTCATCCGTGGATGGGTTGGCCCACCTTGCCATGGCCTTCATGGACGGCAGCCCCATTGTGCTTGATGACATGCTGGAGTTGACTGAGATGGCATGTGAGTGGCATTAATTAAGGTGTTTCATTCGACTTCTGCTTTGTAAGTACTTAATGTTCAAAATGTACAGTTTTAGCAAACATGTTATGTAACAAACATAGGTCATTATAAGCATGTCAGTGCTATTGTGCGATGTATATAGTCTTTACATGAGGTATTTGTGATATTTACTGTCAGTTAAAGGGAATAAAAACTACGATTGCTTGAAATAATATTATATTACATCTTGTAGTATATTTTCATTTCCACAACACCAACAAATTCATTAGAATTCAATTAATTAATAATTCCATTCATTAACCGTACCGTTGATATTTTGCGGCATTCAGTTGTAATGCAAACAGCTGTAAAAATAAAGTAACATGTAGTTGGTTTAAGTTCCCTATGGAACCAACTTTGTTTAAAAAAAGCAAACTTCAAGCCAACGAAGCACAGCTGGCTTTGCTCGCTTTGAGAAAACTTGTTTCGACTGCGATCAAGACCAGAGACAGTGGTAGCCCTGGGTTATCCTGATGTTAAAATCTCTTTGAAAGAGGATGATGTGCCCACATTATTCCCAGTAGTGGAAACTATGTTGATGCCACCAATCCATAGAACACGGGCAGCGACACAGGCATCGACGACCACAATCCACCTAGGATCGAAGTGAGCTGTCAGTGAGCTGTCATCGCAGATACAGGTGATGTCAGCTCACAGTGAATTCCACCCGGTGAATTCGGACAGCATTCTTTGGAGAGTTCAGCCCACAACACTGGTAACTTCGGCCTCAGAGCACAACGGGCGTAGCGATCTTGGCCCAAATTATTGTGTACCGAACATATGAAGCATAATATGTGTTTTACTATGAATAAAGCATAATATTTATTCTCTCGTTTGTTAATTGATTTAGTTTCACATTAACCAGAACTGTTACTTTGTAACCGCTTTAATAGCTTTCGCTTCCTTTCTGATTTTCACGATTTAACACGCAATCAGCGAGATGATCGTTAGAACTTATACAATTCGTTGTACCCTAAAATTCATATTATATAATATATTATGCCAAAAACTATAATATATAGATTTGAATAATTTTAATAAATTTTAATAAAATAAACAATTATCATAATATCTTGTTTCTATATTTCAGATTTTCATGTGTTTCCCCTGACCAGGGGAAATTTTCTCCAGATTTTGTATAAAATCAAAAACAAAGCAATGACAGTGATAAGCGATTATTGTATTGTGAATACAATGGAGCCACCTGTATATGGTCTTTGATCTATAAAGTGTTTTTCGTCAGATTATTTTGAATGTGAAACATGATCTTTTATTCACACTTGCTACTGTACGAAACAGACAAAGCAATTATTTCAACAGTATCTAGTTAAACTTGGCATCCATTTTATGTATTACAGTACTAAAAGTGAAAGTTAATCCATTACTAGTTAGAACTGAGTAGATCTTGCATGTCACCTCAGTCATCGAAATAACCGAAGTGACCGGATTCATGCACATGGCAGTTAGGCCAAATTCACAGAGGGTCGAAATCACCACCACCTGTCAGCGCTTACCTTGCTATTGCGATGTTTACTTTCTGACCTAACCATGAAAACGACCACCCAGAGCCGCCAAACTTCTCATATTTCTACCATACATATACACATGTCACGCGGTTAATCATTCATGTTACTTCCATGTAACAATAAAAAATTACACAAACAAAACCTAGATGTATCTTTTCTGTGAAGCTAGGCATAGGAGATCATGATCTTTATATGGAAATAAGATCTTTATATGGAAGTAAGAGTACGTTTGACCATGTCCCATGTATGCGAATGGTAGATATATGAGAAGCTTGGTAGCTTTATGTGGTCGTTTTCATGGTTCAATCAGAAAGTAAATAAGATCAAAGGCTACTGGCATCGCTAAATTGCTCCAAAAGATCCAAATTCAAAGATGATTCTGCAGCATCACTTGGTGCTAGCTGTTCGAAATCGTTACATTATACTTTTTATGCCATCACTCGCAGTAACGCGAGTGAAACTAAACTGAAGCATTGCAAAGAAATAACTGACTGAATGTAAACCCATGTCAAAAGTGACATCACAAAACTATGTGATCCGCATTGTCGTATGATGTTATCTTGATCAGTTGTTCCAATAAATCAAAGAGTAAGTTACACCTCATGCATACAAATGCATTATTATTTCATTCTATATGGCTATTCATATTAAAACATTTTATTCCAAGTAATAGCAATTTACATAATTTAATGCCTAGTCAGTGGGTGGCATATGAAGTAGACCTCTTTTTAACAAGATTTAACACGATTTGCCATCCAAGCCAAAGGCCTAGATGGCAAGTGGACAAGGAAGCCATTGGCTTATTGAGAGTCCAACAATGTTCATCTACTTATAACCCGCTCTCCTGAGATATGTGTCAACCTTGTTTTTAAAACTGATCAATATTCATTCTAGGCTGGTTCAAAGTATAGGTCAGTCACTGGTTGGCTGAACTTGAAGCAAATGTACAAATACGATGTAGTGCATACATTTGTTCTGGCTAAAGAGATCAAAGGTGTGGAAAGTCATGATCCTGTTACAACTATAGGTTCAGTACTAGCTACCCATGACACGGCATATGTGTTAGGTGTATGTGATGTTAATTCTGACAGCCATTTCTTGTTTTCTACAGCCGTGATGTTGGACGGACATGCCACAAAGTTGCTGCAGACAGACAGTGTCATGAGACTTCTGTCAAGCATGTCATCTCCAGGCTGTCAAACCCCCCTTAGTATCATGTCATCTATTGGTGACAGCTATGACGCGTGGTGTGGCTCCAACGAATCGATGGCCACTGGGTCTGACATCAATGACGCTGATTCCATGCTCAGTGCACGTGACATGTCATATGGTAGTGACGTTGCCCAGACATCAACGCCAAACATTAGTACTTTACATAGCACAGCAACCACGTACAGCGACAGCATGAAGGGTGCAATTGACATACAGTACATTAGTGCAGACTCAAGTCAGCTGAGTAAAGATTTCAGTTGGGGTGAAAATTCCATGGAAAATGAACACTCTGCAGAGCCAGTGAACACCCAGGTTGAGAAAACACTGTCTGTGACCCCAAAGGTGGGGCCGATCCACGAATCTTCACGGGATTGCCTTCAGTCCAAGAGTAAGCCTCCTAATGTGCTTGTGTACTGCGGTCAGAAGGACTCGGCCCGACAGTTTGATGCTGTGAAAGAGATCATGAGTCAGTGTCTCAACAATGATAGGTATGCCATTTATCACCTGAGACATAGTGACGTCCACAACGTCCCGTGGACAGATAACACTTGCCTCCTTATCATCTCCAGTGAGAAGGTCTATGATGGCGTAGACATGGCATTCCTGAAATACTTTCAGCAAGGTGGTGCTGTGGTCAGCTTCACAAGTGCATATGATACGCTCTTTGTACAACGGGTTCAGAATCGGAGCATTGCAGGTGTGCTACGAATGGCATTTGAACAGTGGACAGATGTCAGCACCATCTGTGGCTGTTACGCTTATGAAAGCAGCAACGACAGTTGCCAGCTTCCTGGAGTTGACATCCGAATTGTTGCGACTGACGCGAAGACAGGCAATCCCATCATGCTCCAGGTGCTGGACAAAACCAGTGGTGGTGCGGCATTTCTCTCACAGGTATATACAAAATGTATTTTGTATTTTTGCAGTTTCACAACTATCGACATAATGGCATAGCAGGAAAAATCTATGTATTGTCATTATGTTAAGTTTAGAATATGTTTTTCAACATGAAGCCATTTGAATAGAGAATCCAAATATGGTGCATTACACAGGCATTGTACCTGCCTTTCACATAAAAAATAAACTGGAATTTTAGCTCCATGGCCACATAGCATTTTTGGCTGCTAAATGTAGGCTACTTTTTACTACGTACCAACTTTCGAGATCAGTATCTCATAAACTAATCAAGATAGAAACTTCAAACTTTTCACATGCTTATGTAGGTGTATTATTGATCAAAATAAGATTTGTTTGTGTTCTAACACGTTTTGTTGAAATATGTGTCTAAAATGACTCACTGGCCCAATTCCAAAGGCAGATTGTGAGAGAACTAACATACAGATGTGGAACTATAGTATGTCTGTTACTATCTACATGTAAAATGTAGTTAAATCACCGGGAGTGGATGGGATTCCTCCAAAATTACTAATGGAAACAGTAGAACAAATCAGTATACCACTTGCAAGAGTATTCAACTTGTCATTAAAAGAGGGAGTTGTTCCGTTTGAATGGAAAGAAGCAAACATCATACCATTATTTAAAAAGGGTTAGAGAAATAAGTCCGAGAATTACAAACCAGTGAGTTTAATGTCAGTGATTTGTAAATTATTAGAAAGGTTAATTAAAGACCATATGGTGGACTTCCTCGTTAAGCATAAATTATTAAATTCATCACAACATGGATTCCTTAAAGCGAGGTCATGCTTAACAAATATGTTATGTTTTTTGGAAGAAATCACTAAGTGGATAGACGTGGGATCGCCAGTAGATATTATCTACTTAGATTTTCAGAAAGCTTTTGACAAAGTGCCGCATCAAAGATTACTACTTAAATTAAAAGCCCATGGTATCGGGGATAGCATAACTGACTGGATAGAACAATGGCTGACTGACAGAAGACAACAAGTTGTGGTAGATGGAGAAGTTTCAAATTGGAAATCGGTTTTGAGTGGGGTACCTCAAGGATCAGTATTAGGACCTATATTATTCTTAATATATATCAATGACTTGGACGACAGTATAACAAGTAGCGTACTGAAATTTGCGGATGACACAAAACTGTTTAGAAAGGTTAATACTGATGGTGATAAACAACATTTACAAAACGATCTAGACAGATTAGTGAAATGGTCTGAGAAATGGCAGATGTTGTTCAATTTTGGGAAATGTAAATGCCTACATACAAGACATGGGAACTTGGATGTAAACTATAAAATGGGAGATACTGTTCTGGGTACTACTGTAAAAGAAAAGGACTTATGAGTTACAATAAGTGCTGATATGAAAGTTTCAGTGCAGTGTGGTATTGCAGCTTCAAAGGGTAATCAAATTCTAGGATTGATTAGAAGAAACATAACATACAAGGAAAAAAGTTAATTATACCTCTTTATAAAGCAATAGTTAGACCTCATTTAGAATACTGTGTGTAAGCATGGAGACCATATCGTAAGAAGGATATAGATATGCTTGAATGCATACAAAGGAGAGCAACTAAAATGATTCCAGAACTGAGTGACCTTAGTTATGAAGAACACCTGAAAGAATGTGGTTTAACAACTCTAGAGACAAGGAGGTTAAGAGGAGATCAGATTGAAGTTTTTAAGATATTGAATGGGTATGAAAATATTGATAGAAATATGTTTTTCTCACTCAAGAAGGATAGCAGAACTAGAGGACATGAGGTAAAATTAGTAAAGGATTAATGTAGATTGGACATCAGGAAGCACTCGTTCTCACAGAGGACATTAAATGAATGGAACAAATTGTCTACAGATTGTGTAACTGCTAGCAGCGTGAATATGTTTAAAAACAAGGTTGACACATATCTCAGGAGGGCGGGTTATAAGTAGATGAACATTGTTGGACTCTCGATAAGCCAATGGCTTCCTTGTCCACTTGCCATCTGGGCCTTTGGCTTGGATGGCAAATCTTGTTAAATCTTGTTAAATCATGTAACGGAGAATAAGCAGGTCAAGTCTCAGAGTTCTAGCACCAATAATTTAGTGGTATTTTAAGTAGAACAAGAAATGATTTCCAAAAATTGGCAAAACGACTGAATCTGCCATTGTATCATAATATATTTATTAAAGCAGTATTTTTAATATCTATCTTTAGAATAGTGGCTTTGTATGCGAGTCTTACAATGAGGCAGCTCAACCTCAGCAATATTTGTTAGACAAATCCTAGTAACACAAGAGGTGGCATCTTTTAACTGACATTATCTCAGTGTGATCCTGATTATACATATAGATATATATATATAGATATATATATATATATTTTTGGGCAACCAATTTATTTTGCACTAAAAAATTTTTATCTGTGTGAAAATATTCTAAACCATATTTCATATTTATAATAATGTTGATCATCATGACGTAAGAGTAAAGCACCGCATATCTGCATCATCTACTGTCGCAATACCTAACATTTGTGTAAACCATTGTATTTGCAGGTGAATTTAGACAAGCACCCTGTCGAGATGGCTATCAGCCCGGAGATTTTTGCAGCCCTGAAAGAAACGACACCAGAAAGGTTGCAGATCCTCACCCGCATGTTCAGTGCATTGGGCATGGATGTGAGCCAGGGGGAACCACTGTCAACAACGCTATGTGTTTTGTTTGCTGTCTCACAGGTAGATAGTAAGGGGGCTCAGACAATAGGAAGAAGTTTTGTTTGCTGTCTCACAGGTAGATAGTAAGGGGGCTCAGACAACAGGAAGAAGTTTTGTTTGCTGTCTCACAGGTAGATAGTAAGGGGGCTCAGACAACAGGAAGAAGTTTTGTTTGCTGTCTCACAGGTAGATAGTAAGGGGGCTCAGACAACAGGAAGAAGTTTTGTTTGCTGTCTCACAGGTAGATAGTAAGGGGGCTCAGACAACAGGAAGAAGTTTTGTTTGCTGTCTCACAGGTAGATAGTAAGGGGGCTCAGACAATAGGAAGAAGTTTTGTTTGCTGTCTCACAGGTAGATAGTAAGGGGGCTCAGACAATAGGAAGAAGCATGAAATGTGTAGTCAATCCTATTATTGTAAAAACAAGTTAATTACAACATTTTGTTAACAAAGTACCAGGGGAAAACTATCATTCATTCACTGTCTTCAACTGTTATCGATGAGAATGACTAAATAAGCAAAATGATTTGTAGCAAACCTAAGAGTATTTGACTTGATAGTTGCCCCTCTCTGTTTGGACATGTACATGATCTCTTACTTGCATATGGCATGGTTCCAAATACAAAGTGTTCCATTTAACGTATTCAGTATCTTAGGGGTGTGAATTGAACCCCTGATTCTGACCACATAAAGCAGTGCCACTAATCTCTGAGCTACATGTACTGAATCTACACAAGGATTGTCTGTATTATGGTAGCAGTTTGAACAGCATTCATTAAGGAAATGGCATGCAGTATTCAACCTGTCATTTAATGTCAGTTGGTTAAATGGCCGTGCACTGTACAGACAGGACTGGTTACCGTTTATTTCCATTCTATCACTGTAGTCAGGATGTCAATGAGTGAATCAACAGTGCTTTATCATATTTTATATGTTGTAGACTCAGAAAGAGCAGCTACTGAAGTCAGCACAGTCACGACTGCAGGATGGCGTACTACGCTCCAGGAAGATGAGTCTGCACTTTGTTGATGACATAAGTGTTGTGACTGACAGCAGCAGCCCAAGTAGTGTCACTCTACTGACGTCACCCAGTAGCGATGTTGCATGTGCATTCAACCTGCAGGAGTACACGACTTGGTTGAACACTCAAGTCCTTGGTCAGGTTGTTGTATATGCTGACATAGCAGAAACTACAATGGCATTGATTGACAGGTGGGCAATACATTCAATTGATCTTAAACATACATCTTTTGTATTGCATCACAAAAAAGGCACAAAGTATGGGCAACATATTCAGGTACCATTATGTCGAACTGTCCTATATTTCTTGAAGAAATTCATTATTGTACTTTTAGCTTTGTATTGAGCTAGAATTCTGTATTTTAATGCACATATATATTGAATTAATTATGTCTTTACACTAACTTTATTACTTTTGTTTTTTAAAATGTTTATATTTATTTATGTTCTATGTAAAAGTATGCTTTTATAGTAGCTATATGATGTAGAAGGCAAGGAACTTTAACGAAAATTATAAGAAATAAAATTATTATTAGAAATTATTAACATTGGCAAATGCTATCATATATTGTCATGTGAAGTTACGTGCCTTTTAAAGTCTGTTCCAAGTGTAGGCCAGGATTTAGACAATGACAATGAAAGTCTGAAGTTGACCTAGTTCATATATATAATGGAGCAGTGTCTTGGCAGTGCAGTTTTTACCAAATTATTATGAAAATTTAAAGCATCATATTTGTATAGTTTATTGTGTATTGTTGCAGCATGATACCATGCACACCAGAAGGTGTTGGTATCATAGCTGTGGCTCGCCGGCAGACCAAAGGCCATGGTAAGTTGTTATCTTATGTTGAAGGTTTACAGTGATTCCCATTAAAAGTGTTATATATATATATATATATATATATATATATATATATATATATATATATATATATATATATATATATATATATATATATATATATATATATATATATATTATATATAAACTTTTAATGGAAATCATATGTATAAAACTTTTAATGGAAATCGCTGTAAACCATCAGTATATATGTGTATATATATGTATGTACTTATGTATATATTCCTAGAACCCATTTAAGTCAGACAGCTTATGCATATACTGCTTCCTTGGTCTGCCGTATGCTGCAAATATGGCATTTCAAAATATGCAAGACTCTGGAAAAAAACATGCTCAAAATCACCCAAAAAAATGTTTGGGGGGTAAATAATTACACAAGTTATTTAATGTTCGGTTATACTGTGTGTGCTATCAATGACAATGCTAAACTAAAATGGATTCGTTCTACAATGACACATATAAACTTTAAGCAGACCGGCTTTAGTTTGCTTATAGCGGTGGTCTGTTGTAGGTGGCGGTATATACAGAAACGGTTGACTTAAACGCAATCTAGGAATATATATATATATTCCTTTCATTTTGACTCCTTTGCATCATTATTACACATATATGTTATTGGTCAGCCCCCCTGGCTGCACCATGTTCTCAGTAGCTATCATCTGTTCCAGGATGGGGGGGCAACATGTGGCTCAGCCCCCCTGGCTGCACCATGTTCTCAGTAACTATCATCTGTTCCAGGTCGGGGTGGCAACATGTGGCTCAGCCCCCTGGCTGCACCATGTTCTCAGTAACTATCATCTGTTCCAGGTCGGGGTGGCAACATGTGGCTCAGCCCCCCTGGCTGCGCCATGTTCTCCCTACATGTGAAGGTGCCCCTGAAGTCGGAGCTTGGTCAGAGACTTGCCTATCTGCAGCACATTGCAGCCCTGGCTGTCATCGAGGGTGTCAGGACACTGCCAGGCTGCCAGGTGAAGTATCACAACAACCTATTGGTACCCCTGGTATATACACTTCTTTCAAACAGGTTCTGTGCAATAGTTTGTAGTAGTATTACAGTAGGTTGTGTCTCCTTCTTAATCATATGCATACAATTACACGTTTACTTTAACACCCCATTTACTTTAACACCCCATGTAAAAGGGACCTATGGATGTAGTGTGTCAGCAAACTTTAATTTCTAACTGTGTTAATTAGTAAAAATTTGTATTAAATGATGCTAAAGCTTTTTATTTTTATTAGTGGGTTTACAGATCAACCGACCCAATATTTATGTTTTGGGGAAGAACAAAAAGTTTGCAACCATAATCTGTAAACCAACTAATAAATATATAAGGCGTCAGTTTCACTGAATACATTCTTGACAGACATCTAAGATGTAAACCACAATGGTTTGATCATCTGTTCTCTACTGTAGCTAATCCATTCTCTTCAATAACTTGTCATTTGTTAGTTGAATGCCGATGCTCACTTTGACACAGGACATAGACCTGAGAGTGAAATGGCCGAATGACATCTACGTTGGCAAAACTGTGAAGCTCGGAGGTGTCATTGTCAATTCATCAATTGCTGGCAGTCAGATTGATGCCAACATAGGTAGGTATTGGGACTCTACCCTGCATATTTATGTGAAGTTGCTTACAAATCTGTCAGCAATCCTTGCACCCATCTAGTGTATTCAGACAGACAGAGATATTTGTGTTTCATATGTTTTATTAGATATACTCCTAACAGCCCTTTACATATCCATTATGCGTATTCTAATACGTACACAGACCACATCTACATTATCTTGCACAGTGTTTTTAAGGACTTTCGTATGGGCAAATTGCCCATATGAAATCCAACTTTGCCCATATGAGATTTATATGTAATATTTACTAACGTAAGAAAATTGAAGAAAAAATCAGGTTTTGCCCATATAACATTCTGCACTGCCCATATGAGTTGAACCTTAAAAAACACTGATCTTGTATTTTTAGAAGTCTGTTCCAGAGAAAACTACATGGTTTGAAAAACTCCAGATGGATTGTACATAAGGAAGATTTTATAAGAGTCCTACCATCTATACAATTACATCTGTAAAATATCTTTCTAACATGCATGTTTTTAGACATTGACACTACCCGCATTTCTGCAGGTAATTTCTTCCAATCAGTGATGGCTCTGTGAGAGAGTTGGAACCATACTTGGGCTCAGTCACATTGGAATTGGAACACCAATTCCAATCAGTGATGGCTCTGTGAGAGAGTTGGAACCATACTTGGGCTCAGTCACATTGGAATTGGAACACCAATTCCAATCAGTGATGGCTCTGTGAGAGAGTGGGAACCATACTTGGGCTCAGTCACATTGGAATTGGAACACCAATTCCAATCAGTGATGGCTCTGTGAGAGAGTTGGAACCATACTTGGGCTCAGTCACATTGGAATTGAAACACCAATTCCAATTCTGGAATTGTTTTTTATAATTGGAATTGGTGAAAATGTAATTGGTATTCTCAATTAGTTTTCAATTACTTTTTTCAATTACATCATGTTACATTTTACTCAGTATTCACTACAAATGTTGATTATTTAATAATCAATACATTTTAATGTGTTGTGTATATCATATTAGTTTGCCATTATGTACCATAATATGCAGAAATGTAATAAAACTGCTCTAAAAGAGATGTTTTGGCATTGAGTATGTCTATGATTGCGCTGTTCACATACTGTTATTACGATACAGAATTGATAATTGGAATTTGTATTTTGGAATTGGGGTGTATGACTGGTGTACATTTGGAATTGTTATGATGTAATTGATCCCAAGTTTGGTGAGAACTTCTTCCATTACTGTGTTCTATCAGTCAGGTCATCTCTCATTGCAGGCTGCGGTGTCAATGTCACCAACAGTGATCCGACCAAGTGCATTAATGACCTGCTGACCCAGCACAACAGCAGCCATGACACTGTCCTGCAGCCAATGACGGTAGAACAGCTGATTGGTCTCTCAGTCAGTAAGATGGAGCAGTTGATTGACTTGTTTCAGACACATGGAAAAGAAGCATTTCTGGAGATCTATTACAGCAGATGGCTGCATGCGTGAGTGGTTTGACTAATAACTCTGGAAAATTCCTTCCCTTATCTGTGGGATAATTAGTTAATGGTGGCTGCACAGTTTAAGTATATCTTGAACATGCATGTGTATAATTTATGTTCTTCACTTAATCCTCACTGAAACGTAATTTTGTGTGCAAATGCCACTTTAGCAATATATATCGTGCTCTGGACAAAGAGTGTTGGATGGGTGTGGTATAAATTAAACGATTTGCTTTGCTATTAATTTATTAAACAACTAGCCAAGTTGCCGAGCATTGCCTGGGAGAAAGGGCAGCCACTGCAAGAGCCTATAACTCCGTCCACTATACCCAGTTGAGTTTTGGCAGGGCAACTTCATACCCCAAAAATAATGTATCATGAAGCGTTTCTACCGTGCAAAAGAACGTATGTGGATGTTTGATATAGATCCCGGTACAATTGTAGAAAATACGCATAGCATCGCTAACAGTTGTTCATACTATTGTTCTGATTGTACTATTGTCAAATGTCCACATAGGTTCCTTCGAAATATCCCCACACCCGGGGGAATTTTTTAAATGTTGTAATGTACGAACCATCACCAAGGCCGCCTGGGAATGCATACAACATTTCAGCCCTATACATGCAAAACTGACAGAGATAAGAGGGAATATACATACATACGTACGTACGTACATACAGACGTATGTACGTACATACATACAGAGTCGCAAACTATATGGTATAAATAAATTCCGTTTGAAACAATGTTTGCAGGAATCAGACGATACATCTGCACAGTGAGGATGGACCGACAGCGAGAGTCGTGGGTCTGGACGAACACGGCTATCTGAAGGTGGAAGCAGCAGATGGGGGCATCGTCAGTGTCCAGCCAGACGGAAACAGCTTCGACATGATGAGAAACCTCATTTCTCCTAAACGTGTTGGCTGAATCCATTCTGGTTTATGATTGGGCATGTTTCATTAAGTTTATCTCTATGTTGTTGAAAAGGAAAGTGAGTCTTGTGTGTAGTTTGTATACATGCATTAATGTACTTCGCTTCGGCATAGGCTTGGTACAAATCGCTGATTGGCTTGACTAGACATGTAAGTGACATAGGCTTTGTACCATTCCCTGCCTGACATGGCCACACTGGCAAGTGGCATAGGCTTGTAGTGGCATAGACTGCCTGGCTTGACTAGACATGTAAGTGACAGACTTGTCAGTCATTTTGAAACTTGGAGACTAATCACTTTTCTCTTCATATACTAAATAAGTAAAATGCATTTTGGACACAAAGGCTAGTCACATACATGTAGCACAGGTGTATACTTAATTGGTGATGTTTATAATGTTACAAATCCATGGTAGAATATTATAAAGAATGTGTTCTCAAGTTATGCTGATAATGTAATGTTACTGTGTGTTGTTAAGTTTTGCATTACAGGTTATTTCATTCATTATTTGGGCTACTTCTTCAATACAGTGGCAGGTGTGTCCATGGACTTCAAAGTGTGTGCCCATGGACTTCAAAGTGTGTGTCCATGGACTTCAGTTTTTTAAATGGTGTTCATTATGGTACAGAATTTGTCCAACACAGTTTTGTGAAATTCTTCCAATAAAGGTAGGATTTTTGCAGCTAATTCTGAAAGGAGTAATAAGATTTCTTGTGAAATTAAAGCTGTTGTAATTTTGAACCACACATTTTATAGTAACTCCTGTGGAGGATATGGCTTTGTAGTAATATTTCTATTAAGAGTGAGGGTTTTAATCCAACACAGCGCCACAGACAGTCTGGTGAAGTAGCCGCAATGTTGGTCAAGAAGCACTCTCGTAGCCCCAGTGTTGGTCAAGAAGCACTCTCGTAGCCCCAGTGTTGGTCAAGAAGCACTCTCGTAGCCCCAGTGTTGGTCAAAGCAATGCTCAGTTGCACTTTCAGAATTCTAGTCATTATATAAGGTTTCTTTTTGTATTGTTGAAAATAAACCAAATTAATTTAAAAGAATTTTACTCTTTCAGTTTCTACATGGGAATACATTTAAAAAGTATTCTCTATAAAGGTTTTCTGTTTATCCTGGATGTCCATATACAACCAAATAACAATTTTGTCATTGTTTTGGTTAAATTTCTGCCATGTTTCAGGTGTGTTGACTGCCTGACATATACTGACACGAACATATCACTGACTGGAAATTTCAATCAAGTTACTGTAGGCCACTGCACCCTCAAATATTCCTAAGCCAAATGAAGCCGAGTAAAAATTATGAACAGCAATT
Organism: Lamellibrachia satsuma; assembly: GCA_033239005.1. Classification (NCBI taxonomy): domain Eukaryota; kingdom Metazoa; phylum Annelida; class Polychaeta; order Sabellida; family Siboglinidae; genus Lamellibrachia; species Lamellibrachia satsuma. The sequence goes on along the minus strand of BSQZ01000046.1, from coordinate 3,964,423 downwards.
TGGTGACTACATCAGTATTAAGAAATAACACATTAAGGCATAATTACTAGTAAAACAGAAAGCAGTTTTGCTGATTGCAATTTCATGGCCTAAAATCATGAAAAAGTTTTACCTGCAATAAAAATTACTATAGTGTATAATTACAAATTATAATTAATTCCTGTAATGCACCAGAAACTAGAATGTTCAGCATTAGGTAGCCCCTTTATTATGCCTATTTTAAATGGTTCTCTTAAATATACAATACAACAGCAATGTAATTATAATGCCCTTTGTCTAATACATCTCTCAACAATTATTAAGTAATATATACCAACAATTTTATGAAGAAAGCAACGTCTTGTTGGTGGTATACACAGTGTTCCTGCAACATTTTATGATGGCAGTTACGTGCAGAGTTACTCAGCACCATGCATTCATTAATCACTATTCTGACAATCAAACTCTGTGTAAGATATGATTATATTGCTACTGTTAAGCATGGTGACGTTAAAGCATAGATATGTGATGTTATTCATTCCCAATGCCCATTTTGCAGGTTTTGTTATACTTTCCAAAATCCAACTTTCTAATAATATAATGTTCATATAACTATGTTAACAAGAGACATGAAGGTCTTACAGGAATAACAGTATGCTTATAAACATTCAGTCTTTCATGTTTTATACAGTGCTATGTTATTAAATAAACAACTACACAGTCACAGTTGAATGAAATAATTAAAAAGATAATTTAACAATTCTAATGCAAAATTACACATGTAAATTAGCATACACCTAAAATGCCTGATTATGATGTATATGTCCATGTGGTGTCTTCACAAAGAGTACAGCTATGTACCGATTCGTGTTAATAACCTTGAAGTACCCTATTAGCTAAGTATATCACGAAACTAACCAAAATAATGACAATTGCCTGTAAAAACCACCTATTGGAACTTCAATTGAAACCTACATTTCAGCACATGCATACAAAACCTGATCATTTTCTATATTGAAGTTCGATGATGAACGAGTTAAACAATGGAACTGAACCTGTAATCTAACACTGCAGTAAAAAATTAAATGCTTACGGAACCATGCATGAATTACATGAATGAGTGTGAAGACCACGTGACTTACAATACAAATTTTTCTGTTGATCCATCACTATATACATCAGTGGACCATTTTCTATAAACAGACAATGCACTGACGTTACACAGATAACTTATTCAAGGTTTTTTCTTACAATACTGCAGCTGGGTAATATGCACAACATTAAAAGCAGAATCCATGTGGAATATCCAGCCAGAATTTAACGAGGAAGCGATCTGAGCTAAGAAAAAATCTGAAGTCAATCAGTCACTTGTAGTGCCATAAATTTACAAGTTGGTCACGTGTCACAGAAGCGCATAATTTTTACACCACCGAGTTACACTTCACATACAGCACAGACATGACTATGACACATGTACAGGAGCGAGAAATGTGACAAGCTTTGGTAGGGTCTCAACTCCAATCTCCCACATATTGGGGGCCAACCTCCAACCTGTTTTGAGAGTCCACATCCCACTAATTTTTAGGACCAACCTCCCACTTCCTGCCATCCCCCAAATGTGATTACATGCTCTACGCCTACCATGCAGTAGAGGAAATAAAACCGGGCATTAAACCCCCAGAAACTAGTTAACAGCATTACTATTACTTGAAATTAGCAAACAAGCCTGGACAAAAGTCTACACATGCTGCGGTGGCACAGATTTGCCTACTGGTTCCATATCGATGTACATTAAATGATCCTTATCATGTATTGAGAGACACGTAAGTCTGGGTAGCTCGTCCCCACTGCTAATACTGACAGTGAACTTTGAGAGGCCAGTATTAGGAGACACCTGCAGAGCATAACCCCGGCCACCAGGAATCTTGCAGCCTAGGTCATCAACAAAGTGACAAAAGAGCTCCTTAAGCAGGCCGCCGTGACTGACGACCAGCACTTCTGCCAGTAGCAGTGGAATCTCGCCGTCGTCAAAACTGCTGTTGCGACCCGAGCTGACACTGGAAATACTGGGGAGGCGGTGCTCAAATATTGGCGACAACGACACATTTGGACAGCCGTGGTCTGCGGTTTTTGGTGCGACGATCGTCGTGCGGATGTTTGCATCAAAGACAGGTTCGCTGATGCTGCCCCTGCCATAGTCGTCTTCGAAGGAACTCACGCACTCGAGAGTTGGAGATGGTTCGCTGAGTGGCGAGCCAAGCTCAGTCACACATCTGATGCCTTCGTCCACGGGACTGTCCTTGCTGTGAGTCTGACCACTGGATGTCGGTAGGTTCAGTGTGTCAGAAGTGTCGGGGTTGCTCTCGGCTGTCATGCTCGAACAACCAGACGATGAAGTTGAGCCAGAGTTTGTGTGCGTGACTTCTGGGACTGCATTGCAGCAAGGCTCTGTTGAGATTATCTGGACCGCTGTCGCATCTGTTGGGCTCGGATCACAGCAGTCTTCTCCGAAGACAAAATTGGCAGATGGGCTGCCGTTACTCGACGAGAAGCTTGCTGTGTTGTGATGTCGCTTGGGGTTTGCATCCATTGCATTATCACACATGTTGCTGTCATGCTGAGGGCCAATAATCTGACGAAGCTGAGTGCAAAGGTCACGGAAGAAGTCAACAGCCCTGGCACGTAACTGCAAGAAAACATATTTGCCACGGAAGTCATAGAAGTTGTCATAGAAGCACAAATACCACAAATATTTGACATGTCTACCTGTTTTACAGAGTCCATGCTACAATATAAAAAACACTTAATAATCACTAATCAAGAAAGTGATGCACAAACACAATTAATCAAAAAGAGATTTTAGATTAAGTTTTCTGATAGATATTTGCATGCATTAACTTCTGTTTTTTTTCTTCAAAATCACGAGTGTATCAAAGTAATCGAGTGGTTATGGTATTGATAATTTATCCATGTTTATGAATTGTAAACATGTTGATATCAGAATGCACTTTCTCTCACTAAACACCGGAAATTTGTATTAATGTACAATAATGGGAGTTTTTTCTGTTGGGGTTTATATAGAATGTTTCTGCTAAATAACCATATATATTTTAGTTTTTGTCTCTGCTAGAAGCCTCAACCTAAGTACACCTATATGATGGTGTTTTGTTGATGCAGATCTCAATTATTCAACGGTGTCAGTTCCAACAGAACTAAATTCAAAATGCTATCCAAGAACATACCTGTTGAATACTTTCACCACCAGGGGGAGTGTATTCATTTGATAGTTTCTTTGCCTTTTTCAGTGTGGATAAGTAGTGATGTTTTGGCTTGCCTTCAAAAATTCCATATGCCTACAAGAAACAAAAACATCGAAATATAAATAGTTTTATATAATACATATTATAATATGATATATAGGAATAACGTACGGCTCAGCATATTGTTGAAATATCACACAGGAACCACCCGAGTCCCTTCTCACACTATCCAGTCCATGCAAGATAGATTCAAGGAAGATCTATGACATCAGATATTACCTTCCCTACCATCGCACCCAGTACAGTATGATGTCATTCTTTCCATGCATCATCAGTCATCACAGAACAGCCTGCCTCGGAAAGTGGGGTCTACAACCATTATGGACTTTCAAGACTTCAGCACCTCCTTTAAACACTAAAACCACCTCCCCACTCCCTGTCTACTTCTCCCTATCCCACTAAGTATTTCCCAATCAAAGCAAGGCTCCCCAAAACAACAAAACCTTCAGCAAGTTGAAGGTGGTCGTTACCTATAAGAGAAGAACGCTCAGCAAGTTATGCGAGTACAGTGCAGAGGCTGCATGTGTACCACTGCTCGACATGCCATTGCCAGCTATTATTCAAAAAGCAGAGACAAAGCGAATGACATTCAACTTAGAAACATGTAACACCCTCTGGATCTCACCCTTTCTCTGAGTCGTGGGTCTGGTGCTGGTTCTCTGTTGCTCACTTTGTTGTTCTCTTTGATCACCTCACAGGTCTACGGTGTCAACAGTCAAGACATTAGTGCTTTTTATTTACAACACAACTGCTGAAACGCAAAGTACAAGTATTGAAATGTTACATTCGCAATGCTTAGTTTTGTCTCAGCATCATCAGCTGACAAAAGACCCAAAAGAGGACACCCCTGAGATGTTACACAGCGGAAGCAACAACGTTGATTTATTAAAATGTGACATGATGCAGTGAGATCACAATAACAATGTTCTTAACAACAATAAATTAACCATTAGCAATTTTATGAGGCAAGAAACGTGTTTGCCGTCCAAGGTTTCTATGATAAAGTTAAATGGTCTTACCGGTATATTAAATATAACTGTTATATAAGTGTTTAGTACCCGGTTTGCCCGCTTGAGGTCGCTGCAGAAGATGTGAGAGAACTTGTCGTACTGCAGTCTCTGAGCAATGAGTGCTGCCTGGCGCTCCCCGATCTCAGACAGCTCCGTGTCCAGTTGACCTGACAAACAAACACTTCCAGGTCAAGGCATGGAGCTGACCTTAAACACAATAATCTTTATGCTGTGATAATAACAATACTAACTATAATTCCATTGTTGGAGGTTTCATATGAGATATTGCCATATTCGTCAGGATTTATACAATTCTATGCAGGTGAAAAAAGATTTAGTTGAATTGTTGTCTGTTGAGGACCTATTTTATCATCTATCGTACATCTCATATAGTATGCTGCAATGAAGAAGCTGTTGATTATGATTGACAGCAACATAAATCTATAATTTAAATTTTTTTATTTTACAATCCTTTCAACATGTTATATTGTAGATAGTATTACAAGTTTTTTGCCAAGTCAAACTGCAGAATAAATTGACAATTGTTGACATTAATAACTACTGGTCCACATCATCATTTGGAATCTCTGGAAAAAGTTGCTGACCTTGGATAACATGATCTCTGTTTTCAGCAGTCTCGCCACTGAAATGATACAGTAATTAAAATTAGTTCTTCAGCAACATATAAATAAATAAATATTTAAAAATAAAATAAATACATAAAATAGCACTGACAGAACTGTGTTTAGTTGCCAGGCAAAACTCTTAACAAAACCAACTGTATACATTTTGAATCCAGTTTTTTAGACAACTGTAACAAATACATGAATAAACAATTCAAAATATACTTTGTATACCTGGGTCAATAATGGCGTTTGCCAGTTAAATGACTGCTTAGTAAAGTGCAACAGATTATACAGTTACAAGAATATCCATTCCACATTTTACACCAGTAATTTTTTTAAACAACCAATCTTATCATAATAAGATACATTGTAGATGAGTTGGGCAGCACATGAAGAAAATGTGCTAATAATTTATATATATATTTTTTTATTTATATCATGCTACCTTCACAACTTCCTTTTCTGTTCCATTTGCAAATTATTTATCACTCACATTCTTTTTGTGAACTCCACCATCTCTGCATCAGACTGGACTCCGGATAATATGAATTTAGGCCATTTTTAATACTTACGGTTGATATTATTTTATTGTTGATATTATTTTAATGTTTATGGTTGATATTGTTTTAATGCTTATGGTTGGAATTATGTTTTGCGTATCGAGATGTTCACTAGTTCATTCATTCATTCAATTATTGTATCCTCTTGCGAGGTAGAACTGATTGAGCCACATCATGGATGCTTCTGGAGCAGTGGTTCATCTCTCGTGAGCCACTGCTCCACAGCAGGTTACACATTTACCCCCTGTGTGGGATCTTTTCTTGACACAAGATTGAAGGGACCAACAGCTTATCGCATCTCTTCTGAAAGATATTGGCAAAGTGGGGTAAGTGAAACTACTTAAGGTCTGAAACAGACAGGTGGTTTCGAAACCCGGTCCCCTTGACCGACAGTCCAACACTTTACCACACAGCCACCACACCCCATCTTAAGTTCACTAGTAAGGAGTGTCTTAAGTCTATGTCTGTAGATGGATGTTTCAGGCCATGAGAATTCGGCTTAGACAGCAGACAATTTGTTCATAGCCTCATAGGTGGTCGCTTTTGTGAGGGAAGTTAGAGAAGGCCAACCTAATGTGTGTACAGTTTAATTAAGTGTATGAAATGTTATCTTATATCCAACCTAAATAATATATATAAATAAGAACTGTGAAAACAAAAATAATGTGTAGTCTTTGTGTCCGAGGCTGACACGTTAACAGCTTAACTGTAGTAGGCTGAAATGTCCTACATTTTGATAATGATGGATTCACATATTTGGTCTCGATCATAATTTAAAAAGCGAATTCAATTTTAGAGGGAATATATATATACGCTTATAAGAATCTTTGTGAAACGGTATACATAAGTCTGAATTTTGCTAAATTAGATGTTTTTCTAAGTTGAAATTGATACGACATAATTACTGCAGTGGCATCAGAGCAGGTGTATCACAATATATAATAATTATTATGTCTGCATTTGAATTATGAGTCATGATAAAAAATCCACCACATACACGTACGTATATGACTACATTTCTGTATTACTTGTTTAGTATATTGTCTGTAACTGTTTGAATGCCATTGGAAAATTATACGTTTCAAGGCATAATTTTATTTACTCATGGAGCTTAGCGCGTTTCGGCTATCTAGAAGTAGAACGTCTTGTCTCGGCCAGACGAGACTGACAGGGCGATAATAAAGGCGATTTCGTACGACCGGTACGTGATAAATTTCTATTTACTACCATATTTACGTTGAAAATAGTACACACGGAAGCTAGTGTGATCACAGACACGCTGTTTCTATGAATGCGTAAAAAACCTACTGTCTGACAAGCGTAAGTGTGAAAACGGCCATGGTTCCTTGGCCGGCAGCTGTCCATCAATTCTCATAAATCGGGGACCAGCAGTGCACTGAAATGACCTCTTCGGGAATAGTGCTGACACCTGTTGAACAAATTAAGAAAACATTTGTGCTACACTTTGCTCTAAAAACCGGGCCAGGGCTGACGCAGGAATTTAACTACTTCAAAATAACTAGATAAGAGCTACAGAATAACAGTTTCAGGCCAAAATACAATCACAGACATGCATAGGCATATTACGTTTGTTTTACTTACTTTTCACTTCAAACTACATACATGCATGCATGCATACATGTATACACACACATGCGTACACACACACACATGCATACATACATAAATACAAACATACATACATGAATACATACATATACATACTTGGGTGGTTGCATGTATTTGTAATCAACCAGCTTAGTTAGTTAGTTACCCGGCATTGCATGCTGAGAAAAGGCAGCCATAACAATTTTCTAGTTAAAGCGGTGTATTATCCAACAATATTTGTGGTGTAGTGTTGTGACATGCCATGCAGCACGGAAGTAACAGATGTTGTCTCCCATACAAACTACAATAATGTGAAAGTATTAAAATTGCTGCCTATATCCAGTGACAAATGTGTAGGCATTATCTTTACAATGACATAGAATACAAATTATTTCCACCGTTGTAATTTCTGATTGAAATTTTGACCCTGGGAATTTCAAATTTTTTTAATGTTCAAACTATCCCTCTGTGCCCCCATACACAATGTCTACAAAACAACCACAAACTGTTTTTTTATATAGATGGCTAGAGAATGCATAATCAGTCATGTTGTATTTTAGCAAGGACAACAGTTTTCATGGGCAACATTCTTTAGTATACCCGGTTTTTATTCACTGGCATAATTTGATGAAAATACTTCACCTGATCACCACATAGACATCTATCAACAATAATCACAGGGAATGCAGAATCCTGGAAGCATGCTTAACTTTCTGGAAAACGTCTTAAAGTCGAACCCTGGTTCAGACAATGGAGACAATGTCACAACACTGTTGATTTGGAACTTGCATCCATTGATAGTTCAAAGTGTAACATTATGTGAAAAATCTTTCTTGCCTTCAGTGACACACATTAATATCACATTTGCAATTACCTGTAGTCTTAATGAGTCTCAATCATGCAACATGAAAGCAAAGGGTCACGGGTAACCCATATGTAATCTTGTAAGGATTGATGAGTAATTTTGTGAAAGCATTGCGAAATCTTGATGGACTAACTATTAGTATATGTATCTAATAAACGTTTTACACAATACACAATACAACATACACAATAACGCCTGTTATCATGTACTTGTTATAATGTGGACTTTAATGAAGTTAACCCCAGGTGTTCATTTCAAAGTAAATATAACATGGAACAATAGTTATGATGCAGCGATATCAATAAATACATTCATATTTTCAAACATGCAGTGCCTCAACTTGATTAATCACAAGCAGTTTACACATACAACTTAGCATGATACAAGGCAAACGTTTCTAATAAAACTAAATCCTGCACAAGGTGCTTGTAAATGTTAATTTGCGACAAGCCAGCAACCACCTTCTTGATAATACCACCAGTGGTCTAATACAACAATCAGAGGAGAATATGTCGCCATCAGCAAATAATGTGTGTTGATAGCTACATGTCTGACAAAATTCAGTACAGTAATATCAATACCAAGACGGCTGATAAAAAGAGAAGGCAATCTTCTTACTGATGCATATATCATACAAGTAATCACCAGAGTCCAAACTCACTTTTTCCTGACCACATAAGTGAACCAGTTTTAAAATGCTGCAAAATGTTTCCACTGCAAAATGACAGACTGCAAAATGTTTCATGACATGTAGAAAGCATGTGTCACATTATTACATGAAACACCAGTTAAAGATCATGATTCCACACTTTCTTAGAGTCGTCTTCTGTTTCATCCTTCCTTGCGTGTCCAAACAAACCACAGTCCAGGCAAACAGGGCTAAAGAGAAAATAACTGAAGTTTGTCACAGCCGACATCTTTGATCTTGTGTACAGCATTACATGTCACTTGCTAGTGCTACAAAAATGGTTCAAGATCAATTTCAAAAGTCGAGCAGGGCAGATTCAGTTCAAACTTAGAGATGACTTCTGGATGAAGAATACCAATCTTGCCGATGCTGCGACCGCGAAACATCACCTCTGCACATCGTCCCGGGAAGTACGCACGATCTGAAGTGCAGGAGCAAACACATATCACCAGTGTTATAAGTACGTTTATTTATGGTAGGACTATTTGGACTATATTTAGAATATTTATTACTGGAATTGTTTTTAATATAATTAATGTGTATTTTAATATATTTAGTTTTTATATTATATATTTAGCTTCAATATAATTAATAATATTATATTAAGTTATGATTGCATCTATGTAAAGCACCTGAGAGCAATCTTAATTGATCGGGCACTATATAAATACTTTTAGTATTATTATTGCATTTGAGGGAGATTCTGACACCATTATTTGATTCAGATATATGTATTTAGAGATAGCAATGCACATATCAACACATCCTAAGTGGCGATAATCCCTTTCAAATGATGCCAGATTACTGTGGTTGTTAGTCTTTTTACTATGTATGCGTACTACCCAAGTTGAAGTTTTTAAGATATTGGATGGGTATGAAAATATTGATAGAAATATTTTTTTCTCACTTAAGAAAGATAGAACTAGAGGAGACAAAGTTAGTTAGTGAAGGATCAGCGTAGATTAGATATCAGGAAGTTAGATATCACAGAGGACAATAAATGAATGGAACAAATTATCTACAGATTGTGGAACTGCTTGCGGTGTAAATATGTTTAAAAACAAGGTTGACACATATCTCAGGAGGGCGGGTTACACATAGATGAAAAACTGTTGAACTCTCGATAAGAAAATGGCTTCCTTGTCCACTGACATCTTGGATTTTTGCCTTGGATGGTAATCTTGTTAAACCTTGTTAAACTCTTTCTTTGGGTGGTTTTCATCCCACTGTTTGACAGCAATGTTCTTCTTTTGGCTGTTGTTGAAAAATACATGTTCAAAATTGGCTTACTGCTGACCATGAGCTCAAAGGCAAATTCCTTTGCACTATTCAGTGTCAATTTACTCATGCCAAATGTTATGATTGTAACTGCTCTCATTCTATAGCTACATTGCAAACAGACGGCCAGCTGGACAGATGGAGCCACTGAGGAGACCTTATGCTGGCATTCAGCGCACCTATTATCTGCCTAATGCTACAGCAATCGTTTTTTTGCTTAGTAATGTTTAAGGCTCTACTGGATTCATTTTTGTATATTACAGTAATCCTTCTTTCTGTCTTCCAACTTACACATTCAAGGGTTGGCTAAGGCTATATTGGATTCATTGTTAATATATCTTAACTCTTGGGCACTTGTACAACATTGCACCTCTTCAATGTATCAATACCTGTCTTGTCCATGACAGGAAGTGACTTATAGGGATGTTACAATACATCGAACTATCAATGCATGGCAATATTCAATGTGATGATGCAATACTATCGATAGTAAACTGAACTATCAATAGTCATCATCGATACTACACTGAACTATTGATTGTAATGACAGTTCACAAAATAATTCAACAGGGCTACTTGTGTCACAGTAACAATAGAAAAAAAAACATGTCTTTCCCCCATCTATATTGAATAATTTTATTTATATATCAACCTAACATCAACAATCACCCATTAGTGCAGCGTCATTCGTGATTCAGGATTTTTAATCAACTACCTCCAAAGCTACATGATAGCGACATCTATCAATTACGGTTTGGGAATGTTTTCCTGGTTATTTAGTGATACTATCTCGACAGTTATGAAACCATAGCAATAGTATTGCAATAGTTATACAGTTATCATGATACTATTGGGATAGTAAAACTACCCATGATATTCTCCTTCAGTCAATTACCATCTCTGGCTTGCAGCCAGTAGCCGTGGTCAGACTTCTTGAGGGGCGTCTCCAACAGCTGCATGGTTCTATCCAGCAGGCCTTTGATCATCTCAAAGCCAGACGTCTTACTGTAGTAGACTGCACAGAAGTTGCGCTGATTGCGCGCGCCCACATCTAGCAACAAACACACAAAACCGAGGGCAAAACTGTAAAGAGATCCACACAAACCATGCTGGTGTTATGACTTATAAATCGTACACCAATTGAATAAATAACCCATCTTATTTTCACCGAATACACAGGCTTGGCAAAAACGCCAGGTTAACCAAATACAGTATTTGTTGGTCTTCCCCATGGTATGATTTGGGTTTCTGCAGTAGAGACTGCTGACCTTTCAAGGTAGCTCCTCGATAGCGACTATCAAAGTCTTAGAGGAGTCTCCTGACCCTATTTGTTTATTTACCTTAATATATATCATGTTTACTTACAACCATATACACCTTTGTTATGTAAAATTATAATTCATCATAGATATATATGTGTTATGTGAAATGTATGATGGGTCAAATAAAAATTCTTCTTCTTCTTCAACGTTGCCAACCTTAAGAATTGATGATTATTTCAGTGATGTCATGCAGTTCAGGGCTGATCCAATTACGCAGTTGTATTTGTAATTGATTTCCAGCAAACACTGTATTTGTAATTGGTTCTGGATTTTAAATTACGTCATAATTATAACTGATTTCTTTCATGTAACTGCAACAGTAACATCAATTATGATTAATTACAGTACTATTTCATATCACAAACATTACCTCAAAATAAACTATGATAACTGTTCTCACGCATCTTTATCAATCGCATTCAAAATATTCCAATTTAGCAACACACTTGCTATATAATTTACAAATACTGGATAAACTTTTACACACATGCTATATAATTAACAAATGCTGAACACACTTTTGACACAGCTGCAGTATAATTAACAAATACTGAATAAACTTTTTTGAATAAACAGCTGGTCTCAATTGACACATCTGTAATAGCATTTGTAATTAAAACAGTGTAACTGTTCGTGATTTGATCATTTTAGATGTATTAAAAGTAATGGCAATTGATACGATTTTGTGTAATTGAACCAGCCTTGGACATGCTACTATACAATGCACATGTCAGTCACTAGTCTGCGACAGCTGTCTATCAATGTCACTCTGAAAACAAATCAGTCCAATAACAGATCGCACAAATCAGTCCAATAACAGACTGCACATGTCAGTCACTAGTCTGCGACAGCTGTCTATCAATCAGTCACTCTGAAAACAAATCAGTCCACTAACAGATCGCATCTACATAAAAATTGACACATGTAGCAGATATGTACAGCCCTGTATATAAAAGTACACACATTGCTATGATTGACTTGATACCTTTGTCAGTGTCTCGCAGAATAATGTCAGAGATCTCGAACAACTTGAGAGGTAAAGGCATCTTTCTGTTGGAAGCAATCGTCTTGAGAATGCCCGGCAGTAGGCTGGTCCGAGCGATCTGCAACATTTTATTTTACATACGGTAGCTGTGGTAAGGGGCCATTCAGAATTGCCGACATTGACCTATTCGTATACTTTGTATGAATAGGTAAATGTCAACCACCGTGGACGGTCCCTAAAGGGAGCGGATAGAGTGGACAAGTGAAGGAAGGAGGAGCTGAGGGAGGAGGTTAGTGTGAGAGAGAGAGTTTCAGGAGGAAGCTGGTGAGGAGTCAGTTAAATGGAAGTGGAACGGCTAATGAAGGATGTAGATGTGCTCAGAGTGGAGGGTAGAGGAAGAAAAGGAAGAATGTGACTGAGATGGGACGATTGTGGAAGAGAGATTTAGTAGGACTGGGAGGGGAGAACGAGAGTGAGGGATAGGGGGTGGAGATGGCAATGAAGGAAGGAAACCAAAAATCAAGGACCAGTTTCAATGCCAGCCCCAGACGTCAGGGACAGAGCCGAGCTACAATATCAGCTCCAAAATTGCTTACCCTGACAATACTAGTTTCAACAGGGAGCCAAAATTACATTAACATATTACCCATTAGTATACAGTGCATGTAATGAAAAGTTTGCTGTCGGCATAAAGAATTTGTGATAAACTTCAGTGGAGCATCCACATATTTAAATATTTTAACTTTTAAATACAACATAAAGTAAATATTTGGAAGACTTGTTCCACGCTTGATAAAATCTCCCATTCTACTTACCTGGAATTCAGCTGTTTTGGGATTGGCAATGTGCACAGCTTTGATGTCTTCTATCTTCTTCCTCATTTTGTCAGCAACATCCTCACTTGCACACTACAAGAGCACAGCCATTAATGCCTTTTGTTCTGTTTAACGTTCAGTGGGCAAATTTTAAACTTATATGGAAGTCAAGCTTTTCAATGATGCTAAATGTGTTAGAGTCGATTGACAAAAAGTTCAATAGAAAATTAGTTCTTTAGCACTCAAAAACAATGACGTAACAATGCATTTCAATGGTTCCACAAAACCGATAAATAAGTAAGGATTTATATAAGAAACAAGTAGTTTTGCATTTATACATGGTAGAAGAGATTTTGTATGATTCATTTCTGTTAATAATAAATTTTTATCTAGGTCCACAGTGGGCCTGTAGTTCTGTTTTCACACTGCTGAGAAGCATCTCGTTTTGGAAGGTCGGGTCACAAATACACATAATAACAAATACGACTACGAATACTATTATCTCAGGTAAATAAACCCATACAGTGTACAAACAAGTATAGATGTACATAAAAAATTATTATGTTAAATAAAATAATTAAGTTAATAAGTTAAAAAAAATAATTAGTTACAACAAATAAATATACATACATTAAAAATACATTAAAATACATAAAAAAATAAATAAGTTAACAAATATATATTAATAAATATTTATAAATATATAAACGGGATGTAAAATCACCACTGTAAACAATAAAGTGTATGTGCCCACATAGACCACATTGAGAATATTTATACAAACATTTTATCGAATAATTTTGAATGTCATAAACCCGTTTTCTAAACCATAAATATTCTTGCACAATAGGGCGTAAAATTTATCAATGGAATTGTTAACAAACATACAACTGGCACTGCCCCATCTATTGTATTCTAAAATTTGCCTATGCGTGTTGTTATTACATCTGGAAGAAGCAGTTTCAAACTAACCAGAGCGAATGTGAGAGCCTCAGTGAATCCTGCTGCTGCGATGTCTGCCCTCAGCAGATCAGTCAACTTGTTGATGCTGAACTGAAAACAAAACACAACCATGGAATTCATGAAGGCAATGGTTTAAAACTGCAATGTCTTGTAAGCGAGGCAATGGCTTTTGCACAACCACACAGCCACTGGTATCATTCTTGACCTCCAGATGGATAAGTTCTGATGAAGATCTACAAAAACCCACAAGGGCGCTAAATTAGTTGTTGCGAAAAAACCTTGTTCTGATAATGTAGCCTCATGAGTGCCTTAACTAGGCTGATATGAACGCTATAAGACCACATATTATCATAGCTAAGGGAGACAGTACTCACTTGTGAGGCAATGCAGTTCGTGTTGGGTATCGTCTGCTTGATGTTGTTATAGCCAAAGGCAATTGCTACATCCTCCATGATGTCACATGCATGGATCACGTCTGTAGTGACAGGTTAAAGCTACATGACTGTAAGCCTTGCATAAACATCTCGCATTTTACGGATCTGCAAAGTTCTGGTTTTGCTAAATGAAAAATAATTAGAAGAATAATGTCATAATCAGCAGTGGAGAGACATTGTAAAGATGATGAAAACATTAGCCAAACAAGTCTTATTATCTAATGCTAGGCCCGTGTTATTCTTCTTAAATGTCAACATACCCTAAAATACAAATACTTACTAATAAAAATATTTTGCTTGTGAGGATCACGGCTTTAAATTAAATTGAGCAAAGTTCATTTAATGAACTGGGAGGCTTACAAACAAAACATAACTAAACTACTTCTAACTGCGACACACAAACTAGTAGGTGATTTGACCAGAATAATGCCACTGTGGCAAAGGGTTTTGGACAGAACAGAGTAGAGCAGGCAGGACTTTGTGCTGAAGAATAAAGGATACCATGGCGGGTGGGTGGCACCTTGACAGTGATATTAGCGCCTGCATCGACCACATCCGACTTGAGGCACATCTTTGTAAGCAAATTGGCAATGTTCTCTGCAGACTCACTGCAACAACCAACCCATATTTAAGTTCACGCAGGCAAAATAATTTGATGATGCATACTAAGAACTAATTTAGTATATATAGCCTGCTTCTCAATGAGTGTGCATATATTAACAGAATACTGATCTTTTCATTAACCATTTACGTGTGTATGGAAGCATACATGAATGCCACTCTTGGGAAAGTGGCTACACATACTTGATGCCAACTTTCTTGTTGATGTCATCAACCGACACCTTCTCCGTCCTGTAGGCAAGCTCCTGAAAAGAAACACATCACACAGTCATAACACATTTTACCAGTTAATAAAATAATAATTTGATTGTGAACAAGTGACGTGTCCTATGTATCAGGCATACACAGCTAAACTTTTCTTGCATGACACGTATTTGTGTGAGTGGGTCAGCGCACATTGCATAACATTTGTTGCTGTGATTCAACTTTCAAATCAGCCAAATTAAAACACGACTCAAGTTTTGTTGAATTGTGGACCAGCGTATATTGCATGACTGATCTGTTTTAAGTCAAATAAACACACAATTCCCAACAAAAGTTTAGCAACGTGCACTTAGCTTATGAGGATGGAACTGTTTAAGAATGACACAGTGCTATTAAATGCTATAATCAGTAATATAAGTTGCTGGTCCCATTTAATTTTAACAACTTCTAGGTCATAACAGCTACAATTTCTAATTAAATGGAGTATTAGATATGACCGCACTACAAATACAGGCAGCGACATTATAGAAGACCCTAAATTCAGAAAATTTATATAGTTGGGGAAAGTAATCAGTAATATAAGTTGCTGGTCCCATTTAATTTTAACAACTTCTAGGTCATAACAGCTACAATTTCTAATTAAATGGAGTATTAGATATGACCGCACTACAAATACAGGCAGCGACATTATAGAAGACCCTAAATTCAGAAAATTGATATAGTTGGGGAAAGTGCCATACAAACCGGACACAGTCTCTCTGATCCATCTGGATATGTCACCGCCACTTTCTCGATGCTACAAAAATAATCATTTATCCATATTAAAATATTATATAAATGTTGTATTTGAAAATAGTTTAAATCTTTGCATAACTCACAGAATCAACAGATGGCTGAACCGATGCAGAGACAGCAACAAGTGATGAATCACTACCAGTACTCACGAAAACTTCTTTGCACAGTATTCACTGAACATACAGACAACAGTGTCCAGTACAATGTTCGCCTTGTTCAGGTCGGTTGCTGTACATTCAATGAGCACATTCTTGGTGTCCTCTCGGATCCTACTGTGATGACCTGAAGACAACACAAAACTGTCCACCACTGACCCTGACACCCATGCCTAAACATGCTCACCGACCCACCACATTGTTTCTGTTGACAGGCTTTAGCGAAAGTGTTCAGCACCTTATAATGATATAACCTTGGCGGTTACAGCTCACCCTTCGTAATCTTTAACTGCTCATATCAGTAACACAAAAACATCAGCACTTTCCATTGTTACATGCCTGAACAAATATAATCAAAATTTAATATGACTGACTTAATTTCAACAATGGTTATGATCGAACATAAAAAAGATAAGCAAAACATGCCTCATTCTTCAAGTAAATAAACTGGCACCTTTAACAATAAACAAATTGTTTTGAATTTTACAGCTTTGAATTCTACACCTACTGGCTCCAAACAATGCCAATTTCCAAACAATCTCAAGCAACAACAACATTGCTGATACAAGACTACAAGTACAAAGCCAGCCTATTCAACAGCAACATGCTGATAATTTGATATAAACTTGTGGTATAAAAGACTATCATTATACCCGATGAGGACTATGTAATGAATGTAACTAACGAAACCTGCTTGAAATGATTTGTTACCGTTGATAATGGGCGGCATGGAGAGAACAACACCGTTGCTGTCATAGATGACAGGGTAGACTAGCTTGTCCCGAATGATGTGTAGATAGTGCTTCAGTTGCATGTCTGTCTGTGAAACCAAAGCGGCACATAAATCATCAATGTCATAATATCTCTGTTGAGACACTAACAAGTTTTGGCAAGGATGTTCACTAAACATTTAGGGTTTATGTAAGTACAGTAGTACCTGCCTTCAATGGACCCTCCGATGAGCAGACACCTGCTATGTCGGGACACAATGTACGGACTGTTTTATCATGTTAATGTCCCTCTGATGAGGGGACACCTGGTGAACGCGGACAGCGGACAGGATATTTTGGTTTTCTGTCATAGCTAAGGTGGACAGTAATGATTATTTTCGTAATTTTTTTCTCGAAATATTTTACTCCCAAAATGGCGACGGACAAACAGTGCAGTGTGTAGTGGGAAAAACAATGTTCTATCGCGGATTCAGATATAAGGCTGTTGGTCGTGGACCCCGATTTTCTGCCGCCGGGGGAAATGCCAAATGGGCCTGCTTAAACCTACTTAGAACTGCTTTGACAATTCTCAAGAAACAGGTGAATAATGTCAATGAACGAGGATGTATTCTTTTTGACATCCGCGGAGCCACCGGAAGCAGAGAATGCGGAGATGGTTAAATAGAATAGAATTCGGAGAGGATAGCAACCGCCTTGTTATTGCCAAAAAACAATACGGACACAGACTGAGTAGCCGTGTCAACTGTTTTTCCTTCATCATTGCGTTGTCACGTGTACAAAGCAAACAGAAAACTATATGTTTAATTTCATATTTTGTATAAATGCCACAGCTTCTCCAGTCTGTTCTATTTAGTGCGGAGAGATCACGTGACCTCTCCACGCAAAAATAGCACATTTCGATCTGCGGACAGGTCAGAGAGACAAAAAGAATACACCCGAGTGTCAACCTTTGTTTGTTTGACGCTACCACCAACATCAATTGCTGATATTGGCTTCGCTTAGATGGTTTGAAATTACAATCGAGATTCACAAATACGCCTCGCATAAGAATCAGATAAACAGCCTTAAATGCAATTTAGTATGCAGTACTAATATGACACTGGGGTGAAATGGCATGCTTCCAATCTAAACAACACGAAACCAACATGCCAAATCCAAGGCGCTACCGGTGCGCGAAAATACGAATTCGTCATCCGCGTATGAAATGATGAATTGATGCTAAGCGGTGCGTCATAAATTTATGCTTCGGTCGAGATCAGTTGAAAATCGAGGTGAAACGATAATTAATTCTGCCTATTGTTGTTTTCTATGTTTAATCAGCTTACATACTGCGTGTGTCAACTCATATATCTTTTCGGCTGCTCAAATCCAGATTATTTTCGATTCGTAGGCCTATTAGTTCAATACATCATCATTCCATAATGGTATACATACATGTATTTTATTTAGTTAATGATTAAACAGGGTGTGACATTTAAAAATAATACACGTTGATCCTAGTTAACTCATTTATTGAGCTCTATACACTGCATGTTGCCGTATAAGACAGTGCTGCAAGCACACAGTGGCTTCGACAGCGTTCTTGGACTTGGTGCAGTGGTCGCTGTTGTTTAGTAGCTCCCTGGTGGTAGACATGGGAACACTTAATGCGCCTTATATGTACCTTAGTTATATCCTTACTGTACAGCCTGTCTATGTATTATTAAGGTAACTTATAACATCCGTCATCTGCACATATGTCTACCATATATGTGTAGTACTGAACCCTCCACTCCAACATGCCTGTCCCTCCGATGAGGGACACTTTTGCTTGGATACAAAAGTGTCCGTTCAAGCAGGTAGTACTGCATACATTTTATTTGAATAGCGTGATGCAAGGAACCAAACCATGCAGTGAATATGATACTGTATAAATTTGGTGTTTTATCATTATATACACACAGAAAATAAACTGCAAAGAATTCAAATAAATAAAAAATTAACCGTAAATAGCTGTGGAGCAAATACATTAAGAAACATACTATAATTATTCATTAATGCCCACAAGTTAAGAAATAAACTAAATAAAGCAAATTAATTAGCCCATGTGAAACAGTTTGGTTAAAGTAATGCATGAAAAACATATCGTACAAATATAACTTTAAATTATGTTAGATCATTAAACTAAAAAATTTCTTATTGTTCTTACAATATATAAAAAATGAAATATACACCAATTTTACTAGCAAAAAAAATGGTAATACTTAATATTGTTCAGGTACACATGGAAAAATTTGTAGCAACTTACGCTGTAGATGTCCATAAGTTCGACTGCTGTTTGTTCTTTGGCCTGATTCAGAGCTTGGAATTTAATGTCACCAGGTGGCCGTGCGTCATACGTGAACGGACCCTGCAACGTATCCAGGTCATGCGTTCCTATGGCAACCAGCGTGCGCCTCCTGCAAACAAACAAAACTTGCGTTCTGACAGTCATAGTTTGCTGACAAGAAGTACGTATAATTTTACTTTAATGCAGGTTTGTTGATAGGTTGCTAGTTGGAGATATGAAGGAAAATCTTCAATGATGTCAAAGAACCAGCATTCTAAATTTCTGCATTTCCAGTACAACCATAATAGCATACAGAAATTTCTATGCAACATTTGAGTAAACGAAGGCACAATTGACAGTCAAGTTAATATCCAGATTTCTCAGCCAATTTGCAAGTTAAACACACAGTGAAAACAAAACCTATTGCTTGATTGCCAAAGTATTGTCAGCATCTCTGAGTAGTCCAACTGTTCCAGGTCAAAACTGTTTTGTCTGTCTGAACAGACACGTTTTCATTAATCTACAGGGTCTACTATGCAGAAAGACTATGACCTCACCTGCATATATTTTGATGCAGTTTGTCTTGTAGATCAATGAAACTCTGGTAGCGTTCCTGGAAATAGAAACGCTTATGTACCATGGCAAGTGAAACAGTCCTTAAATGGTTAAAAATTAACAGAAACTTTCAAATTGTCCAGGATAATTCATTACATTTTTTGTCTCCAACATTTCTGTGTGACATACGTTATATATATATATATATATACATATATATGTACGTATTACTAAAGCAACACAAATGGAGACATTTGGTGGGATGACAGCGATGTTTTCTGCATCCAGATACAAATGAGCCAAGTGTATTATGGCTACGTACACAGAATAAAGATGCGTTTTGGAAAACCTCTTTCATTTTAGACAGTTCCTGCCTGGCTTGTTGTCAACCAACGGGTAAGTTGACAGTTAGTATAGTCTTACTGACTAGTTAAGGTGAATGTGAGAATGACACAAATGATCAGTTCACAGCGAACAATAATAACAATAATAACCTTGCAGATGGAAACACAGGTACTTACCTTTGTGAAAGTGGTATTTCTAAGAATGGCTGCGACAGCAAAAGGTCTCACAAGAGATGTCTGTAAAAATAACTAGGCATACTAATAAAGTGGAAAATACAAAAATTAATCATTTGCAAAACAAAATTACACGTAAAAGTTAATATCCCCAGTATATTAAAAAGCTTATAACTGTCCCAGCACGATGTAAGCACCACATTGGTATTTTATAACACCACAATAATAATGTTAAGCACCATGCTGCATTTTTGTGCACCACATAATATTTCTAAGCACCTCTATAAGCTAAGGAAAACATTATTTGCTAAATGTTGGATATTGTTTTTTATACCATCACATCTTTCTGCAGTTAAAACTATGACTGTTTCTCTGTTGGCATAAATTAACTAACAGTATCATTTAAAGAATTTAAGGCTACACTTTTCAAACCATAGTAAAGTATGTTGCACACACACAAGAGAGTTGATGATTAGGGTCAGTTTCTAGGAGTTGTGACGATGAGGATGACAGAGAAGCACAAAACGAAAATTTGCTGGGGGGAAGTGAAATGGAAGGACACAAACCAGACAAAGCAGCAGCATAAACCAGACAAGGTAGCAGCGTAAACCAGACAAGGTAACAGCACTGGAGAAGAAAATGAAAAAGTCCAGGAGAACATTTTACTTACAGAAGGCTTTATAGTTAGCTGATGTATTTTTCCTGGTGGCGGTGTCACAGGAAGATAGTTTGGTACTGCAATCCTGCAAGTAATAACGTTAAGCATTATCACATACATACATACAATCATACAAAACAAGTCACAATGTTCTAATCAACTGAGATAATGTATAGTATTACACCTGTTTCGTAACACTAAGCTTCATCTACAGATTTCAGTAAATGCGGTAGTGATAACTCTACAAAGAATCGCTATTACAAGAGATCAATAAATCAATCAATTTATTTCTTTTTTTCAAGCAATTTTTGCACCACAAACCTTTAGCGTTTACATAATAACTGAAAAGTCACTGGATTCAAGCTACGATTAGCTATACAAAACATTCCTTTAGTCAAATTGTCCAAGACATTAGTTGAATGTGAAAAACAATAATGACAATTACTGCCCTTACCACAGATGACTGTGATTCCTTAGTATGTGTAGCATTTAGAAGACACCTATTTCATTATGCAATTTACAAATGTCTTCACCAGATGTGGGAAATGACAAATGCATAGTGTTCATCCACAATCAGCACCATAAAGGAAATATTGTCAATTATGAGTGTAAACTCCTCTGTATAAGAAAACAAGAATGTACTTCTGCTGGAAGACAAGCAGGCCTCGTGTAAGTCCTTCTACACAGAGCAAGTCATATCTGCAACAAAACAGCAACTTTCTTCACCACCACCACCACACAAACCCTATCCAACTTACATATGAAGTTATAGCAGATAGGTAATACTTGTTTTCTGATAACGAGAGGTAGTGTTTGTTGACTGAAATTAGCTTAAATATGATAATATTAACACCACTGTCCTATATATATATATATATATATATATATATATATATATATATATATATATATATATAATATATCACCATTAACTCTGACAGTTCCCAATGCTTTATGATCACCAAAAAGCAAATTTGTCATATTCGTAACCCTTCGTACTGCCGTATTACAATATTTTAATTGCTGACTGAAGTGATGAGAATGGCTCTAGACAACAATTTTGCTAAACGGATAGCTCACTCATACTAATAAAAATCCATTAAATACAAAACAAAATACTGCTGGTGTTTAGTGAAAATCTTGCTTCAATAAATTTTAAAACCTTTGTTTAAAATGCGACAAAAGGATGCATTTCTGTTCATACAAAAATACACAGGTTGTGTTGCAATTAAATCCTGAATATGCCACAAAGTACAATCTGCTAACTGGAAATGTTTTCTTTGAAATTAAATTAAATAACTGACTTAAACACATAATTGTAACAAAACAGTAAGTTAGATTAACAACAAACCTATTTGCAGGAACATCTATCTTGAATATAAGTGTCTCCGAGGCTCCTTCAGCCTTCTCCAATCCCTGTTCTTTAGCAACCATCTCCTTCTCAGAAGTCTAAAATCACAAGTGGCAGTGAAAAATAGTACACTGTCAATCTTACATGTCACCATCCCAACTTTCTGGAACAATAATTTCTTGCAAATCCTGGCAACTGACATTTCTTGTAGCCTGCACTTTCTGTTGGCAAAAAATCCACATACACAGAAGGGAACCAGTTTGTTTGCTTCAAACATAGAATGGTTCATAACTTTATTAGCATTGCTACAACTACTCTAATTTCATGAACATTATTTGTGTAACTGTACAGGAAATTAGTATGAAAGATATACAGACTTAAAATAGAAAATAAAGCAATCTCATATTCCTCTGAGGGGCAAAACTGTAAAATATTGTTTGTCAAATAAAAATAAAGGATTAAAAATTTCAAATGTTGGGTATGATTTGATGGAACATAAGGCATGAAAACGACAAGTGACATTCATCTGAAACGTACCACTTCATCCAACTCCAGGCCGAAATCAAAACACAGATCATTGAACTCATCCTCTGCTGTAAGAGAGAAACACAAGTGATCAGTTATAAATCATATACTGTGTTCCACCAGGACACAGTACGTTTTGCAATGGCATGATGTTTCTAAATTCTTCTTGTGTGAGCACGCTTTCGTGAGAGTTTTCAGGATCATAAAAAAAAAAACTGCGGCATTTTATTATCAATTATATCTCAACTATAGCATAGAATTGGCCAGCTTTTCATGCAATTTCACCCCTCTGCAAGGTGAACAACGGCTACTTGGCAGTCAACAACCAGGCACTAATGTTTATTCACATGAAACCGCAACATTTTTTTGCATCTATTTTAATTTAATTTACCACTATTTCTGCTTGCTGTGATTGGACATGGCAATGCTTATTTAGTTTGAGGCTATATTCAGGTCGAAAAGTTCACATTATGATATCATGAACCAAACTAATAAACTTGCGGAAGAATAAAATGAATGATGTGGCTAGCGCTCCGGACCCGTAAGCACAACTGTACAGCTATTGGTCCGGCATTATCTCCGCTTTGTATGTGCAGTAAGTGTGTATGCGTATACCCAGTGGCATATAATGTGCGCATGCAGACAGTCAACAAATCATTAATAAACCAGATGCTAAGCACCGGAATATTATCTGATATGCTCAAATTTTACAAAGTAATAACACATCATTATTTGAAAAGTATAGCTAGGATAGGTCTCTTCTCTTCTTCAATGATCTCAAAGGTATTAGAGACATTTTAGTTTAGGCAGGCAGGTATATCTTCATATTTCGATGACTGACAATGAATATGGTTTTATACATAACTGTGCTTGAACGTATATATATAATTGACAACAATGATGTTCTAATATAGCAATAAACATACACCTCAACCTTTCAAAGACCAAGACAGGCCTTATTATCGCCTACATGAGATGTGCGGCAGTTAGTGTTACAATGTTTTAGTGCCGGACCTATACTTGCATGGCTGATTCATACTAGCTATGCTGGACCATTTTGAGATAACTAAGTTATTGCAAAGTATTATACATCATTGGAAAGGTCTATTATTAAGATACACCATGATATCAGTTGTATGGCTGTATGTTAATTAGTTTTCAAAACACATTTTTTTATTTTTATCAAAAAAGTGTACCTGGCCTAAAAAATGTACTAATATTAATGTTAATGTATTTTTTTTTACATATTGTTGAAGTACTCGATGTTCTCAACCTGTGTGGGGGGTCATTCATACCAGTGCATCCATTATTTCGGTTGCAAGAGATCTGTAAGCAATGTTATTTTTAACTTATTTTGCACATTTATACAGGGGCCGTTGGCAAAATGAAAAAAAAAAAACACAGTATATACCATACAGAGACATTTTGTAAACCTCAGTGTTAGCTTCTCAGCATGTTTGACATGTATAGGTCATTAGCATTATTATGTATATGAAAATATTGTTTACAAGGTTTTAACTGTGAACTATTAAGCAGATTTGGCTGCATTATCTGGGTGTATTAGTATTTAAAATAAGAAACAACTACTATAAATATATACGTCATTACAAGTATCATATCAATATTTTATTATTAATTATTATTATATTATTATTATTATGTGTGGATCGTTGAGTAAATAACCATTCTGACACAATATTGCATACCAACTATCAGTTGTACATAATTTTTAGAGTTTCATACACCTTCACCCATCATCTAGGCCATCATCATATCCAAAATAGATAAATTTGGCATAAACATTAAACATTTACATTACTACTAATACTAGTCATTAGTCACTATACATAAGTCATATCCACAGTTATGATAGTACTTATAATGAAAAACAATCAGAAAGCACAGTGTAAATCATATTAACATTCCAAGTGTAAGACTGTCAGCTTTGAGCTTAATGTGAGTAACGGATGCCTTTCTTCGTCTTGTCTGCTGGGACATCGTTTGACAGGTCAGTAACTTTGCAAGTTTGGTTACATGTTTAATCTCCCGCCAAAATGAACAAAACACCCTCCAGAATTTCAAACATACACTGCTACACGATACTATAGTTAGATAGATCAATTACTACTTACACACGTACTTGAAGAATGGATATTTATGAACTTTCAACAACTACGACGAGAAAGATGGACTTGAAACAAGAGCGGGCTAGGACATCGCATAATTTATTATTCTGACATGTGTATGGTGCCACCTAACGTTCAAATAGCCAGATAATTCTTGGCGTCAGTGGATAGTGATAGGGGGTTGTTTTAGTTGTACAGTACATTACTAGCCAGACCAAGCCAAAATTTAAAAAATATTTTTGTGTTAATAAATGATCAATGAAAGACATACAATTGTTTTATTCGTGAATCAAGGTGAATCCCGGATTTGCGAGAATCGTGAAATTTTCACCTTAAAAAACAAAATACTTTCACCTAAAGAAATAAAACAGGATGTACATCAGAGTAAAGAAATTTTAATCAGCTTTACAGGCATATGCACAATTTTATTATAGGTGGACCGTTAAAGACACCCCCTATAAACGGGCCTCTCTGGGTACACATTTTGGTCGATTTGATGATCATAGCACTACTAGCGCCGCCTAACGAGCTCCGGCAATGCTACCGACACAGTGACAAGTAGAAACAATATTTACAAGTTAGAACATAGCCAAAACTTACTATAAGATCTCCCCATTACTTCAAACAATACATCTGTCTTCAGGCCGACCGTTGGCATATTGGAGTGGTGTTCCTGGTATATTCCTTTAGACTACAAAAACAGTAAATATGTGTCCAAAGAGATGACGAAACCGGCGACAGCGTGTAGAGCGGAAGCAGCCTGAACGCCCTCTATCGGAAAATTAAAACTGTTACTGGTCTAACCGTTAGAGGGCGACATCGACAAGATGTGGGAAGTGGGTAGGCCTGCGCCACTGATCTAGTGCCCCCACGCCTAGGGACCATGAAATTAGAACATTTAGTGGTGGCTATGTAAACGAATAGTAGTATTCTCATCATGCTAGACTGTCCAAATAAAATCGGAGTATCATGTAATGTTAAATAAATATGTCCAATTCCCATTGATTATGTTGCCATACGCGTTGAGCCGTGGTAACAAAAATGCGCCCGACAGAGAGTCAAGGAAAGTGGACAAGGATGCCATTGGCTTATCGAGAGTTCAACAATGTTCATCTACTTATAACCCGCCCTCCTGAGATATGTGTCAACCTTGTTTTTAAACATATTCACGCTGCTAGCAGTTACACAATCTGTAGACAATTTGTTCCATTAATTTATTGTCCTCTGTGAGAACGAGTGCTTCCTGATGTCCAATCTACATTGATCCTTTACTAATTTTACCTCATGTCCTCTAGTTCTGCTATCCTTCTTGAGTGAGAAAAACATATTTCTATTAATGTTTTCATACCCATTCAATATCTTAAAAACTTCAATCTGACCTCCTCTTAACCTCCTTGTCTCTAGAGTTGTTAAACCACATTCTTTCAGGCGTTCTTCATAACTAAGGTCTCTCAGTTCTGGAAAAGTGTTTACTGAAAAACTAGTATTTCAACAATGCTTGTGTATAAAAAAAAACAGTGTTAGTAGTTTAATGTGTCCACGTCTTACGCAAACACATTTGTAGATAGCTATTATTTCCTCACTAAAACTGGCGCAACCAGAATACCAATGCACATTCGGAACCAGTCAACTGGAACGGCCACTTTACTACAGTAGTGGCCTCTAACGAGTGTAGATGCAAATAAGTTTGCACCTACTACGTTGTAGTTTCGCTTGCTTCGAGATCAACCGCTTTAAAAGCCTCTAAATAACAGACGTGCATCATGTTAACTCTACTTGTGGTAACCCACGGAGCTGTCACGAATATCTTACGACGACTACGTTGTTTATTCAGATTACATAAAACAACGGACATAGAAGCGTCTGTCGATTACTCTGGGCTCGACCACAGCCACAGGTAAACAACCGCACAGGTTCCCACAAAAGCTACACGGAAGCGCAGTCGGGTCGTGTGACAAATAAACACACGTTCGTATATTTATAAGATTTAACGCACATTAGTGTCGACCAATATCAGTGGGCTGTAAGAGCCAAATTGGATATGTGTGTGACTAGTAACTGAAAGTGATGGTAAATTGTAGGAAATATATAGCAACATTTCTCCGTAGACTGAAAACCCACCTGTTTAAACTTGCTTATCCCCATATTTCCCCAGCGTACCAATCCAACTGTTTACAATTGGAACTTATCGATTATGAACTACTTAACCCGTTTTGTTTTGGTACGCTGCCGAACTTGGGTTTCCTGAGGATTTTAGCGCAATATAGAAGTATTTTATATATTATTTTATTATAAAAGTGATGGATATCATAAACTCGATCACATAATCATTCCATCGCATTTAGATACCTATTTTTCTACATTGGTTTGTATGCCTTTACGAATGCTTGCAGTTGTTACTGCGGACATAGCACGTGTCTCTCCTGGTAGGTCTACTTAAAAGGAAAGGGTGGGAATAAAAACAGGGTGGAAATCAAAACTGCTACACCATAATCTTAGACAGCCATATTTCAAAACGTTATTTCCCCATAGCAAACAATTGTGTAGAGACAATCGTGTTTTGCAAATATGGGCCTGTTAGCTAGGGGCCAATCAAATGACTTTATTTAGGTAACCGTACAACCGAGTTGAAAACGGCCTTTTCTATCATAAAAATGTGTAGCCATTTCAAAAAATGAAAGAGGCCAGTTAATGTAGAGTGGACGTAGGGCCTATATTAGATTAATACTAGCCTGTTTGGAATAATAACTCTCATATGCTTGTTTAGTGCTTTCACTGGCACCGTGAGCATATCTACAGTTTACTTAGAGGATGAACTGGCAATAGGAAGAAGCCTCAGCTACAGAGAAACACGACTGACTAGTCACTAGCTAATGGCAAAACTGTTGGATTCATGAATTCAGAACTCAAACTAGGCATATAATGGTCAATTCATCTTCCAATAATTACTGTTGGATTCATGAATTCAGAACTCAAACAAGGCATATAATGGTCAATCCATCTTCCAATAATTATTGAATTCAGAACTCAAACAAGGAATGTAATCGTCAATCCATCCTCCAATTAAAAAGCCACCCCCAACTGATTTCGCCTATCGCGAATCCGATCGTTGATTCCCTAATATGTAGTGGGCGAATAGTTTAAGTAATATTCGCAGTTGATTTAATAATTAATTTAAGACTGATCATGGGCGTGACTTCCATCCTCTCGCCGATCACATGACAAAGTTATGAAATTACGCCAAGGGCAAAAATCGTGAGTTCTCAGTGTTTCCATTTTTACCTCAATAAATTCTGGATTAAGCATTAAATAATTTAATAGTTTGTCTGATGAGTTCACACAAAAAGCTACGTACAAAAGTTACATAAACTAACTAGCATATCCGAATAGATACTAGGTAGGTTTGAATTTTCTCAAAATCAATTTGAAATGACACGAATTGAGGAAGCACCTTTAAGTAGGTGTGTTCATTATGCCAGTGATTTTTGGCAGTGAATAAATCCCTTTGTTCCCATCCATGTCATAACAAACATTACTAAAGTTGTCAAGAAGTAAAGACATTTAAAAATGTCTTAAACGTTCGGGTAATTTTTGAGAAAAAGGTTAAATGTCGGTCCAAGCTACTAAAGGTTTCACAGAACTTTCAAAGATCTTTGGCCCACGTCTGGCTGGTGGTATTATCATCATACCAGACAGAAACAAAAGAACATCAAGCGTGTTTATTTTATGTGAAAATGGATCATTCTAGCGGGATGGCAGAAATGTGTGCTGCAGTTTCACCTGTAACAAGCACAATTAAATAAGACAAATAGTTGCGTAGGTATTTTAAACCGGACCTTATCGAATGCAGCAAAAGTAACCATTGCATTCGTTACATTTCATATACTTAATATGCTTTAAATATTATGTTTTAGAAGAAATTATGAAGAAACCTATACCATACGTTGTGGTGTTGCTGTCATCTTCAACAACGTCGACTACCCCGAAGGTCCAAGAAGAGGAACATTGAACGACGAAGAAACTCTCAAAACAACCCTAGCTGACTTAGGCCTTGGAGTAATGGTGTATCGTGATGTCGACACTACCACGCTACTCAGACAGCTACAGAGAGGTAAACGTTAAATGTTTAACTTGCAGCAAAATGTATGGAACAAATGAGCTACTTTTATATTATTCTGAATGTTTTATAAGACGCAATCCTTTCCAAAATCACATATGTGGTATACATGCACATGGTTTTCACATGCAGAGATATTTATTTAAAATGAAATGTACTAGCCTTGTTTTCTAATCTTATTTTGAATTGTGAATACGGTGAATATCACCAGCAAATTACATCTACGTGAATGTATCAAGCGTAGCTGTTAAAACGCCGGACTCTCAATCGAGAGAAGCCAGGTTCGAATCCTCTTGCTGCCGTTTCGAAACTTTGGCAATTTCGTTCACCCCACGTTGCCACAGTTCACCCAGTGGTATAAATGTGTATCTCGCGCTACAGGCTGAAGTGTGGATATGTGAACGAATAGTCATCGTGCGGTAAATGCAGCGTGGCTGAATGCTCCCCAGAGAAGTCGAGATGGGGTTGGAATGAATAGGTTTGACAGAGGGTGAAGTGTAAAACGCTTTGAGCAATCCCAAGGACTGGATACCGTGTTATATAAGAACACACATTTACCTTTACTAGCTATATCACATCTCTTGTGTTCCAGTTGCAAGGATGGACCATGGAAACAGGGATTGCTTTGTGTGTGTCATATTGAGTCATGGCGGGCAATCTGAACTCACACAAGAAGGAGAACAAAGAATGTGTGATATCATCAGGTGTAGAAACAACATTATTTCTGCCAGGAAGTTGGTGGATTGTCTTACGGATGATGTAGCTCCCACGCTGGTCAACAAGCCTAGGTTGTTCTTCTTCCAAGTATGTACACGCAATGCAGACAAATATTAATTAAATTGAATATGAAACACGACACAAAAAGAGTGTTCTGCTACAAACAATATGATGATAATACATGTAAATAGAGGTTGATGAAAAGTAAGTAAACATACAGAAAGTAAAAAACCAATAACAAATTGATTATACAATGAAGTGAAGCCAATTTACAAACATGTCATAGCAGTGACATTTTACTGTAACGTGACACTACTATTTAGCATTATATTATTGCTAAGTAAATTGTACGGTGGCAATTCAGGTGACTCAAAAGTAAAAATGTTGTATTTCTCACGAGCAGCCTGGGTTTAAGCATGTGGTGTGTATAGCGTATCTTATGACAGGCATGCAGAGGAGAAGCACTGCCTGCCACTGTAGAGATTGCTGAAGATAGACGTCAACCAAGAACAGTTGAGCGTGAATCTTGGGTTGAAGAAGAAAGGAGGCTCAACTATGAACTACCAGCTGATCTTCCTGTCTATCCGGACTTCATGTTGGCTTGGTCTACAGTTCCAGGTGAGAAGGCAATTTTGGCTTCACATATGTTGATATCATAACGGTGGATATTGTCTTAAAATACCCAGACAATGCATTATCGCACATTACAAGACCTGTACAGATATGTCGTTACATCCACAGAGGGTGCAAAGTAGACTGAACATAGGGTAACGAAACATCAACATATATGCTCTTCCTGCGGCCAGCGTGTAAATGGAATGAATGGAGTGGATTAATGAAACTATTGTCAACACTGAGCTATTTCTTTTCTTTTACAGGGTATTTCTCATTTCGCTTATCGTCTGGCTCACCATTCATCAATCACCTGTGTGACGGTCTTCGCAAACACAAAGAAGACGATCTTCTGGCCATCTTAACGTGGGTCCAGAGACAAGTGGCTATCAAGTATTCATCACACGCACCATCAACTGTAAATGACCCATCAAGGAGCAATATCCACAATAAGAAGCAGATGCCATGGATTGCATCAATGCTGACGAGAAATGTTTATTTTTGCTAAGACTAGACATATATGCAACACACACACGCACGCACGCACGCACGCACGCACGCACGCACGCACGCACTCGTGCACACACAGAGATCATGTATGGAGAGTACATTGTATCATTGCACTGTGAATCATTCCAGGATAAGAAGGATTTGTGAAAAGCAGCATATGTTAATAGTATAAGAATAATAAATATGACGTCATACAACCCATTCCAGTTATTCTTCTGTGAGCCCAAGAAAGATTACACTGTATGTGCTGATTATGATGACGTAGAACGTAACGATCGACCCCACCAATATGGTGTGAACTGTAACTGCCAGTTTCACGGGTTTATACGTTTAATTTTGGAGCTAGCTACAGGAGAACTTGGCGATCAGCGTTATTTCTTTGAGTTGCTAGAATGTATGCATTGTACGAACAATACCTATGTTCGGAAGAACGATAGTATTATTTGTACGAACAATGCTTAGAGTTTTATTGTTTTGTATTACCATGCTTTGGGAACTCTTATTGAATGCGACGCAATATAAAACTGAGGTTGTTCGGAAGAGCAATATTATTATTTCTGAGCAACGCACAAACAACATTTGGTTAGATCGACCTATCGTGCAATCGAAAATACAAACGGTAGCTGTGCCCACATAAATGCCGTTTGAGTTTCAGTTAAATTGTATTCTAAATTGTGGGATAATGCCACACGTTAAAGAGTTATTGGTGTTTAGGAAGAGTAAATCATACCATGTTTATTCAGTGGTGTTTTGTGCATACAGAGGAACAAAACACCAGGATTCTCCATTGCAATGGCAACTTACAATTTACATACGCAAAAAAAATACTTGCAATTGTTATAGGCGAGCGGCGAGCACCACCTAACAAACCGATTTAAATGGCCGCCCCTACATACACCCAAATTATACATCATTTGAAAGCTTAATGTCTCCCCGTCAAAGCTAGGTATGATGTCGCGCTGTCAAGTGATACAGTAAGCATAGAGCGAAGGTCAAATAAGGTCACCCTCAAACGATGAATGATTGAATTCGTCGTATTCCGCAAAACGTTATAAAATTATACTGGATGCGTATGTACTTTGTATCATTACACACAGCCACATCATATATTATTTGAAAGCTCAATGTCTCCCCATCAAAACGATATATGATTTGGCGCTGAAAAATGGTGCAGTAAGTGTGAAGCGAAACTCAAAAAAGTCACCGCTAAATGATGAATTTTTGAAATTGTGGTATTCCGAAAAAACGTTATGCAATTACAATGGTTGTGTATTTACTTTACCAACCTATACAAAAATTAATATCTCCCAATCAAAATGAGGTATGATATGGTGCAGCCAATGGACGTAGTACGCATGGAGGGAAGATGGTCGTGGAGCGAACAAGGTCATGGATCGAACAAGGTCACCGTAAAACGATGAATTTCCGAAATTGTGTCATATGTCATCAAGTATTCATTTAGGCCGCCGCCGCCGCCGCCGCCGCCGCCGCCGCCGTGACCGCTATACAAAGATTGATTGTAACCATAACTTAAAAAAAGCATCTTTAGTTACTCTATTATGAACGAGCGTGTCAATGGCACCCCTGTTAAAGTGCTAAACAAGGGGTCACGTGACTGTTAACATGCCATTCCTTGTCTGCAGCAGGGCCATCATAGTCTGGAAAGGGCAACTGTTCTGAATCTGACTTTCATCTTTTCAACTGAAGTGTGAAATACTTTTCATGAAGATGCAACTGTGCGTCATCTTTGTTCAAAACTGTTAGAAGGTGAAACATGTTAGACTGACTTGTGAATTCTCCAAATCTAAAGAAAGCCAGACAGAATGCTATGTCTAGGATTAAGTCTTCATACAGCCTAAAAAATCCTGATTTTAGAACACATTACGCATTTTACTTAAAATCTCTGCTGTAATATGTAGCCTGGGTTTAAACTACATTATCCTGTGATTTATTTACTGCTTTTAGAATAGTTTGCAAACGCAAGAAAGACTGGCCATTTACAAACAGCGACCATGGATCCTGAAAATCTGACTTCACATAAGTAAACCAAATGCCTACTAGGTATAGTCTTTATGATGGAATACTGTTATCCTCTTTGTTAATCAACTCATTTAAACTAGTAACCCATATAGCAGGCATACGTTTTGACAAAATACTACCTCTACGTAAATCACACCTAATTAGGTGGTAGGCACTCTCAGTAAGCTAGGATAACTACACTTACCCCAAAATAGCCCCCCGATGGCAATGTTAAATTTATCTAACACTAAGTATGATCTTCATCAGCGCTCTCCTATCAGGACTGGCTGTAGACGTTTTGGCCAAGATCCTCCTCACCCGACCCCCATCTCGATCCTTGGCGTACCTCAGCCAGTTCTTCATCGCCTTCTCCACTTCTGAGTCTGTGGTGTGTTGACAAGACTGGTTTAACCGTACGGCTTCTGCAATTAATATGATAATGCATGATTGCGTTTCTATAAAATAGCTAAAGTGTTTTGCGGTGTTGTATGATATGCTCACTTGGATGATCAGCAATGAAATATCATTGGGGATCGAGAATATTAACTGATAGCTAGTCAATTGCAACCTTAAAACAAGAAATAATCACACAAGAACAGTAATTTTAAATTGTTAGCAACAGACATTTCAGTTATGCTATTTTAGACATCCTATTATATTATGGATATACTCCTCCTTTGTGAAAATAGCCTTGACCAAATAAGCTTTCACTAATTAAAAACTACATAATATATTTTGTTCAAATACAAACAGTGAAATTGTTCTTACTTGTAATTAGTAGCTGGATCTTGGCACCAGAAAATGCTGTTTTGGTGCTCTTCCCCATTCAGTTCAACTGCTTGGCCAGGTGACCCAGGTCAGTGGATATAACGTGTCGCATAGTGTGGCGGACATTGTCGTTCGTGGTTTCCCCTCCAATTGTGCCGAGGAATGCCAACTGTAACAACGAAGATGCATTACTTTTAATCCCATGAACGCCGACGTCTGTTTGCCGAGTAGGGGAATGTTGGGTATGTCCGAAAATCTAAGGTATAATGCACCTTAGCTAATTAACTATTTAGCCTCTGTGAACTTCCTGATATGATGGGTGGTTACAATTTGATATGATGGGTGGTTACAATTTGATATGATGGGTGGTTACAATTTGATACGATGGGTGGTGACAATTAAACATGTTATTACATTGTTTACATATACCACTGTAGTATCTAAACAAAACTATAATAATTCCATCTGGAATACACAACAGTGCGGATATGCCCCACACTACGTGCATACAAGAAATGAAATCGCTCAGATATTTTTATTGTGAGGGCTAGGTGCTATTGTACAACACAGTTCTGAAACCACAAACCAGTGGTGTGGTCAATAACGAGAGCGGATATGCCCCACTTTGCCCTACCGAA
The DNA here is from genome assembly GCA_033239005.1 of Lamellibrachia satsuma. NCBI lineage: Eukaryota > Metazoa > Annelida > Polychaeta > Sabellida > Siboglinidae > Lamellibrachia > Lamellibrachia satsuma. Next base: position 3,930,042 of record BSQZ01000046.1, on the reverse strand, counting down.
AAGTAAATTCATATTGAGTTTCATTATACAATAAACACCAGCTTATCTAGACACTCCTTGAAACTATGACATTATATATATATATATATATATATATATATATATATATATATATATATATATATATATATATATATATATATATACAAATACATACAGACATACAGACAGACAGACATACATACATACATACATACACACACACATATATATATATATATATATATATATATATATATATATATATATATATATATATATATATAGACACATACATACAGACAGACAGACAGACATACATACATACATACATACATATATACACACACATACACGCACACTTTCAGGAACCTGTGTTGAGATGTATGTATTAATTTATGGTGTCTAATTAATGTTTCAAGTAATCTACATACAACTGATGTTAAACTCACTGGTCTGTAATTTTCTGGCTTGTTCCTCGATCCTTTATTGATTGATTTATGGATATCTTCTTCTATCTTAATTTATGTTTAAATTGTTTTAACAAACTATATATATATATATATATATATATATATATATATATATATATATATATATCTAACAACACTTATCACAAGCCGGTAGCATGTTCCCTGCATAATCATCGTTCCCGGAAATATATATAGGCCCATGAAGCATGATAACAATTAATATGTTTTAATGTAGGTTTCAGGTCCCAGCCCCAAGCTTTAAGCATCCAAACCTAGTTGCACTGAAAATTAGTCATCAACAAGCAAGACCATCCGTCCTTTTTGAGAGAATCTTTTTAACGACAAATTTTTCAGAAATCATCACATCGTTGTGTACGCGTTTCGTGTTTTAATCTTTTACTGCTATCTCGTCAAAATATGTTTTTATACTTTCTCATTATTTTTTGAACTACCATTTATACTTAGGCTACTTACTTAATCCTTTTCGATCTATACTGGCACTTGTGGTAGAAACAACAAATCTGCACTTCTTCCTTTATGCAGCCGGCTTAATTAGCAGCCTGGCCATAACTGACCTGCTCTGTGATATCTGATTTCCACAAAAGCAACAAACTCCAGATGGCATTTAAGTGACAAAATGAAGCCAGTGAATTTTTTTATCTACGTGTATCCTGTCCTTATGATATGCATGCATGCATGCATGCATGCATCCATCCATCCATCCATCCATACATACATACATACATACATACATACATACATACATACATACATACATACACACACATACACGCACAGATTTGTTCCACAGATGTTTGATGCAATTAAACCATTACTACGATACTCAGTTGTGCAATTTTCATCCACATTATTTCTTTGCAAGCCACATTTAATATTCAAAATGTGCCAGTTTAATCCTTCATTCACTTGTGCCTTTTAGGCCTGTCTTTTTGGGTCGTGCCTTTATGCCTATTGTGTCAGCAAACAGAGCGATGAATAAACGAAATCCAGATCAGAGAGATGACGACAGGCCGGATGTCTGGTGCTTCGGCGTCTGGTGAGATTTAATCCTTCTCAACAATCGCAGTTTTTAGAGCGTAGTCCAATACAATGGTGAGCATGTATAAGACGAAAGAGCTCCTTGGTGAACTCTTATGTTAACATCAAAATGTTTAGTTTCCCCTTCGGGAGTGAATATGACTGCAGAGGTGTTTTCATACATTATTTATATGGCTTTAACAATCTTCTCCTGGATGACATATGCTCGAAGAATCAGGAATATTTTGTTTCTGTCTACTGAGTCAAATGCTTTCTTAATGTCGATGAAAATAATGGCTGATTTTAGTGGCTTCTTATTTCCTCGATGATATGTCTAAGAGCAAGGATCTGGGATGATGTAGATCGTAGGGATTAATCTAAGTCCGTACTAATTTGGGTGCAAGATCTTTTCTAGCTCTGGGAGAATTCTGTCAAGCGGGAATCGATTACTAGCAGACATTTTGCCTTATTCCACGACAGTTTTCAGGGAGGGTCAGATCTTCTTTCTTAGGCTTTGGTACGAAGCCCGATATCCCCCATTCTGGTGGGCTATACCCTAAGTACGTTTCTTTACAGAACATCAATAAATATTTCCTTAGCTTTGGAAGTCGCCACACTTCAAAAGGAATGCAGTGAGCAACAAGTATCAAAGTTGGTTGAAAAGTGGTTGATAGGACGTATGTTCAACCACTGTTGACACCTTTTCAATATATACCCTAGTGTGCCCACAGTGGAGCTATGATAAACATTTTGCTTTTAAGCTTATGATAGTTTTATGAGCATAATTATATATAGTCAAACGCATTATGAAAACGCTTAAAAATATAATGCTGGAATATGTTTTATGATGGATTTCCATGTAAGCTCTTATGGTAGATCTTAAGTGAAACAGTCAAAAAGTGGCTTAGCATTGGCACAATTCCGCCGGGGTTCATACATAGTTTGCATTTGCCCAACAAGTCTTAATTTTAATTCAACGTCAGTGAAAAATAACTGATTTCTTGGATGTACGTGTTTAAGTGCCCAAAATAGGACATATCCTGCTCCTGAAAGTTATCTTCAAACTCGGCTTTTTCCTCTACTTCATATATTTAACGACCACCTTCAACTTTCTGTTTTTATTTTGTTGAAGAGTGTGTCGGTTTGGGGGGAAGCAGCATAAAAGAGAAGAATTATTATTGTATTGGGGGATTTTAGTGGGGTGAGGATATGCAAAAAAACATATTACTACACATCCCGCGACAACACAGCACGCACGCCACGGTACGTTGTAAATTTCATTTGTGTGCCACTAAAACGTGTTTAACATCACTGGAATGGTGATATAATGTTGTCAACGGTATTCGTTTATTTGCCGGAATAATTGCGCATAATTGAACACACGCGCAAGACGAATTGTCACGCCGCATCTCCGACAATTAATGTACCGGTTTCGCCGCCATATCGCTGTAGTATTTCAAGTTGCGCACCGGGAAACATTAGTGGATCGTCGTGATTTCTTTTTGACCAGTTAGAAAAATTTTTTGTATAAGTGGGGAAAGTACGTTTTGTGCGACCTTGTCTTGTCTTCCGAATTGTAGCATTTTTTATATACACATTTTTGGTCAGAAATAAATGTGAACGGATGGTGAAATTTGATGCCGAATTAGTAAGTATTAATACATTTCCTCCATTTGCATTTTTGAAACTTAACATGTATGAAAGTAGGTTTGCGAGAGTGTATAACCAATTCCCTTTTTAAAATTTACAACGTTGGCCCCACGATGGGCCAACATTGGCACAACATCGCCAAGTGTGGTTGACCCAACGTTGGCCCAATATTATCATATGTAAATGTCAAATTAATAAATATTGTAGAATGTGCGTCTCAGGTCAGTCATTGAACCAACATTGGACCAACGTTGGTACATTGCACTTCGTTGACCTGAAGATTGTGTCGATTGCATAACATTGGCCCAACGTTGGCCCAACGATGTTCACCCAACGCCAACGGTATGCCAACGGTACCATAGTTGGTCCAACGTTGGGCCAACATGGTCTTGTTATCTGGGATGTTTGTCGCTGTTATCTTGGGTGGATAAATCAACAATGAGATACATCTTTAAAACAAGATTTGACAAGATTTGCCATCCAAGCCAAAGGCCCAGATGGCAAGTGGACAAGGAAGCCATTGGCTTATCGAGAGTCCAACAATGTTCACCTACTTATAACCCGCCCTCCTGAGATATGTGTCAACCTTGTTTTTAAACATATTCACGCTGCTAGCAGTTACACAATCTGTAGACAATTTGTTCCATTCATTTATTGTCCTCTGTGCGAACGAGTACTTCCTGATATCCAATCTACATTGATCCTTTACTACTAATTTTACCTCATGTCCTCTAGTTCTGCTATCCTTCTTGAGTGAGAAAAACATATTTCTATCAATATTTTCATACCCATTCAATATCTTAAAAACTTCAATCTGATCTCCTCTTAACCTCCTTGTCTCTAGAATTGTTAAACCATATTCTTTCAGGCGTTCTTCATAACTAAGGTCTCTAAGTTCTGGAATCATTTTAGTTGCTCTCCTTTGTATGCGTTCAAGCGTATCTATATCCTTCTTACGATATGGTCTCCATGCTTGTATACAGTATTCTAAATGAGGTCTAACTATTGCTTTATAAAGAGGTATAATTAACTTTTTTCCTGGAATAGGTGCCGTAGGCTAAACCCGGGGGACTTACTCTGTATAGTGAGAAGGCGGCGTTATGAAAAGACCTACCAGGAACCCTTTCTTCACTTCTTTCATTATTAGTCGACTGATTATTTCGGGCTGTGCTTTGCTTACAAGTTATTTGGACCTACAAACTGGCCACTGCATGCCAGTGGTGGCTCACTAATCCCAGTGAAGAAGGCCTCCCTCAAACCTGTGATGAAATTTGTCACACAGGACTTATATGAGCACCCCACTATCTCCCCTCCAGTCTGTCTATGTCAATGGGTGTGGGAGTCACTGTCTGACTGCCAAGTATGTTCGTCATCTTCGCTTCTATTTGTGTAGGAGGGACAGTCTGTCCGTCGGTAGTGTCTGTTTTTACTAGTCACTGCGTCGGTCTTGTGGTGTGTGTTGTCTTAGATCGGTGTCCATCGGACATGTTCCTACCATCTGATCTGGTTGGGCAGGATACACTGTCATGTGGTGCCCCCTCGAGGATGGCCGATCGCAGGGCAGATAACACGGTCTCAACATCCGGTAGATTTTGGACGGAATCCCTGATGTCTAACACGGCCATCTGTGCCGTGTACGAGTCGGCGAACGCTGGTTCATATCGTAGGGACTTCTCTGTAGGCAGTGTAGCACGTTCGATAGGTTTCATCGCAGCAGTCAAGGTGTAGAATACCGATTGTGCTAACGTGCTGTTCGAGGTTGAACTGACGCGTCCATCGCAGCCGACGCGTCCGTATCCGTTCGTGCGGCCAACGAAGATAAGGGTACCATGCTTGCCCGAGCGGTTCCCGGTCCATCGGAGAGGTGTCATGCGGCGATAATCTCGCGTATCTGTGTTGTCTGAAACGGAATTTTGTAGTGCTCGCACTACGATGGTCAGAGGCTCCCCACTACTAGGCAAAATTGTCCGCCCCACTTTTCGTCTCTGGGGCGAAAGTCCAAATCGGGTTTTACTAACTCGCCAATTTGGGCTTTCCGTAGCCAAATGGCTACGGAACTAATAACTTAAGTTTTAAAACCGATACGCACTAACCGTTTCGTATATGTATTCCGCGACATACAACCGACACTTAGGCGTCAAGAAACTGAAGAAATGTGCTCCAAATAATTATTTATGAGTACATTTATCGGTCACACAGAACAGATTTCATAAATAGCCGCCATACTGTGCACGTGATGTTGCATTTGGGTCACATGATCAAACGCGATTTCGTGTAGAATGAGGCCAGAATGGGCCAGCAGCACAGACATAAATAAAACACCCGTTAGTAAGTTAGTAGTTTATAGGGGCATTATTAATGATGTAACTCTATGCCCAGCAGACGGCAATTCTTAGCGTGACTTTACATAGATCTATGGAAATCCCGTTTGCTATTCTCGCTCACAACAACATCCGGTTATATACAAACCTTGACAAGCACATGCGTTCTGACAAAAAGGTAATAATTTCACACTTTTACATGGTTACTGTCAGGTAACTTTAGTGATATACATATAAGAATGCATACAGACACGAAAGACGTGTTTATTGCTCTGTTTATGGCGTTTTTGTAAGGTTTCACGTTTCATGAAAATACTTAAGCTTTTGATGAACGAGACCTTCGCCCCTACTACAGCAACAGCCAGATAGAAAAAAATTGTAGGGCGAATGACTTTGCCTACCCCACTACTGATGTAGGTGCGACTGGGATGCGGGAAATCGCATTATGTCGTTGTTACGCTGTTCTTACTCGCTTGTGTCAGAATCTGACCCCCACCCGAGAGAAAACGTTAGAGCCAGTAAGTTGGTGCCGCTGTCATGCTCTGATCCCATTTAGATCTGCGGAGGTGACGGCGGCGGCCTCGTGCGGACAGCACTGGCACTATCGTCAGGCGTAGGGTTCAGCCTACTGTTACGTTTCCCATTCGCGACCTTATTAACGTTCTGCGTGAATTTTTTTTCCTGCCGTTGTCATCATCTCACTGACATGCTGGTTGAGTTTAATCAAAATCACATATTTCTAACTCTTTAAAAATGCCTGAACGTGCCACACCCGTCAATGTTTACCAATTTCTGCACGAATTACTACGAACACTATAATAATTATAGCCTTGTAGCGAACAAATTGCCAAAAATCCTTCCGCCTATTGAAATCATCTAAAAATCCACATTTACACTGCCAACATGTTCTACAAGCAAACCTGCCAATGTGCCTGCTCAAATGCAGTTATGTCAGATGATAAGATTTTTTTTAAATAGCCGTAGATTGATTGTCAGTCTCGTTGGAAGTTATCCTCGTAAATTCGCACAAGCTGTGCCTTCTCGATGACAGTAGATAGTTTTATGCTGCATTCCTCGGTGCGCATACGGGGAGAAGCTGCTAAACAGTTGGTAGGGAGTCCAAGTTCAACTTCCAAGCGACGTTGTTCCACGGCTGGACTCGTTCCAGGGTCCGTAGGCATAGTCAATGACGTGATGTTTTCGTCCAAGACCAAGAAGTCCACAGAAAGCGGCTCTGCCGGAGGTGAATGAACATTATTCTTTACGACGGCGATCTGCTGATAGATATCGTCGTTCCGCTGCGCTTCGTATCGGCCGGCCTCGCCGCATTTCAAGTACATAAATGTGGATTAAAAGCAACGAATAAAAAAGGACGTGTTTCCTTGTTCGTGCTACGAGACAAAGATGGCTCAAGCCAAGGAAGGGATGTTGCCAGATCCCACTACTGGGTTAATGCTTCTAATTGGTCAGTCACCCCCTGCAGTGAGGGAATATAACGGGTGCTGCCAGCCCCATAGCAGGGTTAATGCTTGTAATTGGTCAGAGGCCCCCTGCGGTGAAGGGGTGAACCTTTTAATTGGTCAGCTTTCATTCCCCCATATGGTCCTTCGTAGGGATGGTCCCTGGCCTCCGGTAGGCTCCCAAGATGCATCGGTCACTATGCTTCAATATGTGTGTGTGTGTTTGTGTGTGCGTGTGTTTGTGTGTGTGTGTGTGTGTGCGTGTGTGTACGTGTGTGTGCGTATGTGTCAGCCGAGGACATTGGCCAGAATACACACCTTCTAACCGAGGTCCTACCCAGCCAGCACACCTACAGCGGCCCGAGAGCGGGCCGAGGGCTGCAAAGTTATCGGTTCAACATCGGCATCCGCCTGTGGGCCGATGTAGTTTTTTTTCCATCGGGCCAACATCGGCATCCGCCTGCGGGCCGATGTAGGTTTTGTCCATCGGGCCAACATTGGGCCGATGTAAGTTTTGTCCGTCGGCTCAACATCGGTCCGAAGGAGGCAAACTTATCGGGCCGACATCGGCATCCGCCTGCGGGCCGATGTAGGTTTTGTCCATCGGGCCAACATCAGCATCCGCCTGCGGACTGATGTCGTTTTTTCCATCGGACCAACATTGGCATCCGCCTGCAGGCCGATATAGGTTTTGTCCATCGGCTCAACATCAGCCCGAGGATGGCTCATAGATGGCAGCTGATATAGGAAGCCGCCCATGTGCTGATGATTAGCCGCTCATTGGCTGACTGTACCTAGTTTTGTTAAGTGCGTGTGCGTGTGCGTGTGCGTGTGCGTGTGCGTGTGCGTGCGTGCGTGCGTGCGTGCTAATCATCGGCACATCGGCTGTCCAATACATATATATGCAGAATAACAGCACAAGTCCTAAGTAGATTGAAATAGGCCCAAAAAAAGGCATTTTAAATTTATTAATCAATATGAATTGTATAGTTTTAATAAGACACCTTCCACAATGTCTTTTATTAAAACTATTAACATTAAGTCGCTAATCCTTCCCCATTTAATTATTGTAATTACCAGTAGTATACATAATAGCAAAACTACAAAGAGGAACAGTCAGTATATAATGCACACACTTATCCATTGCTAAAGTGTCAAACTGCTATATAAAGTTGGAGATATCTTTAAACAACAACAATTAAAATGTTATCACTAATCAACAGAAACCTTCCTGAATACTTATAAAATATAAGCATAATACTTAATACAGGTGCGCATGCGCATGCATATGGCACCAGAAGTCATGGAAATATCCACACTGAAAGTACAAACACTAAACTAAAAAATAAAAGCATTACAATAGCATCGCTAATTCAATCACAGACAAAATCCACACACTCACTCTCTTAAAAGACTTCAGTATGTACACAAAGACCTATATAATTTCAATGTACACGTGTAGTGTGCAACATTCCTAATTATACATTGCTATAAATATACATATGCATATTGAAAATGAAACTACAAATTAATTGTTCAAATGCTTATTGATGAATATAATTTAACTATGATTTTTCCAGGTTCTCTTTTAAATAAACAATGCTTAAACATTTGTTTTTAAACTTTTTTTCACACCGAAAGGGCTCAACTTCAAAATCCTTTTCACACTGAAAGTTTTCCAATATGTATAAGGGGTGGCTCTCATGATGTCATATCGTTAGTGAATTTATTTGATTACTACATTCAAGTACAAGTAAGAGATAATATACCTACCAATATTATCTGGACAATATCTCATCATTAACTCCACGGACAGTATTCCAGAAATACTGTTTATAAGACAATATCTCTTCAGAAGTATATCTTGGATATCGTTCTGCCACTGCATTACACACATAATGTCTGCAAATTGTACACATACCGAAGTTGATTTTCGGCTGTCTTTGCAGTGAATTACAGTCAGTTGATATTACATTATTATAACATCTTTGAACAATGTAATTTGCTGGCTCAGTAACTTGATTAAATGCAAATTTTAAGGTGGCTACTCGAATGTTAATTGTATTTCTTTTCCTAAATAACAACATTCTTCTTCACATAAAGGGCGAGTCCAGTCTCAGAAAAAAGGGGTGCCCAGTTTTCCAATAACATTTTTTTTATTACGTAACTTAATATATGTAATCCAATTTACTGAAATATATAATTCTTGTAATTCTAGATCCTGTTAATGTGACTTACCAAAGTGGTTTCTGTGAATATACTGAAGGAGTGGTTCCACCATCTCTACGGAGATAACCTTGAAAGATGCCAAGGCCACTAACCGGGCTGTGTAGTGGTGATGCCTAGGAATCAGGTTACGTTCCACGTGTATACATGGTTGTACTCAGAACACACTGCAAACACAGCAGTGAGCTACAGTGATTCACTTTCCTTTATTCAAGCACCTGATACTTATAAGCCGCGTCGTATCAAACGAAAGCTGATATGATCATAATCAATGCTTCAATTTGGATTACTTGAAAAGAAAACCAAGCTTTTACTTGTATGTTTTATATAACTATGGATGTCAGAGTTTATGGAACTGATGGCCCACTAAAAATCAACCCATACATGTAACATAGTCACCATCATGAAATAAAGCTTTTCCAGGTATATTTGAATATTTTCCAAAGACATATACTTGAGAATTGGACCTACCACAGACGAGATGCTTCGATGACAACATCACCTTAGTGATGGGACTGGTGTGTACAGAGAACGTCTGGAAGAGCTGTGGGCCCTGTCCAATTGACTCTGGGTGCTGCAGAACGACATGCGCAGCTCCCGAAATTGTCCAGTAAGCTATCTCAATCCATTTCCCACTGAAAACAGTCAAACAATGTACAACACAAAAACAGCCCTGCTTAAAAAGGAGCAACTTGCACATTAGCGTAAGAAATATAATCAACACATTAGTGTTAACTGTAGTTTCTCTGAATTAATCATTATTTATAACATTTAGTTCAAACATTCTAGACAAATGTAGCAAGCAGGGAGACTCACCTGTTGTTGGGGCGAGGTAGACACTGAGGGTTGTGACACTGTCCCTACTATGGTATTTGTCCTTCATACGCAGCGGGAACTTCTGCATATTTGTAGGTAGGATGCAGAAACAATACTCAATCAGCTTTAGTTTTCAATATCTGCATACACATATTATGTCTACTCTATCTAATCTATAAAGAAGTTTATGTTGGTATGTCAGTTGTGTCCTATTCACGGACGTATTTTTGGGCCAATCTAGATGAAACTGTACAAGGTGACACAGGAGCCCCTTCTGACGAACATGGAGGGTCATATGGGGAACCATCCATATGGGCCCCCGGGGTGGGAATTACATTTTAAAAAGGCTTTATTTTGCTTTCTATGTCATCATAAAGATAATAATTATGGCTGCCTTTTTCATATCGATACCAGCATTACACCAACTACTGTCCGGTCAGTACACCAGCTTATATTAAATGTATGGCCGTGGTGAGAGTCCTTGTTGACCACCACTGTCTCCGGGCCTGGGAAGCTTTGGTGGATTCTGATCCATTTAGCCTAGTTCTCAGTTTCTCGTTCATCAAACTGGCTTTCTGCATCCTCTAGCACCATATCTGTAAAAATCAAACATCTTCTTCCTTGTAAGGTGGCCAAAGTACCGAAGCTTTCTCGTCATCACTGTTCTCAATAGTCAACAATTGTTTTCGATTTTACTTACATAGTAATTTCTTTTCAATCCAGCTAATAACCAACAATCTTCTATAGCATCGCACCTCAAGAGCGACAACGTGCTTTTTGCCTGCCCTTTTCAAAGTCTAACACCACCTACCTACGTAGCATATCAATCCGTCATTACCAGCCTGGAATAGATAATGACCCAACCGTGTCATACTTTGTCAATGGAACCATGTTCTTTACCTACAACAGAACAGAAATATGTACAGTTTTTGCACATTTCTACCGGTTTAATACATTTCCTCTGCAGAAGCTGAATGAATGATACTGCATTCCACAAAGAGCACTACATGTACTATTGTTTACGTCAATTCTGGTTAAATCATGGTTAATAAAGGAACAATTTAGCAAATAAATTATCTTGGACGGATATAACACAGAATGCTATTAATATTTTCTGACTTTCTATTGTAAAAAGAGCATGCAAACTGCGTTTTATTTATGTGATTACTTGCCAGTTCTGTGTCATGGCATGCCACACCAAAACCTTGCCTGTCTTGCTGAGTACAGCCACCATCAGATAATTACCTGCCAATTTTGTATCATGGCATGCCACACCCCGACCGTGCCTGTCTTACTGAGTGTAGCCACCTTGAGAAAATTACCTGGTAGTTTTGTGTCATGACATAAAACACACCGACCTTGCCTCTCCTACTGAGTACAGCCACCGTGACAGAATTACCTGCCAGATCTGTGCCATGGCATGCTACACAACGACATTGCCTCTCCTACTGAGTACAGCCACGGTGAGAGTATTGCATGCCAGTTCTGTGCCATTGCATGTCACACCCCAAATTTGCTGTTCTACTGAGTATAGCCACCGTGAGCGAAATACCTACCAGTTCTGTGCCGTGGAATGCCACACCCCGACTTTACCTTTCTTACTGAGCACAGCCACCGTGATAGAATTAACTGCCAGTTCTGTGTCATGGCGTGCAACACCTAGACCTGTCATGTTCCTGAGAACAAAAAGAAGAGTTGTGGTTGGATATGGGTTGTCGGAAGAGTTTCCAGTTAACATCGGTTAGAGGCAAGGAAGTGACCCTTTCCTCTTTATCATAGTGCTGGCACTAATCACCAGGAAGATCAGCATAAAGGATGTTCTCATGTAGGTGTTGTATGCAAATGATCTGGCCATGAAAGCAGACAACAAACAAGAACTACAGGAAGTGTTGGCGGAATGGAAGGGGGTGTTCAAGAAGCACGGACTGAAAATGAGCCGAGAGAAGACAGAAGTCATGTAGGTTGGACATCAGACAGAGGATTTGAACATTAGTTTGGATGATAAGGAGATCAACCAAGTGGATGGTTTTGTGTAACTTGGAGGAATGGTTAATGAGGATGGGCATTCAGAGGTAGAAATGCGATGTCGGATACAACAGGGAGCGAATGCTCGGGGAAAGGTAGAAGGAATCATGTTGGAGAGAAACGTTTTGAAAAAGCTGAAAAGGAAAGTCCTGAGAGCTTGTGTCACACAAGCATGCCTTCCTTGCATTTTAGTAAATCAATGCTTTCACTGCATCATTCTACGTCACTCCCAAAACAAAAAGGCTATACAATATTAGTGTTTTATGGCACTCCAGCACACATACAAATTTGTTATCTTCGAAGAACAGCCAGGCGACACATCAGGAAACGTCTTGCAACGTATTGTGCACACCTAATCCATTCAAATAAACATGCAAAATTTACCCCACCAATAATAACAAACTCGGATTTACTTGCATTTAACTTCAATGTGGTCTCTGTCATCCAATGGAAGATTTTGTGGAGACAATCTCTGAGCTAGTTTTGGAAGTGATTTGTATCTCGTGTAGCCAAAATAGCATAGGTCTGTAATCTATTAGTATACATTTGGTGATCCAAGTTGTGACGTTGGATAACTGAGCCAAGTAGAGTAGCGTAGAGAGTGAAACACCCTGACAGTACATGGCAAAGTCAGTTTAGGTTGCCCAATCATGGCATTGTGTTCTTTTGACTGTCGAGGACATCAACTATACGTCATGCCTGGACGATTCTGATCGAACGCAGCAAAAGTTGAGTGTTAAACCTCTAACCATGCATAAAATACCGAAATAAGGAGTTATGTACCAAATTGGTTCGTCCATATAAATATGGACGAAACATTGCCTGAATAATAATATACATACACACATGTAAATATTATGATAGTACACAGGCTATAACAGTTGTCAAGTAAAAATGGAGTTAGCACATAAAATATACCTTCCAATTCATAAATTGGTGAAATGTTATAAAAGTGTTATATGCACGTATTTCCACAGTGACTGGCTGTGGTAGTGTTTGAATGTTTTAGTGTCATTGTAAAATTAAAACAAACGCCTCTTTCCTTTGTTTACATGTGATACAATTAAGAAAATAGTAATAAGTTATCCTACTCAATATAACCATATAACCAGAATGCATGTAATTCAAAAAACAAAGCCCCGAAAGCGGCGGTGCGCAGAAGAGTTGCACGAGTCATTGTATGTTCCCTGACCCAGTCGCACAACCACGGAATGTACGATTCCTATCAATTCCTACCAATATTATCTGGACAATATTTTATCATTAACTCCACGGACAATATTCCAGAAATACTGTTGATGAGACAATATCTCTTCAGAAGTATATCCTGGATATTGTTCTGCTACTGCATTACACACAGAATGTCTACAAACTGTCCAATCACTGAAGTTGATTTTCGGCTGTCTTTGCAGATGAAAGCGTATAATTGAATTACGGTTAGTTGATAGTAAGTTATTATAACATCAGTGAACAACGTAATTTGCTGGTTCAGTAACTTGATTAAATGCACATTTTAGGTGGCTCCTCGAATGTGAATTTTATTTCTTTTTCTTAAATAACAACATTCTTCTTCTCATAACGGGCGGGCCCAGTCTCACAAAAAGGGGTGCCCAGTTTTCCAATGAAAAAATCATTACGTGACTTAATATATAATCTAATTTACTGAAATATATAATTATTGTAATACTAGATCCTGTCAATGTGACTTACCAAAGTTGTTACTGTGGATGTACTGAAGGTGTGGTTCCACCCTCTGTATGGAGATAAACTTGAATGATGCCAAGGCCACTGAGCCGGGCTGTGTGCTGGTCATGCCAAGGAATCAGGTCATGTTCCACGTATGTATATGTTTGTACTCAGGGCACACTGCAAACACACCAGTGAGCTACAGTGATTCACTTTCCATTATTCAAGGACCTGATACTGATAAGCCGCGTCATATCAAACAAAAGCTGATATGATCATAATCAATGCTTCAATTTGGATTACTTGAAAAGGAAACCGATTCTGTCGGAAGAGTTTCCAGTTAAAATCGGTTAGAGGCAAGGAAGTGACCCTTTACTGTTTATCATGGTGCTGGCACTAATCAGCAGGAAGATCAGCATGAAGGATGTTCTCAGGAAGGAGATGTATGCAAACGATCTGGCCATGATAGCAGACAAAAAAAACAAGAACTCAGGAAGTGTTGGAGGAATGGAAGGGGTTCAAGAAGCACGGACCGATAATGAGCCGGCAGAAGACAGAAGTGATGTGGGTTTGACATCAGAGAGAGGACTTGATCATTAGTTTGGATGATAAGGAGATCAACCAAGTGGATGGCTTTGTGTAACTTGGAGGAATGGTTAATGAGGATGGGCATTCAGAGGTAGAAATGCGATGTCGGATACAACAGGGAGCGAATGCTCGGGGAAAGGTAGAAAGAGTCATGTTGGAGAGAAACGTTTCGAAAAAGCTGAAAAGGAAAGTCCTGAGAGCTTGTGTCACACAAGCATGCCTGAATCTGTAACTGGAGACAGTGGCGTTGACAGAACAACAACAGCAGCTGCAAGTTTGGTTCTGGTTTCGTCGAATAACATGAACAAAAAGGGTTGACGAAAGAAGGATAAATGACCTGAGGAAAGATGTAATGCAACAAGACAGTTCAACAGGAAGATTGGTGAGAAGCAAGGTGAGAATGGCAGGCCACATGGTAAGGATGGATGCAGACATACTAATAACGAGATTGGAAGAGATAGGTGGGAAAACGTCAAGGATGCAAGAAAAGGGAAGCGAACAGCTAAGATCGAAGGACTGCGTGAGGTGGAATATGAGAAGATCGGGGGAAGATGAAAGATGGAGAGGGGGCGGCCGATAGAAAAGTATGGAAAGAAACAACAGAAAGAGTGACTTGACAATATTTTACCTGGCCCTAACCCATCAACATCTAATCTAAGATCTAAGAGTGTGATTATTACCTGATAAATTTAATCTAAGAGTGTGATTATTTCCTGATGAATGTAATCGAAGAGTGATTATTACCTGATGAATGTGATCAAAGAGAGGTTTGAAGAGATCTGTGTTGTAGTTTGAGATCGTGCCCTGTAGTACCGCTGTAACCATTTCAAGCCCCATTCCAGTGTCGACCTAGTGATGTGGCAGTGGTCGTAGTGACGTGTCACCAAGTTTGTCGATCAACAACATCACATTTGAACACTGCAATTTTATCATATTTTTGGAGCATTTAATTTAATAACGTTCAATAAATTATGTGAAAAATGTACATACTGATTGTTTCACTTTACTTACTTACTTATTCCTCTTCGTGCCCGGTGGCACATAAGGCATTGACAAGAGAGCGCCACTGCTGTCGGTCTGCAGCCCATTTGGTGATGTTGTTCCATGTCAGGCCGCATTCTTTCATCTCCTTCACCACTGTACGTCTCCATGTTTCTTTTGGGCGACCACGTCTCCTTTTTCCATCTGCTGTCCAGCGTAAGGCTGTCTTGGGCAGTGCGCCAGGTGACATTTGGCACACGTGTCCAAGCCATCTCCATCGTCTCTTCTTTATCTGTGTGGCCAAGGCTGTTGCAGCTCTTCATTAGTGATGGTGTTGGGCCAAAATACTCCTAGGATCTTCCGTAGACACTTGTTTTGGAAGGTCTCAAGCTTGTGTGCTAGCTTGGCTGTCAGTTTCCTGGACTGATTGTTTCAACTGATAAAATAATAATTTTTACCTTTGGACTAAAATGCCATATAACAAAATCAAGATTACATATCTGTGTAGGTTGGGTGGGTTTTTGTTGCACTTACACATTATCTTGGCAATGTATCTGCAATAAATAAAAAAATAACTAATGCTAATTTATGAAAAAGGGTTTGCCCATAGGGATTTTGACCAGAGGTGTTATGTCTGGTGGATGTTTTTTGACTATGGGATTGTTTATTTTGGAATTTTTCCATGGGGATTATCTCTAGTGGTGATCATTTTCATGGGGTTTTGTCCATCAGATTTTTCCTTTGGGGATTTGTCCATGGGGGAAGGATGCCAAAATATCAGCAATATATAAAAAACGAAATAAGAAATTAGCTTGCAATTACCGTCCAATAAGCCTAACAAGCGTAGTTTGTAAATGCATGGAAAAAAATATTAGAAATCACATCATCAGTTACATGAAAGTCAATGGTCTGTTCAGTCAAAAACAATATGGTTTTAACTCTGGCAGATCAACAGTTCTCCAACTATTTAAAATACTAGATGAATGGACCTCAGAAATGGATAAGGGTAATTACACAGATGTTATTTATATGGATTTTTAAAAGGCTTTTGATACCTTGCCACATACGAGACTAATAAGTAAATTAAAAAGTTTTAACATTAGGAATGATTTAGTTAACTGGATTGAGGCATTCATCACAAATAGACGACAAAAGGTAGCAGTAAATGGAAAAGAATCAAACTGGCACAAAGTAACATCAGGGATACCGCAGGGATCTGTCCTAGGACCTTTATTGTTTGTTCTATACGTAAACGACTTGCCAGATTTAACTAAATCCAATACATTTCTGTTCGCTGATGACATTAAGATATTTAGAGCCATAACAAATAAAAAATGATCAGGATATACTACAACAAGATTTAAGTATCCTAGAACAATGGAGCGACAAATGGTTATTAAAATTCCACCCAGACAAATGTAAACACATGGAAATTGGAAAAAATAATATAGGTGAAAATGAATATTTCATGACAAGTAATAATGTTAAACATTCACTAGCCACCACAGATAAGCAAACTGACTTAGGTGTAATTATCAATTATCGATTCAAAATTGTCATTTGATGATCACATAAACCAAGTGGTAAATAAAGCAACCAAAATGACAAAAATAATCCGAAGAACCTTCCAATTCCTAGGCACACACGCTTTCTTGCCACTACATAAGACAATGGTTAGATCTCACCTAGAATATGCCGTAGCAGTATGGTATCCTTATAAGATGAAACATAAAATAGCAACAGAAAACGTCGAGAGAAGGGCCTTAAAACAACGTCCTGGTATGAGGGATTTATCATATATAGAAAGACTAAAATTACTGAAGCTACCCACATTAGCATACCGAAGGCTAAGAGGAGACATGATAGAAGTCTATAAAATAATGCACAAATTATACAATAATGAATCTGCACCAAACCTCATGAAATGGGAGGATGTGACACTAAGATCAGGAAATAGAGGGCACTCCCTTAAAATATTTACCCAAAGAGCAAAAATAAATTTAAGAAAAAATGCATACCCTCTTAGAGTGGCTGAACCATGGAATAGTCTCCAAAACTCTGTGTAATACAAGCTAGATCAATTAACCCATTTAAAAACAAACTAGCAAATTCTGGTCTACCCAGCCAATAATATACGACTATGAATATCCTTTAACAATAACTAATGGAACCGGAAATTATGATATAAAAATATTTGATTCTGAAGATCTGATCTAGAAGATAGAGAAAGATCTTGACAATTTAAGAAGATAGAGAAAGATCTTGACAATTTAATGTGTAATGATATTGATGAGGCTTCAGTAAATGATATAGTAAATCGCATTAATGATATATTAAAAAGTGCTGCTAAAATGGTTGGTTGTATGAAGGATAACTATAGACCTACAATGAAGGGTAAAAGCATTGACAAAAAAGCTAACGATAAACCATGGTTTAATCAAGCCTGTAAAGAAAGGAGAAAACATTACTTTCAAGCCAAGGCAGTGTACTGTAAAGATAAAACTGATGTTAATAGAAATGCCAAACATATTGCAAGTAGGAACTATAAAAAGGAAATTAACAAGCAGCACAAATTGTATTTTAAGGATTTTGCAAATAAATTAAGAAATATGAAGAGTAAGAATCCAAAGGACTACTGGAAAATTATTAACGAGTCGAAAGGTGACAAAGGTAAAGAAATCAATACAGTTAATACTAACACTTTTTTTGAACACTTTAAGAAGTTAAGTTTTAGTGAGGAGGAGGATCAGAATGACTATGATTATGAAAATTTTGCAAACAATAATAATAATATTTTTTTAAATAGTATGTTTACAGCTGAGGAAGTAAGAAATGGTATACATAAGTTAAAAAACAACAAAGCGTGTGGGTTGGACCTAATCCTAAATGAGTTCCTAAAACATTCTGAGGATTGTATGATCTCTGTACATGTTAAATTGTTTAATGTCATACTAAAATCTGGCCATATTCCTAAAGATTGGGCCATGGGTATTATTTTGCCAATTTATAAAAATAACGGTCCTGTAACTAACCCAGATAACTACAGAGGGATCACACTGCTCAGTTGCTTTTGCAAATTATTCACCTCTGTTTTGAATAATAGGTTAACTGAATATATTGATGAATTGGGAATAATGGGGGAGGAACAAACTGGATTTCGGCATGATTATTCCACAATGGATCATGTATTTGTCTTGAAAAATTTAATCGATTTATACTTAAATAAAAGGAAGCGCTTATACTGTGCCTTTGTAGACTACAGAAAGGCTTTTGACACTGTAAACAGAACATTCCTATGGTTGAAATTATTATCAAATAATATTGATGGAAACATTTTCACTGTGATATTTAACTTATATAAGGAAGCCAAATCATGTATTATGAATACATTTACAAAACATTTGTCACCTTTCTTCCCATGCAATATTGGAGTTCGACAAGGCGAAAATTTGTCACCACTAATGTTTGCATTATTTTTGAATGATCTTGAAACACATCTGTCAAATGCATATGGGGGTTTAACCTACATTTCTAGTCTAATGGAAAATTGTTTTGAAAAAGAGGACATTGTTGTGTATCTAAAGCTTTTGTGTTGCTGTATGCTGATGATACAATTGTATTAGCAGAGTCACCTACTCAGTTACAATCTGCACTTGACGCCCTATTTAACTATTGCAAAACTTGGAAATTGCATGTTAATACTGCCAAAACTAAGGTGTTAGTATTCTCAAGGGGAAGATTAGAAAATTGCCAGAATTTAAATTTGGACCAAATAAGCTTGCCATTGTAGATAAGTATAACTATCTAGGAATTAATTTTAACTATAATGGTAGATTCTCTAAAGCAATCAGACATTTATATGAACAGGCAAACCGAGCAATGTTATGTTTAATTTCTAAAGCTAGGAAGCTAAAACTCCCTGTTGATATCCAGTTAGAACTATTTGATTCCCTTATATGCCCAATATTGTTATATGGATGTGAAGTATGGGGATGTGAAAATATTATGTTAATTGAAAAGCTACATAGGAAATTTTGTAAAATTTTACTTGGGGTAAACAATAGAACACATACTTCCATGGTTTATGGAGAACTTGGGCAATTTCCACTAAATATTAAAATAAGCAGTAGATTGTTGAATTTTTGGGGGAAACTATTGATGGGAAAGGAATCTAAACTGTCTTGCATTATGTATAAATTATTATATCAATTATATGTTAAAAATATCTTTGAATCCCCTTGGATTACTCATGTTAAATACATTTTAAATAACACTGGCCTATCTAATTTGTGGCTGAATCAAGAAATAGTGAATCTTAAATGGTTTAAAGCAGTTGTCAAATTGAAACTTACTGACCAGTATCATCAGCAGTGGGGTAGTAATATTTGCAATAGCGATGGGTGTATAACCTACAGAATAATTAAACATGATTTTAAAATGGAGAAATATTTGCTGGTGTTACCACCAAATCTATCTAGACCTCTGTGTAAATTTCGTACTTGTAATAATCGGTTGCCTATTCAGCAGGGCAGGTATAGTGGAATCGATAGGCAAGAGAGATTTTGTACTCTGTGTGATTGTAATGATATTGGAGATGAGTTTCATTATTTGTTTAAATGTACTTTTTTTCAAGAAGCTAGAATTAAATTTATTTCTAGATATTATTTTGTGAGACCAAACACTTTAAAAATGGACCAGTTGTTTAATTTGACAAGCCATGCAAAGCTAATTAAATTATGTAAATTCGTACAGGAGATTTTAAATAGCTTTAAGTTGTAAGTAGATCTTCCTGTGATACTTTTGTGTTTTGTATTTTGGTAAAACCATTTACCAATGTAATTTATAAGTATTATTGAAGCCTGGATTACATACACTTATAGCCATCTCACATTGTAACAGTATGCAACATTGTGATTCTCATGTAACCTAATAAGGTTTTTGAGAATAAAGTTGATGATGATGATGATGATGATGATGATGATCATGGAGGAATCAACTGGACCCTGCTAACAGAGTCGTCATAAGGTAGGTAATCCCAGCAAAATCATACAAATACAAGCATGAATAAATATATATACATATTCATTTTATACCAGAGACAGAGTCATCAATGCCTGGAACCTACTCCCACCAAAAAATAATAAAACACCTTCAATTCACCCTTCTCTGATCTCAACGTGCTGTGAGCGTAGTCTACTTTAGCTCCACCAGTCCACCCATCCGCATAACAAGGCCATCTGAATACACATACACGTATTATGTGCACTATTTTGACATAACGTTTCACATTTATGTGTGAACCACATGCAAACGTCTATGTTAATCACCAAAGGACAGTGTGGAATAAACTCATTCAAGGCCAAGTTCATATACAACAAATGTCCGGTCATATAACCTGATTCCTAAAACTTACTGTACATGCTAAGCAAACGTATTAATATAATTATAAGTGTATCTGATTAGACAACGCATACCTCCCGAGTAATATTCTCAAGACATTTGGGTCCAACTTTCAGCACAAACGTGTACTGTCAAATGAACGAAGAAGATCTTTATTGCAGACATTGTCTGGCCGCATCTTCTGTTGCCAACCTTATTACACACTCGCTTTGCGCCACCAAATTGTGAATGCGCGAATATGCCCGATCTCCCTTCGTCTGCAACGTGTCGCCCGTCCAACGTCACTTGCAACTTGCAACCAATAAACACACATTGAATAATGGACTGTCTCGTGTGTAAGATCCCATCCTTAGCAAATTATTTATTTTTGCCATATAAAGATATAAACGCGGGTGAGTTTCCTTACAAAATACTGCTAATATATAATACTGCTAATATATAATAATCACATACATTCAAAGATCGAACATGCATACGTAAAATTCATAGTTCTGAAGCGACAATACACCCCGCTGCTCAACATGGGAACATCACAACGACACAACCGGCAATACGCTGTCCACTCGGAGTTGTTATGCAAGACTGGTACACGGACTGTTTAGAATGTTGCTGGTGTCACGCAATACCTGGTTGTAGTATAGTCAGTCAGCTAAGACGTCTTTCAATAATAAACAGTCTATGCTCCATCATAGATGTGTGGCTGCGCCTAGGCTCTATTAAATTCTCAGACCCATTGTTTCATGACATTTTATCTATAGCCCATGGGCCAGATGGAATATTGGTACTAAAAATGGAACTAAAAACGTTGGTACTAGTGCTTAGGGTGCCCAAACTATGATAAAAAAAATGTATCATGGACATTTCAATTCGGTAGTTTAAGCCCGCTATAAGCAATTTTCACTTTTGTGGACTGGCGCGAATTCTTGAAGAAAGTATTAATAAGCCATAAAGCATATAACCTCTTTGAACTTCACTTTTGACCCAACATTACTGCTGGCATTGCTTTTTTGATACGTATGTGTTTAACGTCTTCCTCACATGCCCACTAATTCACTTATTGCTATTTATTTATGTGAAATGGGGATTTGAAGGAGCTCTCAATGGTAAAACTGTCTTGCAGTAATAATTATTCCTTCACAATACTTCAGCGTTGTGGCTTTACAAAGCGAACATATTGAATCTTTCTATGCCACTTCTACACACAAGTACTGATTTAAAGTGTCAGTGTGATATGTGGTAAGTGGCTCGCGTGGCTGCTATGATGCGCACAACGCTCAAGCACATGCATGGTCCCCACCAAGAATAAGAGGACGATTCACTGAATGAGGGGAGCGGGCGAGGGAGAGACCTGCTAAGTGTGTCTCACCACCAGCCGCTTGCATAATTGATGACATTCAGAAGATGCGCGGTAAAAAACTACATCTTTGCAGCACTGTATGAACATTTGCGCTTGTTGGGAAAGCGAAAGGAGTTATGCCATATTTGACGTAAACAAAGTTATATCGATCAAATCAGCTGAAATGATGCAGAGGGGTCAGATAACTGCGTGGTGTTTGCCAACATCATGCCTGGCCACATAATCAAGCAGTGGAGGTGTCTGCTGTTTTGCGCATTAAGCAAAATCAAACTGGTCCAGTTCATGATGGAAGACTGGAAGAGGCCTCAACTGAATGAAATGTTGGAAGGCAAGGTACTATATGCGACATGTGGGGATAATTGTTCAAGCTGACTGGGTGAGGTGAGTGAGCTGCAGAAGATACTACACGACGCAGACACTCGCATGTTGTTACATGTACTGCAGACTATGATTCAATCATAACTGTCGCCGATGACACATGTGTTGATGCTTAGTATGGCTGTTCAAGCTCATATTGACTGTAACATTTATACGTATGGCCCCAGAGCCAGGAAAAGAGTCTTGTTGTCAAGAAAATGTGTGCAGCTGTTGCACAAGGAATAATTTTTATATGCTGCTCTGTTGGGAATGCATACATTTACATGGCGAGTGCTATGACAAGACTGGCTTGCCATACATCTACCACAAAATGGCTATTATTGTCACGTGGCCAAGAACGAGACGCGCGTCAGCAGACGCTCAATATATTTAACAAGATTTAACAAGATTTGCCATCCAAGCCAAAGGCCCAGATGGCAAGTGGACAAGGAAGCCATTGGCTTATCGAGAGTCCAACAATGTTCATCTACTTATAACCCGCCCTCCTGAGATATGTGTCAACCTTGTTTTTAAACATATTCACGCTGCTAGCAGTTACACAATCTGTAGACAATTTGTTCCATTCATTTATTGTCCTCTGTGCGAACGAGTGCTTCCTGATGTCCAATCTACATTGATCCTTTACTAATTTTACCTCATGTCCTCTAGTTCTGCTATCCTTCTTGAGTGAGAAAAACATATTTCTATCAATATTTTCATACCCATTCAATATCTTAAAAACTTCAATCTGATCTCCTCTTAGCCTCCTTGTCTCTAGAGTTGTTAAACCACATTCTTTCAGGCGTTCTTCATAACTAAGGTCTCTAAGTTCTGAAATCATTTTAGATGCTCTCCTTTGTATGCGTTCAAGCGTATCTATATCCTTCTTACAATATGGTCTCCATGCTTGTATACAATATTCTAAATGAGGTGTAACTATTGCTTTATAAAGAGGTATAATTAACTTTTTCCCTTGTATGTTATGTTTCTTCTAATCAATCCAAGAATTTGATTACCTTTTGAAGCTGCAATACCACACTGCTCTGAAACTTTCACATCAGCGCTTCTTTTACAGTAGTACCCAGAACAGTATCTCCCATTTTATAGTTTACATTCAAGTTCCCATGTCCTGTATGTAGGCATT
Source organism: Lamellibrachia satsuma (assembly GCA_033239005.1). Classification (NCBI taxonomy): domain Eukaryota; kingdom Metazoa; phylum Annelida; class Polychaeta; order Sabellida; family Siboglinidae; genus Lamellibrachia; species Lamellibrachia satsuma. The sequence goes on along the minus strand of BSQZ01000046.1, from coordinate 3,906,541 downwards.
TACATTTCCCAAAATTTAACAGCATCTGCCATTTCTCAGACCATTTCGTTTTGTAAATGTTGTTTATCACCATCAGTATTAACCTTTCTAAACAGTTTTGTGTCATCCGCAAATTTCAGTACGTTACTTGTTATACTGTCGTCCAAGTCATTGATATAAATTAAGAATAATATAGGTCCTAATACTGATCCTTGCGGTACCCCACTCAAAACCGATTTCCAATTTGAAACTTCTCCATCTACTACAACTCGTTGTCTTCTGTCAGTCAGCCATTGTTCTATCCAGTCAGTTATGCTATCCCCGATACCATGGGCTTTTAATTTAAGTAGTAATCTTTGATGTGGCACTTTGTCAAAAGCTTTCTGAAAGTCTAAGTAGATAATATCTACTGGCGATCCCACGTCTATCCACTTAGTGATTTCTTCCAAAAAACATAACATATTTGTTAAGCATGACCTCGCTTTAAGGAATCCATGTTGAGATGAATTTAATAATTTATGCTTAACGAGGAAGTCCACCATATGGTCTTTAATTAGCCTTTCTAATAATTTACAAATCACTGACGTTAAACTCACTGGTCTGTAATTCTCCGACTTATTTCTCGAACCCTTTTTAAATTACGGTATGATGTTTGCTTCTTTCCATTCAAACGGAACAACTCCCTCTTTTAATGACAAGTTGAATACTCTTGTAAGTGGTATACTGATTTGATCTACTGTTTCCATTAGTAATTTTGGAGGAATCCCATCCACTCCTGGTGATTTGTTATCCTTCATTGCCTTTATTTTCTTAGCTACCAATTCTGGAGTTACAACTAACGGTCCTAAATAGTCAGATTTAGCCCCCTGAAATTTAGCATCAGCAACTGGTAATGAGCTAATATATTCTTTGGTAAACACTGAACTGAAGTAACCATTTAGGTCTTCCGCCATTAAAAACCCCTGTGATATTATATTTCCAGCACTGTCTTCTAGAGGTCCAACCTTGTCTTGTACGGTTTGTTTACTCCTGACATATGCATAAAAACTCTTGCTGTTATTTTTTGATGTTACATGCCAGTTTTTGCTCATAGCTTCTTTTAGATTGTCTGATTTCAGTTGTAGCTGCATTAAGTGCCTCTTTGTATTTTGCATAGTCTTCTTCCTTTCTGGTACGCCTATAAACCCTCCACATAGTTTGTTTTAGCATTATTTTTTCTAATTGCCTCTTTTGACAAGTGTTTCTTTCTACACCGTTTTCCTTGTTTTAGGAAGGGAACAAATTTATCGATGATACTCTCAATTTCATATTTTAGAATATTCCAACATTCAATTGCGGTCTTATTCATCAGCATGTTATTCCAATCTACCTTCTCATATCTTTGTAGTTACCTTTGTGGAAGTTTCTCTTGTACGTTTTCTTATTTTTACTTTCTGATTTTACATTGATGTCAAAATGTATTTGATTATGGTCACTATTACCCAATGGTTCAAATATTTTTACATTGTCCACTAATTCTTTTTGTGATGACAAAACTATATCTAATACATTTTCTCCCCTGGTTGGTTCTAGTACGTGCTGAGTAAGAAAGCTATCCTGGATTAAACATAGAAATTGTTGATCCTCAATCCCTGTGCTCTCTAGAGAATTCCATTGTATGTGTCCATAGTTAAAATCTCCCATTATGATACATTCCCCTTTACTAACTTCCTTTATAGCGTTTTTTTATTTTTGTGTTGTCCTCTTCGTTTATGCTTGGACTTCGGTAAACTAATCCAATAGTTAATTTTGAATTTCCTGAAACAATTTTGCACCAAACAGCTTCATCGCAATCTGCTTCCCTTTCTAGTTTTATTTCATAAGCCTGAATAGATTCTTTAACATATAAAATAACTCCCCCGCCCCTTCTTCCTATTCGATCTTTCCTAAACATTACGTATCCTGTCAGTCCTAATTCAGCATCTGTTATATTTATAGATTAGTTGTTGGCCTACGTCACAACGAAGGGAGGACAATCTCGGGGATAATTTCAAGTCGTGGATTGGACGACACAACGCTCGCGATGATGTCGATCTCTACGTGAAGTGAAGACAAACTGAAGTTGTGTCTTTCTACGGGTTCACAGCACAACCGGTGCAATAGTTCCTGTGGTCGGCCGAACACCTCATTCGCGACTAGGCACTGAGTCTGAGCAGAAACGTTATGACGTCGTCTTCAGACGCAATAGACCATAACACGGCTACCGGAAGTGACGCGTGAAGGGACTGCACGGTTGTAGGTGTCCTACAGTCGACTACCCGTCGGGAGGGATGCCCACTACTCCGTCGTAAGCATAAGGTAACCATCCGAAGTTTGTAAGCAAAGGCCTATATGCAGTACTGCGTTTGTTCAAGATGATGACATTAGTGTTTTTAAGTAGCGCCGGTAACCGGTAAAGTTATTAAAAAGATAATTGTAAAGTTCTCTTTCTGGGTTCAGTATAATAAGGCTAGCTTTTCAACTAACTGTAATGTTTATTTGAACGGCTGTCTACATCGGTACAGTGCTCTAGCCAACTCACATATGAGTGCCTACTCAATCATGCAACATAGTCCAGGATATTACATCCCCCTTTTTAACATAGTGAACAAGAACAGTAAACTATAACTTATTGTCTCTGCATGTATTGTATTATTCTAATATGGCGCACCTATTCTAGTATGGCACACTATTCTAAATAGTTACAGGTCAAGCCTGTCCGGCTGCTTGACAGCTCTGCCAGACCGCGTTCGGTATGCCAGTTGCGTCACGTCGTCAGCTCTTCTCGTGGGCTCATCGTGTTGCCCCGTTGTTGCGGGCTGTGCGCGGGGTGTGTCATCGCCGCCTACCGCTGTCAGTGTTTCGTCTGCGAAGTGTACCCTTCTTGGCCATGGTGTCGCTTGTAACTGACGTCGATTGCGCCTCAGGATGCGACCGTTCTGCGCCTCGACTAGGTACGACCGCGGCTCTTCGCAGGTCGCTGTTACAGTGGCTTTCTGCCACCGGCCAGACGCTTTGTCTTGTATGCGCACATGTTGCCCTGCCGTCAATTGTGACATGTCGTGCGCGTGCGCGTCGTGAAACGTCTTCTGCGTGTCCTGGCGCTCCTGCAGTCGCCTGTAGATGTCGTCTCTACGCGTCAACGGGTTGCGAATCTGGATGGGGAGGTCGCCTTTCAACTTCCGTGCGTACAACAGTTCGCTGGGTGACGGTAGATGATGATCGAGAGGCGTCGTCCTCAAGCACAGCATCGCCTTGCATGGATTCATGTTGCTCTCCTTCGCCTTCAGAAGAGTGCGCTTGACTGTCTGTATGGTGCGCTCAACAAATCCATTTGACTGTGGGAAGTGAGGAGAACTTGTCACATGCTCGAATCCCCATTCCTGTGCGAACTTCTTGTAGTTGACGCAATCGTAGTGTGGTCCGTTGTCGCTCACGACCTTCTCTGGAACCCCGTGTTCTGAGAATATGTCTGCCGTTGCCGCTACTACCGCGAGACTGGTACACGGTGTCGGCATCTTGCGTACAAACGGAAACTTGGAGTAATAATCAACTACTATTAAATACTCCGAGTTGTTGTAGTGGAACAGATCTGTCCCCAGGATCTGCCACGATCGTGTTGGCAACTCGTGCGGCAACAGTGTCTCTCTGGGATTGGTGTGCTGGTGTTCCTGACACACGGCACATCTCTTCACTACGTCCTCAAGGTCATTGTTGATGCCATTCCAGAAGACGCTAGTTCTCGCCCGCATCTTGCATTTCTCGATGCCTTGATGACCGGCGTGTATGCGCTGGATCACGTCCGCCTGCATACTTTGTGGTATAACTACACGCTCGCCTTTCAGGATGGCTCCGTCCTCTACCGAGAGCTCATCACGGTAGCACCAGAATGGTCGCAAGATTATCGGGATGTCGGCACGCGTCTTTGGCCAACCTCTGATGATGACTTCTTGTAAGTCGCGGAGAATCCGTCTCCCTTCGCAGTTCCTGTATCTTGTTGTTCGAGAACTGCACCATGCTGACCATCACATCGAGGTCAATTTCTTCTCTACTTCGAGGGTTTGGCAGTCTCGACAACCCGTCGGCTAGGAGCAACTCCTTTCCTGGCCTGTACTTGTGATGTCATAGTGCTGAATCCTCAGTAGCATGCTTTGCAGTCTAGGTGGGGCTGCCATCAAGTTCTTCAGCTGAATCATTTCCAAAGGCTTGTGGTCGCTCTCAACTACGAAGTGTTTGCCATACACGTATGTTCTGAAACGTTCTGCGCCAAACACAACAGCGAGTAGTTCTCGTTCTATGTTGGCGTACCGCTTTTCGGTGTCTGTCAGGCTCTTGGAAGCGTATGCGATTGGTCTTCCTTCCTGTAACAGGACAGCTCCCAATCCTCTTCCTGACGCATCAACTTGTATTGTATAGTCTTTATCACAGTCAAAATACGCGAGTGTCGTCTCAGCGCATATCGAGGACTTGACCTTATCGAAGACTTCTTGGTGCATCTGTGACCACTGATATTCGACGTCTTTCTTCAGTAGGTCGCGCAACATTGCCGTGTTCTGCGACAAGTTGGGTACGAACGGGCCCATGTATGTGACGATTCCCAAGAACTCCTGCAGTTCCGTTCTGTTCGTTGGAGCTGGGATCATCTGAATGTCCTCCACCTTCTTCGGGTCTGGGTGAGCGCCCTTGTCGTCGTACAAAATACCAAAGAAGCTGATCTGTGATGCCTTCACCACACACTTCTTGCTGTTGAACACCAAGCCATACTCACGGGCAACGTTCATGAGATTCCGTAGGTTGGCGTCATGTTCCGCCTCTGTGCGTCCAAATACGGCGACGTCATCAGCTATGCCGACCGTCCCGGGACAGTTGTCGAGGATCGCGTCCATCTTCTGCTGGAACACGTCTTGCGACATGACGAGACCAAACGGCATTCTCGTGAAGCAGTACCTGCTAAAGGGACTGTTAAAGGTCGTCAGAAGGCTGCTTTCATGGTCCAGTTTCACTGACTAATAGCCGTTCTTTGCATCTAGCTTTGAGAAGTGCTTCGCGCCTGTGAACTTGTGAGTGATTTCTTCAAGTGTCGGGTGTTGTCCAGTTATCGCGTCAGGGAACATCTTCCTGAATACCCTCAGCGGGAGTATGTTCCCTTGGGCCCCTGTGTCCACTTTGACCTTCAGGTCTGCTGTTTGCCCCTTGCGTATATTAGGCAGTTTGATGTCGAGATTGGCGAATACTTCGTCGCGTGTATCCATTGTAGTGCCGTTTGTCGTCAATGATGCGAAGCTGAGGTGTTCAAATTGTGCTTCCAATTTGTCTTGTGGCTCCGCGTATCCTCTCTGCCGACCTACAGCGTGGACGTCTCGCTTCCGCCTGTATGCTGCGGATGCCCCGTCGCTATGCCATTCGCGTCTTGTCTTGGATCGCGCTCTGACGACATGCTGTCCTCTCCCCCTTTTAGGTTGACCTTGACCCCCATCATACTTCTTACACACCGCCTGCCAATGATTTCTGCCGCCACATTTCTTACAGGTGGAACCGTATGCTGGGCATCTGTCCTCTTTTAGGTGAGCCCTCCCACAGAATCGACAGCCTTTACTGGGATTGGCTGCGCGGACATAGTGCACGTTGGTGTGATTCGACTGTACGCTTTGCGGCTGCGTCATGTGACTTATTGACGCTTCTTTTGTGCGCCCTATGTCCAGTGCTTTTTCTAGCGTGAGTTTATCGTCATGACCCAATAGCTCTTTTTGTAGCTCTGCAATGTTAGTGCCGATGATCAACTGTTCAATGAGTCTTTCCTCTGCTTCAGCTTGATTAAATTTGCATTTTTGCGCTTGCAGCTTGCACCGTGTGACGTAATCATCGATTGATTCACCTCCTGCCTGACTGTATTTCTGTAGATAAAAACGTTGCACCCTAAAGTTTACTTTGGGCTCAATGTGTGCTTGGAATTTTTCCCACACCAGTGATGGATCTGTTCTATCACTATCTGATAAGTTCCACGAATTGTATATTTTTATACCTTCATCACCGGCATATAGCAGTATATGGTTGACCATTTTGTCTACTTTTGTGTCTTTTACATTGAAGTATATTTCACATTTTTGCTTGAACAGTTTGAATGTTCCAGCTAGGTCTGCGTTAGACCAGTCCATTCGTGGATGGTCAGACATTATTCCGTGTTCGCAGTAGTCAGTTCAGTGTGTATTGCATACAATGTATTTCTTTATTTATAGCAATCACAACACGGCGTACGTCTTGCACGCGCTACACTCGTGCGTCGACGAGCATTACGTATAGCGTAGATCATCACACTTCTTCGCTTTTGTCGCGTCACGCTTTTCGTTGTATGTGCCGCTTTACTTTTGTAGCTTTCAATGTATTCATACGCCTGCTTTTCTAGCGATGGACGTCTCTACTGCAGTGTGCTGTACGTGAAAATAGTTCGGCTTCATTTTACTTCATTCGCTATGCTGCCTTCGTGGCACAACAATCGCATATTTCAAGTTAGTTTGACATTCAATGTTCTTACGTGGTCTATGCGTGCTTTCTTTGCATCGAACCGCTGCCACCATGTAAAGTTCTCTTTCTGGGTTCAGTATAATAAGGCTAGCTTTTCAACTAACTGTAATGTTTATTTGAACGGCTGTCTACATCGGTACAGTGCTCTAGCCAACTCACACATGAGTGCCTACTCAATCATGCAACATAGTCCAGGATATTACAATAATCGGCTAATCATCGGTGATTTTTTATTCCAGGTGCCTCACGCGTGCTTCCGGTTTGACCGATCGCTGTTGAGGCTGCAGACGACACGATGCGTTGGTAATAAAGTTCACTTTTACTTCTTTATCCTTTTTAACTTTGTGACGAGGAATTGCCCCGGGGTACCAGGGGACCTCCGGGGAAATGCACACGTGCACGGTGTTACCGAGCGTTTATGATTTATCCAAACGACGACTGATGCGGACGTGAAGACATGTTGCTGTCTTTAGTTTTATTTATTATTATATATTATTTTACGTTTGGTAATATTAACTTTACTCAGTGCCTAGTTCGTGTTTGGGAGGATTCCAAGAGCGAGCAAGCGATCGAGATCTGTTGATAGGCAAATGTCACCAGCAACATTAACTCCGACACGGGCGAACGTCACAGGAAACATCTGTCGTCGATGTCGAAGCGCTCTTCTTCAACTATACATCTACCGCGGCCGTCGGTGGACGCACTCGGACGGTGAACGTTAGGCGATCGACGTCGATCAAGGTGAAGATCATCTGTCGTCGCCGCAGATGAACGGTCTCCGACGAACTGGCGAACGTCACAAAACGTCCGACGCCGATCGCAGCGTTCGTAGGAAACATCTGTCGTGGACCTGGACGAACGCTCTCGGACTCCAAATGAAACCCGATTGACGTCGATCGAGGTGAAAAAGACGCCGCGAAACTTGGCGTTGAGCCGTTGAACATTCTACGTTCGCCGAGAAAGCCTCAGTTTGGACATTGAATATCGCTGGGAACTTTGGCGTCAATGCGAGGGAATATTCTTTCTGACGCTGTCGATGATTAACGTTTTATTATAAAATCAATGTACAATTATTATGTTGCCATGGTGATTATTACGTTGACGTACTTGAACAATGCATCACGAGAACGTTACCCTGTGATTCTGCTCGCTTCGTCATTGCCCGCTCATTTAATAAAGTACTGCTTGATTATCCTTTAATAAAGTTGTACCTTTACACCAATGCTTCTGTCATACCTTCAATTTATATCTTTATCGGTATACTCAATGTGTTACCCTACAAAAACTGGCACATTACATACTAAACTATATGTTCAAATAATGGCATCCAAGTACAAACCCGACAGAATATTGCATAGATGTAGGTAGATATGTGATGTTTCCCAGATGCGGTCTACTGTAACGACTAGTTCTGTAAGCGGGGCAATTTGTTAAATCACACGGGAGACATATTGTTACTGCAAAAAACGTGTGAATTTCAAAACAAGCGTCACTCGTACATGTTACTGTTATTGCATTAACTGAATTATATTATACACATTTATGCATCTTATACACAGTGTGCATAGCAATGTAGGTGTTCACAGTTTCATATATTGAGCTTTTCATTTTTAGTTAAAAGGGAACACATCCTCGGGTTCTTACATAACAGATAATTGTGAATGGAAATATAAATTATTGAATGAAGTGTGAAACAGTGAATGACAATATATTCGTAATGCGTCTTCTACTTGATTGACACACTCACGCACACACGCACTCAAAACAAACAATATACAGCAGCATGCTATAGATCATAACGTGACATGTAGATACTTGGTAAATATAGAAGTACGTGACAAAATAGGCTCAGAAAACTCCTCTAAGATTGAATAGTCGCTATCGAGGAGCCACCTTTTAAAATTAAAATTAAATTAAATCAACTGGTCAAACAAATGTCATTCTTCTATGCAAACAAACAAAAAAAACTGACAAATCTTTAAATCCAAATAAAGAAGTATGCCTGCAAGTATATGTATCGCGAGTGTGTGCGTGGGTGTGTGCGTGCATGTGTGTGTGCGTGTGTGTGTGGTGGGTTATGTTTAAGACACCTTACTATAGGAATAATAAGTTTTTGTCACTTTTGTATGCATGCGTACCAGTTGGGGATTATATTATATTTGTCTCAATATGTTTGTAAGAAATTGTAGTTTGCAAATGATTGTATACTATGTGTACTAAGCTTTTGTTTGACTGTATATGGGATGCTTTTTAATAAGTGTGGCAAATTGTGTCTAAGACATTTCTTCAGACATTCATGTTTGGATCTGCAAGCATAGATTGCATTTTTGATACGTGTGTCATGACTATGTATGTCGTAGTTTTGTAAGTAAAATGGCAAGTTGTGCAAATATTTATAATAAAATAGTAACAGTTGGAATTTAAGAATAAAATTAATTATCATCTACTTAAAATGTATTGAGTTTTTTGTAAAGTGGTTCCGTATGCGAATTATAACTACTTAGTGTTATAATTCTCAAGGCTTTCTTTTGAAGTTTTATTATTCTATTTGGATAAAAACCCTATACAATTTCACAATAATGTAGCTGTGGTAAAATTAATAAGTTATAAAGTAAAAGTGGTATTTGTTGAGGCAACACGTTTCAATTTATTTATTATGCCAACTTTTTTAGAACAAATATTTTTAATTTTTTCGGTATGTCTGTTCAGTTTAAATTTTAATCAAACAAATTAGATTCCTTGACATTATCTATGGAACTTGACATTATCTATGGAACTGACCAGTGGGGGTTGAATAAATTCAAATCAGGGGCTTGACGCGCAGTAAACGAAGTCTCGTAATTCAAAATTAACGTGTTGCAAAAGCATGTCAGAGGAGATTATATTAATTCTACAAACACAATACAAAATGTGAAATTATCAGGGTTATGATACAAAATAAAAAAAAATGCAGTATATGTTTTAAACAAGTCATATGTGACAGTGGCGCCACTTACTAATATATATATATATATATATATATATATATATATATATATATATATATATATATATATATATATATATATATATATATATATATATAACTATATATATATATATATATATATATATATATATATATATATATATATATATATATATATATATATATATATATATATATATATATATTACATTTTTCAAAATGTATAGACAGTTGTGCTGAAGTTACTTGTGCTGAAATCACCACTAGCAATGGTAAAAGCATCATTGTTGCATCAATTGATCATGCACCAAATACTGACTTAACTTTATTTATTAAATGAACATATAGAATATATGTTTTAAAACTGTAATGGTAAAACCATGTACTTGTGTAGAGACTTCAATGTAGATCTACCACAATGTGAAAATCATGCAACAACAGGTAACTTTATTGACCAGATTTATAGCTATGGATTGCATCCTTTAATAACTAGACCTACAAGGATAATAAAGCAAAGTGGACACTTATAGATGATATATTTACAACAGAGCTTGAAAGGTATACAGTCAGTGGCCTAATCATAAATGATCTAAGTGATCATTTGCCTGTCTTCCAAATTTGCGATTACATGGGCAATATTCATCAACAGGAAAACCCATGTTTCGAAACAAGACCAATTAATGAAGAAAACTTACAATCATTTATCAGTACTCTAGCAAATATGAAATGGGAGGTTATTTTGAAAAGTGAAGATGTTAATTTCACCTATACTAAGTTAGAAATATTCACAAATACTTATGAATCTAGTTTTCCTGTTAGAAATCTTTCTCGAAAGACCAAAAGGCAACAGAAACCCTGGATGACTCCAGGATTAAAAAATGGATGTAAGAAAAAGAATGTATTCTACAAGAGTTTCTTAAACACAAGAAATGACACAGCTGAAGTTAGATATAAAAAATATAAGAATAAACTTACATCGATTTTGAGATATTGCGAAAAAAAGTATTACTCCAACCTGTTAGAAGAAAGTAAGAACAATACAAAGGAGACTTGGAAAATCATTAAAAGTTTATTGAATAAAAAATCACAAAAGTCATATTATCCATCTGAATTTAAGAATAATGGGTCAACTATTTCAGGGAACAAGAAAATTGCTGAGCATTTCAATCAATTCTTTGTTAATATAGGGCCATCTTTAGTCCGAACCATACCTACATGTAATGCTAGCTTTGTGTCCTATTTAGGTGACGGTGGAAGAATTGTTATTCTTAAATCCAGTTTCGGAGGAAGAAATATTAGCTATTGTTTGTAAATGCAAGAGTAAAAAGTCAAAAGGTTATGATGGCATAGACATGTGCTTAGTGAAAAAAATTGTTCCGCACATATTAGCTCCATTGAGACATATATGTAACTTGTCATTAGAACAAGGTGTGTTTCCTGATGATATAAAAATTGCTAAGGTCATTCCTCTATTCAAAGCAGGGGATGACCAAAACTTCTTAAACTATAGACCTATATCCTTGTTACCTCAGTTTTCAAAGATCCTAGAAAACATCTTCAACAACAGAATAATGGATTTCCTAAATAAAAAGCAGATATTATACTTATGTCAGTATGGTTTTAGAAAAAACATATGTCCACATCAATTGCAATTATGGAATTAGTATAGGAGATTACAAATGCTATGGATAGAGGAAAGTTTACAATCGGTGTTTTTATTGATTTAAAGAAAGCCTTCGATACGGTGCATCACACAATTCTTGTTGATAAACTAGAACATTTTGGCATTGGGGTGTAGCGAAAAAGTGGTTAAGTAGTTACCTGAATAACTCTTTTTAATCTTATATATTAATGACCTATCTGAAGCATCTTCACACCTCAAGTCAATACTTTTCGCTGATGACACTAGTTTTTATATTGAAGGAAGTGACCTGTCTGAGATGTGCAGAGAGGTATCAATACAGTTAAACAAAATAAGCACCTGGTTCAAAGTAAACAAACTTTCATTAAATATTTCAAAAACCTATTATATGATATTTAATCTTGTAAATGCTACATGCCATGAAAAAATCAGTATAGATAATGTTGATACTGACAAAATACATTGTTCTAAGTTTCTTGGTATGTATATTGATTATAAACTCAAATGGTTTGAGCATGTGAATAGCATACGTACTAAAATTGTGAAGAATCTGTCGGTAATGCGTACAGTTAAATGGCTACTGAATGAGTCTGCATTGTATACTTTATATTGGTCACTTTTACTTCCTTACATCACTTACTGTTGTGAAATATGGGGAAACACATGCAAGAATAAGATACAACCTTTGTACACTTTACAAAACGTGCAAAGAGAATGTGTGGTCAGTTGGAATATAGATCTCATTCTAAACCAGCTTTCGTGAAATTTAATGCCCTTACTATTTTTGACATGATTAACTTTAAATCCATGGTTATAATGTACAAAATCTACAACAATTTAATGCCAGTGAACATTCTTTCTCATTTTGAAATGGTTAATACATGTCATGATTATAATACACGCCAAGAAAATAATTTCAAAAACAAATACTGCAGGACAACATTAAAATCTACGTGTATAAATGTAAAGGTCCAAAGATGTGGAATTCCTTAAATAACGATCTTAAAAATAGCAGTAATATACGTGCTTTTAACATATAAGCTACAAACATTATTTGGTCAATAAATATAACACTTAGTCACATCACTATTTCAGATACAAATTGTAGATCAACTTTATTTGTTCTCGGCAAATAGTATGGTGGTATGAAATACCAATTTTAGTAGTATTAGCTAATGTATGTATTTATGTTTATTGTGGTCTTCACATGTTTAATTTATTTATGTATTTTTTATATAGTGGGAAATGCTTATTATAAGTATTGCACTTCCTGCATTTCCCTTCAACATTTGTTTAAATCTGCCTATGTATTTACAGATCTTGATAGGTAGGGGAGACCAGGCTACAGTGAATCACAGGGCACAGTGAATCAGAGGCTATTTATAGAAACTGGCGATTGGCAATTCCAAGCTAATGTCGTCAGGGTATTCCAGTGGAAATTCTCCATCTAAATTTGTGCATACATTAGAAGCAGACAGCATTGGCGGATAATAGCAAGGTAATGTGTGTTTATGACCATCAGAAGTAAATTTTCATGACTCTGTTCGTGTTGTGAGTTAGTGTAGATCATACAGGAATGTGATCCTGAACATATGTTTGTAATTAGAGTGATATTTAATTAGTTTAATGCACATGTGCTCTCTGTGCTGTAGGCGGCCATTTGCATAAAATTTGCACTCGAGTACCGAAAGGCATCTCAGGGTACAGTGGATCGGGGTACAGTGGCTCACTGATCCACTGTGCCCCATGGTGATTCACTGTGTCCTGGTATATTTTCTTGACATTTCTAGTTTCTAAAAAATAATTTTCTTGCTTTCGGTATAATTATAATGTTTCCAAAAGAACCTTATACACGTACTATAAAATTATACAGTTTTCATTTTCTATTTCAGTGACAAATTAAGCAGCATGGCGCGAATCAAAAAGTGTGAAAAGAGAAAGATCGGGAACACTGACAGTGAGAGCATGAGTATCCGGAGCACATGTAAAGCATATTATGACATAAAGTTCTCAACTCTACGTTGATATGTCAAAAAGGCAAACGCTGCTGAAGACAAGGAATTGATGACATATGCACCAAACAACAACTGCCGCCAGGTTTTTACTACCAATGAAGAGATACTTATGCAGGACTACCTCATCAAAGCAGCAAAAATTCAATACGGACTGACGCGGAAGCAAGTCCGTGTGCTAGCCTATGAATATGCAGTTCGTAATCAGAAAACCTTCCCCGATTCTTGGACGACACACGGTTTGGCAGGAGAAGATTGGTTCACCGGGTACATGAAACGCTTCCCAAACCTATAATTACGTTGCCCTGAAGAAGCCAGCTTATCTCGGGCAACGAGCTTCAACAAGAAGAATGTAAAGGAGTTTTATGATAACTTGGAACAGGTGATGGAGAAAAACCACTTCAGCCCAAATGACATCTACAATGCCGACGAAACGGGATGCACTACGGTGCAGTAAGTTGGGAATACGAAAGTCATCGCCTGCAGAAACGAGAAGCAAGTTGGAAAGATCACATCAGGAGAGAGAGAGGGACCTTGGTGACAATGTTAGGCGCAATAAATGCTGGTGGTAACTTGATTCCACCGTTTTTTGTATTTCCGCGTGTTCAATTCAAAGACGCGATGTTGCATGGAGCTCCCCCAGGCAGTGTTGGAGCTGCCCATCAGACAGGGTGGATGACAACGGAGAACTTCACGGCATTTATTTGTCACTTCATCAAGTCAACCAAATGTTCGAACGAGCATCCTGTGTTGCTTATATTTGATAACCATGACACCCATATCTCGATTTAAACTGTTGACCTTGCAAAAAACAACGGGGTCTGCCGCCGCACTGTAGCCACAAGCTGCAACCACTAGATATATGTGTATGGCTCTTTCAAGGCTTTCTACAACCAGACAGCCAACGCGTTCATTATCAACCATCCTGGCCAACCGATCACCATCCATAATATATCCCAGTTAATAGGCCATGCTTATCCCCTGGCCTTCGCGCCAAAGAATATATCATCAGGCTTCAGCGTATCTGGTATCTACCCGTTCAACCCCGATGTCTTCAGCGAAGAAGATTTCCTCTCCTCCTACGTCACCGATCGACAGCTCGTGGAAGACGACATGCCTTCAGTAGCAGCGGGTCCAAGTGTTGAGGCCCCCGAGCAGAATCGCCCTACCCAACACCCTGCGAGACACTTGTTGTCTTCAACCTCATCCAATTCCGACCAGTGTATTGTCGCACCGGAAGTCATCAGCCCGTTTCAAAAGGCTGCACCGCGTAAACACAAAGGTGGAAGGAAGAAGGGCAAAACGCTTATCCTGACAGACACCCCAATCAAAGAGCAGATCAAGGCAACTGACGAAGAAAGGAAAAGGAAGAAAGATAAACAGCAGGCCAGTCAAAAGGCAAAGGTGGAAAGTAAGAGTAGAAAGAAGCTGAAACTCCAACCTGATGATGTGGTGGCTAAAGAAAACACAAGCTCCGACGAGGACGACGGTGATGCGTTCTTTAGCGTTGACGACGAATCAGATGACGAACCTGAACAGACTCAACTAGAGGACATGGAATTGCCTAATGCAAATGCTCCGAATAAAAATGATTTTGTGTTGATAACGTTTGCCACAAAGAACATTGTCGTAGGCATAATGTACGTGGGGCAAATACTAACACGCACAGAGGACACTGACGAAAGCACTTTTGAAGTGAAGTTCATGCGACGTGAGAAACCTAAGTCATTCACATTTATTTATGCAATTGTGGAAGACATCTCAGAGGTTTCTTTCGAAGATGTTGTAACGAAATTGCCTAACCCCATTCAACATGGAGGCACAGCTCGTGTTGCAGGCCATATGGTGTTTCCTGTAGACCTCTCCTATTACTCTGATGTGCTGCGCTATGTTGAATTGGTTACATCAATCATAAATTGTCAGTTTGGTTGACATGTAAGTAGTTAGTGGAAGTTTCTGAGACCTCCTTATCGGTGGATCTAAACATCAAAGGCAAAACACCCTAATATCGCCCACCGCTAATGAGTGCGCGCAGCCAATCAGAGCGCAGTAGAGCACCCCCTGGCGGTCGCAGCCGAGCGTGCGTAACCTAAGCGCCCCTAGCGACCGGAGGAGTAACGAACACGGACCTAGTTACGTGTATACCTAAGGGTCGTTAACCTAGTAAGGAGACGAACACAATCGTACGGTGCACACGTAATTTATTGAATACAACAAAGCGGCAGCAGCAGCAGTACAAACGAGGCGATCGTATGTGATTGGATACAACGAGTCGGGTATGATGAATATGAAGACGATGACGAGGCGACTTGCGAATGGTGACCATCGCGCCAGAGGTCGCGAACTTACGGGTGTCTCCACCGCGCCAGAGGTTCGAGGGCGAGCGACCACCGCGCCAGAGGCTCAGTATGATGCGTGATAGTACGGTATACCCTTTTTCATGCGTGTGAGTTTCATAAAAATCGTGGATGATTAATGAAGTAAGGAGGATGAATGGCTCGTGTGTCCATCTGGTGGGAGATGGGTAGATGCTCGCAGGGCATACCGCTGACGTTGCGGTTAGGGTATATGCTCCCGTTTCGTGGAATGCAGCGGGCTACATACCATGTTAGGAATGCGGTCGTGTTGTATTCCGTAATATGACACCGCTCTGCCGCGTTCACGAAAGGACGCATTAAGGGGATACTAACAGCTGACTAGTGGATTTTGGTACTCGGGAAATGCGCGTTTTAAATAACCTGGCTATATGTAGTCATATTAGCGCTGTAGTTAAAGCGCTGGTTCGCCCACTGGATGTATGCAAGCCTGAACACGTTGAAAGATAAGCCCGTCATTTGCACAATGCTATGCAGTAATTTATTCGATACCAGCTATGATGAAAATCGGGTTTCATTATTGTTATTTTTGTCGTTTCTCTAAGAAGAGTAGACCACGTGACGTCCTGTCTGCATAAATAATAAAAACAGCTGTGTATGCATCAACGAGTTGACCTGTATGCGTACATCTAACATATTTAGTGTATTGGTTATCGTATGAATCATACATAGCACGAGTAATGAGAAAGAGTACCGATTTGTCTAAGAAAATACCGCTTTTATATGTATTATGTCACCCTTAGTTACGTATGTAATGCTTTTAAGCTAAGTGTTTACCACATTTATCTGCCTGTTAACATGTTAGGTAAATGTCACTTTTATTTGTATCTTACCACATTTTAGCTACGTAATTGCCACGCTTGTCTGTGTGCTAACGCTTTTAGCATATTAAGTATCACTTTTAATTGTATGTTAACGCTATTTAGCTAAGTATATACCACATTCTATGTTAAGTTTGTTTTTGCAAAGTAAATATCACTTTTAGTTGTACCTTAACGCTTTTAAGCTAAGTAAGTACCAAATACAGCTACATGTTAATGAGTTTAGCTAAGTAAATACCGCATTTAGCTGTAGGTTAACGCTTTTAAGCTAAGAAATTACCACATTTAGCTGTATGTTAGCGATTTTACGCTAATTATTTACCATATTTACCTGCATGTTAACGGTTTTAAGCTAAGCAAATACAACTTTTAGCTAAGTAATTAGCATTTTTAGCTAAGTAAGTACCATATTTAGTTGCAAGTTAACGCTTTTAAGTTAAGTAATTACCACATATGTTAAAACTGTTTAGCTAATAAATGACCACATTTAGCTGTATGTTAGCGCTTTTTACCTAAATAATTACCACATTTAGTTGTATGTTAACGCTTTTAAGCTAAGTAATTACCGCATTTAGCTGCGTGTTAACGTTTTTAGCTAAGAAATTACCATATTTGGCTGTATGTTACTGCTGTTTAACTAAGGAATTACCACATTTAGCTGTATGGTAACGCTTTTTAACTAAGTATTTATCGCATTTAGTTGCATGTTAACGCATTGAAACTAAGTATTTACCACATTCACCTGTATGCTAAGGTACTCAGGAAATGCGCGTGATAAATAACACGGTTTTCTGTAGTGATATTAGCATTGTTGTTAAAGCGTTGGTTTGCGCACTGGACGTATGCAAGTCTGAACAAGTTTAACGATAAGCCGGTCATTTGCACTTAAATCTATCTAAGCTAGGTTCTGTGAAGAAAAGAACAAACTCTGCGTATGATTATAATATATTTGTTATAACTAACCAAACAATGCAAGAAGTACAAAACAATTAATTATGAACATAATCGTCAGAATATAGTAATATAAACAAAATCACTACAAGTATTACATAATATGATTATGAATTATTATTGTAATACCACGCCTATCGGGGCGCGCTATAGCAGAGAGCTATTTTAAAACACTGGGCGAGGTAAGTACATCAGTATAGACGAACGAGTGGACCGTGGACTGTGGACTCCGGTTGCCTTAGCAACGAACGGGGTGCAGCTAGCGCTGTTACGATCGATGTAACAACCTGCATCGTTGTAAGAACTGCATCTATAGTTTATGTTTGTTTTGGTACACTTGCATTGTATGACTAATCTTAGTTAATTGTGGTACACTTTAATTTGCTAACTGTATATACGCGCGTCATAACATCATGGCGTTAGCCCTGTGTCTGTAATTTTTTAAACTGTATGACATTTCTCTACCATTTTCTAAACCATGTGTCATTTTTGCTGTACCATTTTTATTGAATGTATAAAGATTGCCGCACCGGGTATCTGGTCATATGATACCCTTTTATGGTGGCGTATCGAAATTAAACCGTTCACCTTGTATCTTATCAACTAGTATAAAAGCAGTCACCCAAACAATAAATGTTGACAAGTCTGGAATTTAACCGACATCCTGTTAAAACTGACACAATTTTAAATTTTCTTACAAAGTTATGGCATGTTTGGTTAAAAATAATCAAGCAGTTATGTGAATATTTGTTGGAAAATAAAATCGTTCTTAGGTTTCCTGCGGTATTGAAGTAATGATGCTATGACAGCAAATGTTTAACATCGCTAACCTACAATATAAACATATGAAAGGCTTTTCGTAGATATTTTTCTACTGTACACTTTGAGCAATCTAAACAAAAATCTCAACAACACTATTGTTAAATTATCCTGGGTGTGTGTGTGTGTGTGTGTGTGTGTGTGTGTGTGTGTGTGTGTGTGTGTGTGTGTGTGTGTGTGTGTGTGTGTGTGTGTGTGTGTGTGTGTGTGTGTGTGTGTGTGTGTGTGTGTGTGTGTGTGTGTGTGTGTGTGTGTGTGTGTGTGTGTGTGTGTGTGTGTGTGTGTGTGTGTGTGTGTGTGTGTGTGTGTGTGTGTGTGTGTGTGTGTGTGTGTGTGTGTGTGTGTGTGTGTGTGTGTGTGTGTGTGTGTGTGTGTGTGTGTGTGTGCGTATTGCATATGTTGTGTATTATATTCTACTTCCAAAGTGGCCTGGTATCGCATATTGTTTCTGTATATTTCATACACAAACATCCGTGAACTTGGGATCCATGTATAATATAAATATAGCAGGGTATATCAGCTTCATCCAGTTCATATCATATTTATTTTAATTGTATTATCATATAAATACATAACCATATATTTTTTATATTCCAATACCCTCAACTGAAAACTGGCGAAATGCTTTAATAACATTAAAAAAATGGATGATGAAAAAAACTACATACATATTAGTCTTCTAAATAGGCCACCCATGTGACCAAGATAAACTGATCTGATTACAGAGGCTGGTGAGATGTACAAATGTGTAGATCTGACAAAAACACGGGGTTTAAGGGGTGGTTGTTTCCAACGGGTGCTTTTTTGTAACTGGTTCTACTGTATCTATGGAATCAACCTTTTAGCTACTACACACACCATTCTTGAAACCTAAATATTAGTTTATCGCATGTTGTATTTGTATTTTTGCATGCTCTTCGTTGATTGCATTAAATATACACATACTTATCAGACAATGAAATATGTTTTGCTAGATTTGGACCACCATTTGTACCAACAACAAAAAATTAAATCCAATTCCAGGTACCTTTAACATTGTTTTTCTGTAGTGCTGTTTTAGTGGGTCTTAATATAATTGTTAATTTGCTTTTGTAAGTTTTGTACATATGCGCAGATTCAGAATATATAGATATAACAAATGCTGTATACAGCCTCTTTTTCTTGACCCCAGCACGTTTTAAACCTTTGGTGAACCAAGTTGTCTTGTTAGTGCTACGATACTCTAGGATGTGTTCTCAGGCTAGTGACTGGAATAGTTACTGCAGGCCTTTTTAGACACCTGGGTAACACGACTGTGAACTATCCTGTAATACCTACTGTTAAGCGAGCACTTAATTCAGAGTTAATTGCGAATTTGTCAAAGAGATTAAATTAGGCTGTAATTTTCTTGACTGGGTGTATGAAAGAAAAAATAAAAAAGAATGCGCAACGACTGCAATGACATCAGCAACTATTTTAGTATTCGTGTTTCATTGGTAGTCTCGTGAATGGAAACATTGTTGCATGCTTTTAAAATGTGTATACTCCCGCCGGTAGACACACACGATGAGACAATTGGTATTTTCTTTAACTGCGAGACATTTCGCAGTCATTTTCTTTAACTGCGTGACCTGTTATTTTCTTTTGTTGTGACATTTTTGTGTATTTTTATTTAACTGCGTGACATTTTACCAATCTTAGCTAATTCGGTTTGTCACACATGTAACGCTGTTTTATAAGTGTGTAACACATTCACTATGTAGTAACGCGTTTAGCTATTCTTCCAATGGCATACACAGCGCTGTCTCCACAGCATGTACCATCCGTTGACCTTTTTTTCCATTACTGGTCACCACTTCCACCATTTACCTCCGTCTGACTGTCCCTAAGAGCAACTCCATACATTGCCCCTACATTCATATGTGTCCGTAATTTGGTTAGTTAATGACATTTGATACATTGTTACTAAGTACATGATAGCTGGTATAGAAAAAACGTCACTGCTCATTAATTTCAAAAGATCCAGTTTACACAAGGGTTACTCCTGGAGCGAGATAAAAACGCCGGACGAGAGTGCAGTCGTCAAGAAATCGCTTACGTAATGGGAAGTAAAAATCTAGCTGCAGGAAAAGCACATGCCTTGCAGTAGACACGGTTCCCCATGACGCAATAGCTGTCAGTGTCTGGTGCAGGCTCCAACGTCCGTTTCGCTAGGAAGGGGTCAGGGTTAGGGTATGGTTAGAACTCGAGGATAGCGATAGGAGGGGTTGGGTTAGGGTAGGGTTAGGTTTAGGGGGTAGCGAAACGGATACGAGGGCGCCACCCTAAACGCTCCATTATATTTCGAAAAGTTTGTGTTTTGACTTCAAATCATATGATATTTGACCTAATTAATGTTGCCATTTGACCTAGTTCATTTGACATAATAATAATAATAATATAATTATAATAACTTTATTGTAAAAAAAAAAAAAATATGGAAATACGTCTTACACTGAGGAGATAGCATAAAAACATACTTGAAATCACATTCAACCATGCAGTATGTACAGTAATAAAATCAAGTATGTAGACAGAGTAGATAATGAGTAATACCAAGTGTTATATACATTATAATCATTTGCCTTAATTAAGTTGAGATTTGACCTAATTAAGTTGACCGTGTATTTTACGGGAAGAACAGCTAAACGCGTTGCATAGTGAATGTGTTATATCCTTGGCAAACAGCTTTACATATGTGACAAAAACGCATACGTAGTTAAAAAAAAGACACAAAAAATGTCACACAGTTAAAGGAAAAGGTTGTTTTGCTAAATCGTTATTTCGCCACTTCTTGCAGTCAGACGTATGTGAAGATTGGGGGTGGAGGGCATTGATGGATGAAGAGTCAACGAACGGATGTGGATGGAGATGCAGGTGGCCAGTAATGGATGAATATTCTTGCAGAGGTAGACGAACGGCGGTCAATGTAGGGGGTAGTGGGAGGGGATGAATGAAAGGAGAGATGGGCGGTAAATAAAATGTTTGAAGATACTACGAAGGGCAATTGTGGATGGGGTGAACTGACCAGTAATGAAAGAATATTCTGGTGCATGGGGTGACTATACAGGACTGTATACGAAGATGGTAGTGGACGGAAATGAAGATAGCGAACAGACAGGCGGACATACGTAGCTAAACGCGTTACTACATAGCTGAATGCATTGCATACTTGGTAAAAAGCGTTACATACGCAGTTAATATTGGCCTGTAATGGTTAGTGAGGTGACAATGAACACTGTAAGTGTCAGGTAGGTGACTTGTGCGCTCCCACTCGTCTTGTCTTTTTTGACATTGGTCAGTCGCTGGACTTTGAATTCTTTGACTTGTGCGCTCCCTCTCGTTTTATTTTTTTTTGACATTGGTCAGTCGCTATTAGTGGACTTTGGCTTGTGTGCTGCCACTCGTTTTATCTTTTTTGACATTGATCAGTCGTTGTTGATGGACTTTGGCTTTTGCGCTTCCACTCGTCTTGTCTTTTTTGATATTGGTTACACCTTCTTGCAGGCTATCTAGGGTTATTCAACCGACAAGAGGTTGGGGTTACACCTTTTTCCGTACCGTCGCCGCTAAAAAGCTGGTAGGATTGTTCAAACAGCACTGTCTCGATGCAGTCTGTCTAGGGTTATTCAACCGACAAGAGGTTGGGGTTAGGCTTTTTCCGTACCGCCGCCGCCACTGCCGCCGCCAAGGCGACGGCAGTGACGGCGCCGCCACGGAGCACGCGCGCGTGTTCCGTGGCGGCGGCGGTACGGAAAAAGCCTAACCCCAACCTCTTGTCGGTTGAATAACCCTGACAGACTGCATCGAGACAGTGCTGTTTGAACAATCCTACCAGCTTTTAGCGGCGACGGTACGGAAAAAGGTGTAACTCTCTGTCGGTTGAATAACCTAGATAGCCTGCAAGAAGGTGTAACAATATCAAAAAGACAAGACGAGTGGAAGCGCAAAAGCAAAGTCCATCAACAACGACTGATCAATGTCAAAAAGATAAACAGTGGCAGCACACAAGCCAAAGTCCACTAATAACGACTGACCAATGTCAAAAAATAAAACGAGAGGAGCGCACAAGTCAAAGAATTCAAAGTCAGCGACTGACCAATGTCAAAAAGACAAGACGAGTGGGAGCGCACAAGTCACCTACCTGACACTTACAGTGTTCATTGTCACCTCACTAACCATTACAGGCCAATATTAACTGCGTATGTAACGCTTTTACCAAGTATGCAATGCATTCAGCTATGTAGTAACGCGTTTAGCTACGTATGTCCGCCTGTCTGTTCGCTATCTTCACTTCCGTCCACTACCATCTTCGTATACAGTCCTGTATAGTCACCCCATGCACCAGAATATTCTTTCATTACTGGTCAGTTCACCCCATCCACAATGCCCTTCGTAGTATCTTCAAACATTTTATTACCGCCCATCTCTCCTTTCATTCATCCTCCCACTACCCCTACATTGACCGCCGTTCGTCTACCTCTGCAAGAATATTCATCCATTACTGGCCACCTGCATCTCCATCCACATCCGTTCGTTGACTCTTCATCCATCAATGCCCTCCACCCCAATCTTCACATACGTCTGACTGCAAGAAGTGGCGAAATAACGATTTAGCAAAACAACCTTTTCCTTTAACTGTGTGACATTTTTGTGTCTTTTTAACTACGTATGCGTTTTTGTCACATATGTAAAGCTGTTTGCCAAGGATATAACACATTCACTATGCAACGCGTTTAGCTGTTCTTCCCGTAAAATACACGGTCAACTTAATTAGGTCAAATCTCAACTTAATTAAGGCAAATGATTATAATGTATATAACACTTGGTATTACTCATTATCTACTCTGTCTACATACTTGATTTTATTACTGTACATACTGCATGGTTGAATGTGATTTCAAGTATGTTTTTATGCTATCTCCTCAGTGTAAGACGTATTTCCATATTTTTTTTTTACAATAAAGTTATTATAATTATATTATTATTATTATTATGTCAAATGAACTAGGTCAAATGGCAACATTAATTAGGTCAAATATCATATGATTTGAAGTCAAAACACAAACTTTTCGAAATATAATGGAGCGTTTAGGTGGCGCCCTCGTATCGTTTCACTACCCCTAAACCTAACCCTACCCTAACCCAACCCCTCCTATCGCTATCCTCGAGTTCTAACCATACCCTAACCTGACCCCTTCCTAGCGAAACGGACGTTGGAGCCTGCACCAGACACTGACAGCTATTGCGTCATGGGGAACCGTGTCTACTGCAAGGCATGTGCTTTTCCTGCAGCTGATTTTTACTTCCCATTACGTAAGCGATTTCTTGACGACTGCACTCTCGTCCGGCGTTTTTATCTCGCTCCAGGAGTAACCCTTGTGTAAACTGGATCTTTTGAAATTAATGAGCAGTGACGTTTTTCTATACCAGCTATCATGTACTTAGTAACAATGTATCAAATGTCATTAACTAACAAATTACGGACACATATGAATGTAGGGGCAATGTATGGAGTTGCTCTTAGGGACAGTCAGACGGAGGTAAATGGTGGAAGTGGTGACCAGTAATGGAAAAAAAGGTCAACGGATGGTACATGCTGTGGAGACAGCGCTGTGTATGCCATTGGAAGAATAGCTAAACGCGTTACTACATAGTGAATGTGTTACACACTTATAAAACAGCGTTACATGTGTGACAAACCGAATTAGCTAAGATTGGTAAAATGTCACGCAGTTAAATAAAAATACACAAAAATGTCACAACAAAAGAAAATAACAGGTCACGCAGTTAAAGAAAATGACTGCGAAATGTCTCGCAGTTAAAGAAAATACCAATTGTCTCATCGTGTGTGTCTACCGGCGGGAGTATACACATTTTAAAAGCATGCAACAATGTTTCCATTCACGAGACTACCAATGAAACACGAATACTAAAATAGTTGCTGATGTCATTGCAGTCGTTGCGCATTCTTTTTATTTTTTCTTTCATACACCCAGTCAAGAAAATTACAGCCTAATTTAATCTCTTTGACAAATTCGCAATTAACTCTGAATTAAGTGCTCGCTTAACAGTAGGTATTACAGGATAGTTCACAGTCGTGTTACCCAGGTGTCTAAAAAGGCCTGCAGTAACTATTCCAGTCACTAGCCTGAGAACACATCCTAGAGTATCGTAGCACTAACAAGACAACTTGGTTCACCAAAGGTTTAAAACGTGCTGGGGTCAAGAAAAAGAGGCTGTATACAGCATTTGTTATATCTATATATTCTGAATCTGCGCATATGTACAAAACTTACAAAAGCAAATTAACAATTATATTAAGACCCACTAAAACAGCACTACAGAAAAACAATGTTAAAGGTACCTGGAATTGGATTTAATTTTTGTTGTTGGTACAAATGGTGGTCCAAATCTAGCAAAACATATTTCATTGTCTGATAAGTATGTGTATATTTAATGCAATCAACGAAGAGCATGCAAAAATACAAATACAACATGCGATAAACTAATATTTAGGTTTCAAGAATGGTGTGTGTAGTAGCTAAAAGGTTGATTCCATAGATACAGTAGAACCAGTTACAAAAAAGCACCCGTTGGAAACAACCACCCCTTAAACCCCGTGTTTTTGTCAGATCTACACATTTGTACATCTCACCAGCCTCTGTAATCAGATCAGTTTATCTTGGTCACATGGGTGGCCTATTTAGAAGACTAATATGTATGTAGTTTTTTTCATCATCCATTTTTTTTAATGTTATTAAAGCATTTCGCCAGTTTTCAGTTGAGGGTATTGGAATATAAAAAAATATATGGTTATGTATTTATATGATAATACAATTAAAATAAATATGATATGAACTGGATGAAGCTGATATACCCTGCTATATTTATATTATACATGGATCCCAAGTTCACGGATGTTTGTGTATGAAATATACAGAAACAATATGCGATACCAGGCCACTTTGGAAGTAGAATATAATACACAACATATGCAATACGCACACACACACACACACACACACACACACACACACACACACACACACACACACACACACACACACACACACACACACACACACACACACACACACACACACACACACACACACACACACACACACACACACACACACACACACACACACACACACACACACACACACACACACACACACACACACACACACACACACACACACACACACACACACACACACACACACACACACACACACACACACACACACACACCCAGGATAATTTAACAATAGTGTTGTTGAGATTTTTGTTTAGATTGCTCAAAGTGTACAGTAGAAAAATATCTACGAAAAAGCCTTTCATATGTTTATATTGTAGGTTAGCGATGTTAAACATTTGCTGTCATAGCATCATTACTTCAATACCGCAGGAAACCTAAGAACGATTTTATTTTCCAACAAATATTCACATAACTGCTTGATTATTTTTAACCAAACATGCCATAACTTTGTAAGAAAATTTAAAATTGTGTCAGTTTTAACAGGATGTCGGTTAAATTCCAGACTTGTCAACATTTATTGTTTGGGTGACTGCTTGTATACTAGTTGATAAGATACCAGGTGAACGGTTTAATTTCGATACGCCACCATAAAAGGGTATCATATGACCAGATACCCGGTGCGGCAATCTTTTATACATTCAATAAAAATGGTACAGCAAAAATGACACATGGTTTAGAAAATGGTAGAGAAATGTCATACAGTTTAAAAATTACAGACACAGGGCTAACGCCATGATGTTATGACGCGCGTATATACAGTTAGCAAATTAAAGTGTACCACAATTAACTAAGATTAGTCATACAATGCAAGTGTACCAAAACAAACATAAACTATAGATGCAGTTCTTACAACGATGCAGGTTGTTACATCGATCGTAACAGCGCTAGCCGCACCCCGTTCGTTGCTAAGGCAACCGGAGTCCACAGTCCACGGTCCACTCGTTCGTCTATACTGATGTACTTACCTCGCCCAGTGTTTTAAAATAGCTCTCTGCTATAGCGCGCCCCGATAGGCGTGGTATTACAATAATAATAATCATAATCATATTATGTAATACTTGTAGTGATTTTGTTTATATTACTATATTCTGACGATTATGTTCATAATTAATTGTTTTGTACTTCTTGCATTGTTTGGTTAGTTATAACAAATATATTATAATCATACGCAGAGTTTGTTCTTTTCTTCACAGAACCTAGCTTAGATAGATTTAAGTGCAAATGACCGGCTTATCGTTAAACTTGTTCAGACTTGCATACGTCCAGTGCGCAAACCAACGCTTTAACAACAATGCTAATATCACTACAGAAAACCGTGTTATTTATCACGCGCATTTCCTGAGTACCTTAGCATACAGGTGAATGTGGTAAATACTTAGTTTCAATGCGTTAACATGCAACTAAATGCGATAAATACTTAGTTAAAAAGCGTTACCATACAGCTAAATGTGGTAATTCCTTAGTTAAACAGCAGTAACATACAGCGAAATATGGTAATTTCTTAGCTAAAAAACGTTAACACGCAGCTAAATGCGGTAATTACTTAGCTTAAAAGCGTTAACATACAACTAAATGTGGTAATTATTTAGGTAAAAAGCGCTAACATACAGCTAAATGTGGTCATTTATTAGCTACACAGTTTTAACATATGTGGGAATTACTTAACTTAAAAGCGTTAACTTGCAACTAAATATGGTACTTACTTAGCTAAAAATGCTAATTACTTAGCTAAAAGTTGTATTTGCTTAGCTTAAAACCGTTAACATGCAGGTAAATATGGTAAATAATTAGCGTAAAATCGCTAACATACAGCTAAATGTGGTAATTTCTTAGCTTAAAAGCGTTAACCTACAGCTAAATGCGGTATTTACTTAGCTAAACTCATTAACATGTAGCTGTATTTGGTACTTACTTAGCTTAAAAGCGTTAAGGTACAACTAAAAGTGATATTTACTTTGCAAAAACAAACTTAACATAGAATGTGGTATATACTTAGCTAAATAGCGTTAACATACAATTAAAAGTGATACTTAATATGCTAAAAGCGTTAGCACACAGACAAGCGTGGCAATTACGTAGCTAAAATGTGGTAAGATACAAATAAAAGTGACATTTACCTAACATGTTAACAGGCAGATAAATGTGGTAAACACTTAGCTTAAAAGCATTACATACGTAACTAAGGGTGACATAATACATATAAAAGCGGTATTTTCTTAGACAAATCGGTACTCTTTCTCATTACTCGTGCTATGTATGATTCATACGATAACCAATACACTAAATATGTTAGATGTACGCATACAGGTCAACTCGTTGATGCATACACAGCTGTTTTTATTATTTATGCAGACAGGACGTCACGTGGTCTACTCTTCTTAGAGAAACGACAAAAATAACAATAATGAAACCCGATTTTCATCATAGCTGGTATCGAATAAATTACTGCATAGCATTGTGCAAATGACGGGCTTATCTTTCAACGTGTTCAGGCTTGCATACATCCAGTGGGCGAACCAGCGCTTTAACTACAGCGCTAATATGACTACATATAGCCAGGTTATTTAAAACGCGCATTTCCCGAGTACCAAAATCCACTAGTCAGCTGTTAGTATCCCCTTAATGCGTCCTTTCGTGAACGCGGCAGAGCGGTGTCATATTACGGAATACAACACGACCGCATTCCTAACATGGTATGTAGCCCGCTGCATTCCACGAAACGGGAGCATATACCCTAACCGCAACGTCAGCGGTATGCCCTGCGAGCATCTACCCATCTCCCACCAGATGGACACACGAGCCATTCATCCTCCTTACTTCATTAATCATCCACGATTTTTATGAAACTCACACGCATGAAAAAGGGTATACCGTACTATCACGCATCATACTGAGCCTCTGGCGCGGTGGTCGCTCGCCCTCGAACCTCTGGCGCGGTGGAGACACCCGTAAGTTCGCGACCTCTGGCGCGATGGTCACCATTCGCAAGTCGCCTCGTCATCGTCTTCATATTCATCATACCCGACTCGTTGTATCCAATCACATACGATCGCCTCGTTTGTACTGCTGCTGCTGCCGCTTTGTTGTATTCAATAAATTACGTGTGCACCGTACGATTGTGTTCGTCTCCTTACTAGGTTAACGACCCTTAGGTATACACGTAACTAGGTCCGTGTTCGTTACTCCTCCGGTCGCTAGGGGCGCTTAGGTTACGCACGCTCGGCTGCGACCGCCAGGGGGTGCTCTACTGCGCTCTGATTGGCTGCGCGCACTCATTAGCGGTGGGCGATATTAGGGTGTTTTGCCTTTGATGTTTAGATCCACCGATAAGGAGGTCTCAGAAACTTCCACTAACTACTCATGTATTTAGTCTTGTAGTTTTGGTCTTTACACATTCCATGATGTTGCATTGTTGCTATTGTCATACTTCTTAATAATCTTCTAAATAGTCTCTTCATAGGCAGAGTTAATAATCACATTGCGTATGGATGACAATGATTGATTAAAAATCAATCATTGTCAACAATGATTGATTACATTCAGGCCAAATAAGCTAGATTTGTAAGACAACCTAATAATAATTTACCTGGCAAATGTTACAATGATAATGATTTTTAACATGTTCGATGCTTAATAAAAATGATTCCACGTTAAGCATAATTAGTGTCGTTTTCACAGTCTATGGTGTTGCATTGTTGCTAATGTAGATTATTCAAGCTTCGTAATCTTCTTCGTAGCCTACTCAGACGGGTATCCTTCCAAATGAATGACAATGATTGACTACATCCAGTAGACAGATAGCATAAGCTAGCTCTGTAATCGAGTAATTATTGTTGTTTAACATCCTAAAATTAATGTTTGATGGATAGTGCATGTATTTATTTAAGATACATACGTACATATAACATTTTTAATTAAATTAATAACTATAATTAACATTTGAATGATAATGGGAGATTTGATCCACTGTGTCCCAGCCTATGATCCACTCTGCCCCGGTACCAGGGCACAATGAGTAAATTTTTTTTACTTTTCACCCCGTCTCACAACAAACTGATATAACTTGGAAGAATAATTGAATATATGTTAGGAAGACAGAAAGCTAATGTACTCTTTCCATCATATAAATCCACCTTGCTGTCACCAAGGCAGTAGAAATGTTGAAAAAGAAAAAATCCGATCCACTGTGGCTTGGTCTCCCCTATAGCAGCAAAATGGTGCTGACATGTCACTGTTGTATATAATGTTGTATTATACTGCTTTATGTTGAATAAATTCCAATATATATATATATATATATATATATATATATATATATATATCATGGGCGTCCGCGGGGAGGGGTGGCAAATGCCCCCTCCCGGTTCTGGACCTCTGGCTCCGTATTCCGTCAGAAGTGAAGTGAACCATGAAACGACAGATGATGGCGCCATCTCACGGGAATTGGATAATATAGGCTTACCTACTACTAAAGAGTACCACACGGGTGACAGGGCCTACTCTTTATACGTACGAAATTACACAGCACTTTAAATTTAGGTCAATTCTGTTTTGTGAAATGTTTGAGAAGTTGTAGTTTATCAAGACGATCACTACAAACATGTGAGTAAATCACTATATGGGCATAACCGAAAGGTTAAAATACGATATTGAGTGTTTATTAAAAGGCCTTCGTTATTAAATTGAACACGTCACTGGCCACCGTTTCGGTTTCTGGGGAAAGAAAGTCTCGTGACCTAGTTTTAGCTATGCCTATGTGGCCAGTTGCATGACACGGGCCTAAGTCAACTTCCAGCCCAAGTTAAACTATTTATCACTTAGGTGGCACTTAACCACTAGGGGTGGTTGCATGACAGCTGAGTTCCGGCCCAGAGGCAGAGTAGGACACAAATCCTGGGGCAACCCTGAGCAGCTCCAGCATTCTTAGGTGTCACCTACTGACCTAGGCAGTGTACAAATGGTTTGTGTCAGTCACAATGTATAGTGGCAGATACATTTGACCTAGGCAGTGTACAAATGGTTTGTGTCAGTCACAATGTATAGTGGCAGATACATTTTAAAGAAATTGAGTGTGCAGGGATTACTTAGCGTTTAGTCCTCTTGAAATATATAATATTAAAAATGATGATATTCAGCTTTTTTAATGTTCTGTTTTCGAATGAGTCGTCTTTTCAGAATCGTTGATGCAGTTTGCGGTGATTTGGAGTTTAATATAATAATAATAATATATGCTGATACTAATTATTCATAAATAGTTTTTTATATTGCATAGAGGCTAAATATTGGATGATCGTATATGTTCATTAACAGATTTTACATAATTCGTAGGAAACATATTACTAATAATATATATTTTATTTGATCCCGGAAGACTGTTCTTCACAGAATGATAATTATTATTTTTAAATAAATATTGCACAATATAATAATAATACTATAATAATAATAAATAAATATAATGAATATACATAAATAATAATTAATAAAAACAATTGTAATATTTCAAATAGTCAAATTAAGCTTTTTAAGCATTGCCAACTAACGTGAATAAGATTGCAGACATTATTCAATATTTAATAACAATGAGTACAGCAACTGTCTGTCTGCTTGATATACAAACTTTAATCAATATAGTTGTTTTAATGGTGGTGGTTACATTCACAAAAGGCAGTAGAATTGCTAATGTAATTTTAGACACCCCTAGCCTGACCCAACTGCTGGAGTCCACTGGTGACCTCGGCTGTGTTTACGCCTGTGTAAATTGGTAGGTTTTTGTTTTGTTTTTGGGTGTATTCACATAATTTACACAAAATGGTATAAATTGTTCTGGTTTCTTATTGACAAAAATATGTTACAGGTGAGTGAGAAGTTTTATATCTAAAAATTTTCACAGTAATCGTAGAGTGCTGGTAACAACTGGTCCCTAATTGGATACCATGTAATATTGCTCACACACCGTCATGTCTTCCACTGCTAATGCAGAACATTTCTATATAATGCTCATTTAAATCATGTATATTTAGATGAATAGTTACAATCACAGTGTGCTACAATCGTATGATGGAAATGGAGAGAATTGAAGTGTAAACCTATGTGTACTCTCCCATGTTACATTGATTTGTTTACACATACACATATTCATGATTCCTCTTTTAACAAGATTTAACAAGATTGCCATCCCAAACAAGTTCCAAATGGCAAGTGGACAAGGAAGCCATTGGCTTATCAAGAGTCCAACAATTTTCTCATCTATGTGTATCCCGCCCTTATCCAATATCTGTCAATTCTATTTTTAAACATATTCACACTACTAGCATTAACAAAATCATTT
This sequence comes from Lamellibrachia satsuma, assembly GCA_033239005.1. NCBI lineage: Eukaryota > Metazoa > Annelida > Polychaeta > Sabellida > Siboglinidae > Lamellibrachia > Lamellibrachia satsuma. Next base: position 3,875,037 of record BSQZ01000046.1, on the reverse strand, counting down.
GGCAGTTTGTTCCATTCATTTATCATCCTCTGTGAGAAAGAGTACTTTCTCGTGTCCAACCTACACTGCTCCTTAACTTAATGCTGCTTTGTGTCCTCTGGTTGTACTGCCTTCTTTAAGTTTGAAGAACTTTATATAGAAATCCCTTGTATCATACTGATAAAGCAAGTATAATTTTAAAAAATACCAAAAGCTAATACGATAAATATATTAATGTCTCAGAATAAAATATCCCTTTTATCGATAGAAATACATTTAGCCCTTAGTGTAGTATGAACTTTAATTTTTTTATTTGTCCCTTTGCCTTGTGTTGTGCAAAGTTCTATCTTCATTAAAATATTTGTCAAACATAACATGTCCACAGTTTTAACCCAAATATCTGGCATTTCAAGCAGGCCACTAAGATATAAATTAAAAACAACAAAATGGACATGATAGTGAAAATAAAAAGGGGATCCAATTATGCCCATGCTTCTAAAATATGCTTAGGTTTCTGGTCAGCCCCCACGCTCAAATTCAATGCATAATTATAATGATGCATTAAATATTACAAATCCTTTCAAATTCAACCTAAATATTTTGGCTATGGAGCTATTTGACTCCCATATTTGACTCCTTATTACAATCCATGCCTTGCATATAAAACGCATAACATGAATACACTGAAACAAACATTATAACTAATGTGGAAGCAATCGGAATCATATAAAACTTTTAAAATATGACCGCCGTCAACTGCCGCCTGACTCTTTCTTTGTAATTTAATCTTTCCTGCTGTATAGTTCATATAGAACTGGAGCGAAAACTCCATGATACAATTGATAAAGTTACAATAAACCGATAAATTAGTTGTAAGCAATAAGGTAACTAGGTGGGTGATAAGACGCATTGCTCGGGAGGTCGCCAGTCGGCTTAACTAACACAGAACCTCGCGATGCATCGTGACCCACTAATGCATCCCATTTAAATCAACATTCAAATACTTCAGGAAAGTTTCATTTTGTTAACTACAAATAAATAAATTTTCACAGCATATATTGAGAAACTACTCTACTCAGATGTACTCACAATGTACTCGTAAAATCTGAGTACATTGCATTTCTCTTATCTTATATATAAGTTATATGAGTACGAGTATGAGTACTTCAAAATGTACTTGAGTACTTGAATACCGAGTACTTCCACCATATGTCTGGTTCGAGTTATTTACAACTGGATACCATGTATATCGCTCGCCCACAGCAGCCATAGCAAAATCTAGTATATGCAATCTGTATACTTCATTCAAACTGTTTACTGTTTACTTCATTCAAAACAGCTTTTTCATGCGCACCAAGCACCACACTCCTATGTTAGCCCCAGAAGGGGCTGTTTGGAGTAAACACACTGAAGACTGACATCCATTTCGGGGCATGAGCTTTGTGGGCTTATGTGCATTTAGACACCTTGTTAGGCATAAATATTTTAAAACTTCAACTAATTCCACATGTCTAAATGAGCAGTTTTAGCGATAATCCATAGTATGTTTTTAATATCTGAAGCAAGATCCGATATTTAAATAATTATTTCAGGGACAATTAATTGGCAAATTACATTTCTGACTCTTCAAGTTGTCTGATACAGTTGTTCCTTCTGATCAACAAACATTCTGATTAGAATAAGTGTTGTCTATTTATAAGTTCTTATGATTGTAGAAACTAAGTGTTTTACTGTGTCAATATTTACAATAATATTAAAATTGATACTGAAACATTTGTATTACACGAATTACAAAGTTTCTGCTGTGACTGAATTTAGTGGGGTATAGTTACAGATGGAGACCACCATTATTAGTGTCCACAGCATATTACAGCATCAAAGACAGTGAATAGAAAATAATTAAATATAATAGTTTCAATACTGTTTACTGTCAATTATGTAGTTTTGAGATGGTGGCTCTACTAACTTCAAACTGCTCAGAGAAGTCCAAATCCTTGCAGCCGAGGCAGAACTTCAGCATAATCAGCAAAATCTGGTCTTGAAATTACAACTTTCCAACCTGCATAGTAGTCCTTAAAACAAATTTCAGTTATGGAGCTGAAGAACAGCATCAGGAATAGTCAGTCAATCATTATTCATATGTATTTACAGAAACACTGACACAATTTGTACTGCAGGAGATACTGTCATCTGCGGATATAATAATAATATATTCACAGATGACACAGCACAATAAAAGTAAAGTGAGAATGCATCAAACATTACAATCTTCAACTCCTTCTTTATACAATATTAGACATTTTGAAACTTGGCCAATTTCGATCACCCCACTTTGCCTGTGTCTTTCGGAAGATAAATTAAAAGCTGTTGGTCCCTTCTTTCTGGTGTATATGCCAGGAGAAGTAAAAGAAGTCGGTCCTGGTACTGGATCTTTAGACCTGTTGTAACTGAAACAAACTGTCAGTCCTGTTACTGGGTCCTCGGACATGTTGTAGTTGAAACAAACTCAGATACTTGATATTGCAGATGTTTTTTACATGGGTGATGTTAGTATTATGCATGAAAGGAACAGAACATGTTTTATTTCCTGTGACAAATCATGTGGCAAACTTTGGGATTTATCCAAAAGCTAAAAGTGTATATTTTGACTTTGACAACTGCTTAAAAAACATGGTGGGTGATTTTAAACTGAAATTATCGAATCCATTGTACAATTAATATGTTCTACTTTTAAAATGATTTAACAACACAGGATTTAACAAGATTGCCATCCAAGCAAAACAACCCAGGTGGCAAGTGGACAAGGAAGCCACTGACTTATCAAAATTCCAGTGATTCTTCATCTATGTGTAACCCGCCCTTCTGAGATATTTATTAGTTTTGTGTTTTAACATATTCACACTGCTAGCATTTACACAATCTGTAGAACATTTGTTCCTTTCATTTACTGTCCTCTGTGAGAATGAATACTTTCTGAAATCAAATCTACACTGTTCCTTCACAAATCTTATATTTGATCATATATATGAGCATTTCATGGAACACATTGCAATTGCTATATAAGGATTTTCAGTAAATCTAAATGGGATACATTATGCTTAATTGACTTAAATGATGTGTTTTAGGGAAGATCACGATTCAGTGAAGATACATTGTGGAACTGCTGTCATTATCAATAATATCTCCTACAAAGATGGTGACAGAGTAGGCACAAAGGAAGATGAAAACAATCTAAAAGCAACCTTTGAGAGCTTAGGACTGAAAGTGATAATCCATCAAGATGTCTCCACAATTGAACTACTTCTAAAGCTACAGACAGGTGAACTTATTAGAGGTTGATAATCAGGGACGTAGCCATGGGAATTCACACGAACTCCCATTTTTACTAACCCCCTTTTCAGAAACAACCCCTATTTTCCAGACTTGTGGACTCGAGTCGCTCACTTGCATGACTTGTGACTTGTCTTGGAATTCAGAGAGATGACTCGAGACTTGACTTGGCCTTGGAGGTCATTGACTTGGCCTTGGAGGTCATTGACTTGAGACTTGACTTGGCCTTGGAGGTCATTGACTTGAGACTTGACTTGGCCTTGGAGGTCATTGACTTGAGACTTGACTTGGCCTTGGAGGTCATTGACTTGAGACTTGACTTGGCCTTGGAGGTCATTGACTTGAGACTTGACTTGGCCTTGGAGGTCATTGACTTGAGACTTGACTTGGCCTTGGAGGTCATTGACTTGAGACTTGACTTGGCCTTGGAGGTCATTGACTTGAGACTTGACTTGGCCTTGGAGGTCATTGACTCGACCTGTCAGTTTGTGACTTGCCAACAAGTGTGATAGCTCGAGCTGTACAGAAGACCACATTGTTGTGCCAAGTCACACTGAATACAGTAATTCTGAAGTATTTATTATCATGGTCTAATGCTCTGGCAGGGGAGGATCTGACCAAATTTCCCACTAAAAATTACAGCAGACAAACTAAAAAAACATGGTGATTGGTGAACCCCAGTGACTTGGGACTTGACTTGGAATTCAGAAAGATAACTCGACACTGGACTTGGACTTGCCAGTTTGTGACTTGCCAACACGTCTGCAATTTTCACGAAAATATTTGGTTAAGAACTCCTCCATGGATCAGCCATATGAAATGGCTGATGGATATTTTTTTTGACTGTCCTGATACATGCAGAGACCGTCAAAGCGTGCGAACTAGCCATGTTTCCTGACATGTACCATATCTATCACTATAGATAGCCTGCACAAGTGTTGTAACATTTGTAAGTTGTGCTACAATGTAAAGTTTTTCATGGAATGTCAATATTATAAAATTAAGCAATGTCATATGGCCTCTACCTGCACACTAGGCCTACATGAATGTTACAGCATTAAGCCTGGTATCATATACTCAACAAACATTTGTTGTGTTCCAGTTGCAGAGATGGACCACACAACGAAAGACTGCTTTGTGTGTGCTATTTTAAGTCATGGTGGGCAGTGTGTACTCACCCAAGGAGGAGAACAAAGAATGTGTGATATCATTCAGTGCAATGATGGCATTATTTCTGCTGGGGACTTGTGGAATTGTTTTACGGATGACAAAGCACCCACTCTCAAAAACAAGCCTAGATTGTTTTTCATTCAAGTATGTATACAAACCATTTTTGGCAAACATTTGTTTTTTACCACTTTAATCTTAAGCTAATACGAACATTATATTATTGTAATGTAGAAATCAATTGATGTGTTTCATTGTATTTATTTTATTGACATCTTAATAATAATTACACTAGCCTTATGTCTGAATATAATGATTAATAAATGAGTGTTTTCGTCAAACAAAAAACATAATGTTCCTTGAAAAACATACTTAATTTCAAATGAGGATGGGGCTGAATAATGAATGAAACAGCAATGGAATGTTGGAAAATAGAGAATTAGTGCCAATAACCCCCCACACACACCCCATTACAATATCTATAGTTCTGCAATCACTTCATATTTTTTATTTGTCCACCATTGTAGGACCTAAAAAAGATAAATTGTGCTAATTATTTTAGCATATCAGTGAATCAAATTATTGTTGTCTTGTACCCTGTCAATAAACGCTACCTCAGTTGCGTTTAAAGTTATTGAAACGTTAGATCAGCCAATTTTTGCATTCTGATGCTAACTATTAGTGTTGTGATTTCTGTTTAGCATCATTAAGCATTATTGTTGACAAGATATATTTTCTTTGAGAACAGTATTTCTTTCTAACTCTGCAATTTGTAGTACCAGTTGTACTTCCGTCGACAATCGATCCCATGATGTATGCATTTATACACCTGCTCTCTAGCGATAAAAAAATGTGACATTCTGGGAAACATTGCTGCTGGTGTCTGGCTGACTGCACAGTGATATCATGATGTGGAATGGTTGTGTTGGCAGTGGAGAAATTTTATCATGCTAATTACACTAGCAGCATCATGGTGGTTGTCATGACCCAAGTTTATTATGGTTATATTGGCTATCCCCATCACCAGATGCACTATGTATGGGGAATTGACTTTGGCAAGAGCGAGTAAAATATTTGTTATTACAGGCATGCAGAGGGTTAGGTTGTCCTGCCACTGTACAGCTTACTGGAGATGGACAGTCACCAAAAATAATGACGTCAGAAAAATGGGAAGAAGAAGAAAAGAAACTAAACTATGGATTTCCTGCCCATCTTCCCGTCTACCCTGAAATTATGTTGGCATGGGCTACAGTGCCAGGTAAGAACAGAGTTGAATTCACAGGTGGGAGGTGTATGTTTGGATAAACTTTGTTGTTACCATCTGAATGTTGGTCGGGTTTGACAGAAAAAACTATGCAATTTTGTATGATGCCCTTGCAGTTACATGACCAGTGTGTAGCCTAATATCAGATGTTTGTACCTGTATACGCTCATGGTTTGCTTGATGTTAAAAATGGCAACCAGTGACTGCAATTCTGATGTGAATGATGTGCGGTCATCTAGCAAATTATACATTATAACATTCGTAGCACAATTCACTCATCTAAGGTGTTATTTGGTTTGGGTAACAGCATAGACAATGCTATAATTACTTGGGATTTCACATTTTTGGTCATACTTTCATCCAGTATTTCTCATAAAGCCACTGCAACAATTCTGTTTCGCTCACTGTGCATGAATGTTTATTCACACATGAATGATTACAAGTGTAAATGGATCAGGTGATTAGAGGTGTAAATATTTCTTTTATTTTGCAGGGTATTATTCATTTCGTGATAAGAAAGGATCACCATTCATTGAATATCTCTGTAAGGGTCTTGATATGTACCGAGAGGACGACCTCCTGACCATCTTGACATGGGTCCAAAATCAAGTGGCAATCAAATACACAGCACTTCTCGAGCAAGGAGACAATCTTGTCAACTTCAAACAAATGCCATGGGTAGCATCAATGCTGACAAAAAACGTGTATTTCCGAAATGCACAAACTTGACTGATTGCGAACTGATAGGAGCAGCACTCCAGTCATACTAGTAGGGTCAGAATGCAGACAACAAAATGGGAAATTTCACCAACACGTTAAACTCGATGCAGCTGTACCTTGGGGGAGGAGGGAGTAGGCTTCATAGACATGTGGTTAAGATGTGTGAGAAAAAAATTATTTTTTTCATGAGAGATGGACTTCATCTGACTGGGAATGGTGCTGCAGTTCTTGGGTGTGAGTTTGTCAGGGTTGTCGACGAGGGCACAGATACCGTAAATTATTTTAAACTAGATGCATAGGGGGAACTGATAGAGAAAACTCAAAGGACTACAAATACACACCCAAAGAAATGTTCACCAATAATTTTGGAAAATGAACTTAGATGTGTATGCTTAGATGCCAGGAACATAGTCAATAAAATAGCAAGTTAGACATTATGGTAGCAGATATTGACCCTCACGTAATAGGTATCACAGAATCATGGCCAAATAAAGATATAGTTGATGCTGAGTTAGCGCTGACAAGTTATGTAATGTTTAGGAAGGATAGGCGAGAAAGAAGGGGAGACGGTAATTTTATATATTAAAGAATCTATCCAAGCATATGAAATAACACTGAAAAGTGAAGCAGATTGTGAGGAAGCAATTTAGTGTGACATAGTTACCAAGAACTCAACATTAACAATAGGAGTAGTTTATCATAGTCCTAACATAGGACAAGAGGAAAATGTAAAACTACAAAAGGCTATAAGGGAGGTGAGCAGGGGGGAATGTGTTAAATGGGTGACTTTAACCATGGCCGTATACAATTTAACAAGATTAGCCATCCAAGCTAAAGGCCCAGATGGCAAGTGGACAAGGAAGCCATTGGCTTATTGAGAGTCCAACAATGTTCATCTTCGTGTAACCCGCCCTCCCGAGATGTGTCAACCTTGTTTTTAAACATATTCACGATGCTACCAGTTACACAGTAAGTAGACAATTTGTTCCATTCATTTATTGTCCTCGGTGAGAATGAGTACTTCCTGATATCCAATCTACACTGATCCTTTACTAACTTCATGTCCTCTAGTTCTACTATCTTTCTTGAGTGAGAAAAACATATTTCTATCAATATTTTCATACCCATTCAATATCTTAAAAATTTCAGTCTGATCTCCTCTTAACCTCCTTGTCTCTAGAGTTGTTAAACCACATTCTTTCAGGCGTTCTTCATAACTAAGGTCTGTCAGTTTCAGTACGTTGCTTGTTATATTGTCGTCCAAGTCATTGATATATATTAAGAATAATAAAGGTCCTAATACTGATCCTTGTGGTACCCCACTCAAAACCGATTTCCAGTTTGAAACCTCCCCATCTACTACAACACACTGTCATCTGTCAGTCAGCCATTGTTCTATCCAGTCAATTATGTAATGGAAATCATTAGAGTGCTGGAGGTGATGAACATCAGTTTCTACTTCTAACACAGGATTGTATCCTTGCTCAAAATGTCTTGGGACCAGCCAGAGGTGAGAATGTGTTAAATTTAATTGTCTTCTCAAAATTAATTAGTTGACAATGTTAAAGTACACAAATCTTTGAGTTCAAGTGATCATAACCAGGTCTGTTTTAATATAAAAGTAAAAACTAGGAATACTGGGTATATATAAAAACAATGGAGGAGGAACTTCAACAAAGATGAGATTGAGGGCATTACTGAGAGATTAGTTCCATTAAGAAAACGAGAAAAGTCCAGGAAGAAACACTTGTCAAGAAGCTATTAAAAAAATTGCTCACAAACAGATGCTGTGAGGTATATAAATACACTGGAAATGTAGAAGACTACACAAAGTACAGAGGCACTCAATGTAGCTATAACTTAAATTAGAAAATCCAAAAGAACCTTTGAAAAAAAATTGGCAGGTAATATAAAAAATTACAGCAAGTGTTTCTATGCTTATATAAGGAGTAAACATAAAGTTGGAGATAAGGTCGGATTGGAAAACAACAGTGAAAATTTAATTTCAGACTGGTTTCAAATGGCAGAGGTCCTGAATGAGTATTTCAACTCAGTTTTTACCACAGACGATATCAGCTCACTTCCAGTTCTAATAAAAAAATTTGAGGGCGATAAATCAGATCATTTAAGGCAGTTATATGTAATTCCTGAAATGATGGCAAAGAAAATTAAGAAGATGAAAAATAATAAATCGCATGGAGTAGATGGGATACCTCCAAAACTGCTTATTATAGAGAAAATTAGTACATCACTGGCAAGTGTTTAACTTGTCACTAGAAGGAATAGTTCCTTCGGAATGGAAAGAAGCAAACATTACGCCGTTATTTAAGAAGGGAGCAAGTAAGAAAATTACAGACCAGTGAGTTTAACTTAAGTTATATGCATTAATTAGAGACCATATGGTGGAATTCCTTGTAAAACATGAATTAATAAATACATCTCCACATGGGTTCCTGAAAGCAAGGTCATGTCTAACCAATCTGGCTGTTTTTTTTGAAGAAATTACAAAGTGATTAGACGACGGGTCACCCATGGATGTTGTCTACTTAGATTTTCAGAAAGCTTTCGATAAAGTGCCACATCAAAGATTGTTACTTAAACTAAAAGCCCATGGTATAGAAAATGATGTAATCAACTGGATAGAAAGGTGGTTTATACACAGAAGACAGAGTAATAGTAGATGGTGAGATTTCAAACTGGAAATCTGTTTTGAGTGGGGTACCACAGGGATCAGTATTATGCCATATACTGTTTTTAATATATACATAAATGATTTGGAAGAAGACATCTAGCAAAGTACTGAAATTTGCAGATGACAAAAGTATTCAGAAAGGTTACTAATGATACAGATAAACACAGTTTCAGGTTGAGCTAGATAAATTAGTTAAATGGTCACAAAAATGGCAAATGTTACTAAATGTTGGGAAGTATAAATGCATACACATAGGACATGGAAACATGGATGAAGAATATAAAATGGGGGATGCTGTACTAGGTAGAACCACACAAGAAAAGGACTTGGGAGTAACATTTTGTGCCGACATGAAAGTTTCAGAGCAATGTGGAATTGCTGCTTCAAAAGGAAATCAAATGTTTAAGGAACAGTGTACTTTGGACATGAAAAAGTACTAATTCTCACAAAGGGTGATAAATGAATGGAACAAACTCTCAAATAATTGTGTTAATGCTAGTAGTGTGAATACGTTTAAAAATAGAATCGACAGATATCTGATAAGGGCAGGCTATATACAGATAATAAAATTGTTGAACTCTCGATAAGCCAATGACTTCCTTGTCCATTTGCCATCTGGAACTTGTTCTATGGATGTCAATTTTGTTAAAACCTTTGGGGACAATGATATCGTATCTGAATACATTGCACGTTTCATGTAACTCTGCTAAGGTTTGACAAGAATTCAGTCTTATGTACTTGTAAAAAGGAAGACCAAAATGAATAAAGAAATTCATTACAACCACACATCATGTCACATGTGAAAGCTTCCTTCAAGCAGCACAACTGAAAAGCAACTACAATGTCACACATTTATAGCACACACTTTTATATCCAACATAGTGTACAAATATTGCAGGGAGCCAATATGTAATAGTGTCCATTGACAAATGAACAGTAAATTAATATTGGTACTGTTATCAGGTGTTTTTATAAAATCTTGTCGTCCAATGGGACAGTTGTAGAAAAGAACAGTGTCTTTGTGTGAGACATGAAAGGCTCTTCTGGTGTCATCTTCAAAGATGGTCTTGTGACTATTGTTGTGTGTGGTATACATATGAAATGTCACACACTCAATGAGAGACTGTTGTTGTGTGTTGTTGTTGTATCCAGTTTTAGTTGCACACTTCCAATAAGTGGTATTGTACATTCCAACAAGTGCTGCTAAATACTTCCAGGATTCTGCAACAAGACCAGAAAAGACAAATAATGTACTTAATCTGTTCTATCAACGATAGCAACATTAAAGGTACAGGAAAAATAATAAAACATTACATGAACTGAAGTATTATTATGCAGTAATTCACAAAATAAAACAACTGTTTAACTTACATTCATTTCCAAATCTTGAGTCCATTTTTTCAGAAATTAATTTAAGAGAATCAGTCGCTTAAAATCAAATTACTCTGGGCCAAATTGATTCTGTTAAGGGGAGTCCACTGTATTAACATATGGAAAAAACACATATAGTTAGGTTTTTCTTCATAATGAAACATTTTCTTTTCATCTTTTTCACTAAAAACAAATGCTGTTATCTTGTGCATTGTTTCTCTTTGGTAGCTAAATTCATTGGTATAATAAAATATATTTATTATTTGCTTTTCTGACAAAACAAGTTCATCACCTAATGGATGCAATGACACATCATTCAGCATGAATGGCAAGCAATACCAAGTCGTTGGTACTGTTTGCAAGAAATACAAGTGGATCTAACAAAACGAGCATTAGTTGAATTGCATATGTTGAAAGTGTTAGGACCACATGTAGCTTGGCTAAGGCCACCTTACCTACACATCATCTAAGTTGTTGAAGCAGACAGATGTCGTGAACTGTCCAAACTCTGGAAGGAGATTTAATAACCATAACTGCAATACGTGACAGTTTCATGGGGCATATGATATCCAAGGGCCATCGCTGTTGTGTGCTGAATTTGGCAATGTGTGGAGCAATACATCGTGCATCGCTCAATCACATCGCTCCATTGCCAAATTTAGCACACATCATCATAGGATATGATGTTATAGCATATTTTTCTTCAAGTTTATTTAACTGTGCTCTGCTAATTGTTGCCACCGGAACAGCGCATACAGAGCAGTGACACAACAAGTCATCCTGCTATACAAAATTTGCAATGCCCCATTTACTGTTGCTACACGAACTGGACATAGTGCAAATAGGCGCAAACAATAATTAAAAGTATACCAAACATGTTTTGAAATGAATTTTGTGCAATCTTCACTTTCTTTGTCATCTCACTTATTACCTAAATCTATTGATGAGGATCTAAAGATGATCTTTATTTTTCATTATTTGACTGCATGTTTATTATGACAAGTATATTAATTTGGGCACATGCGCTCTGTCAATGTTCAGTGGAAGGAGCATTAGTCGTTATCAGCATTCTGTGACAAATGTCAACATCCATGTAACAGGCTGAAACGGAAGATTGATGATACCGAGTGCCAGGTACATAGATGTGAACAGCCATATACAAGTAGCCGTGTTGAAAACAAAACTGACACATTCAGTGAAGTGCAAGAACCAGAGCTAAAGGTAGACATCGACAAACAAAGTGAATACACAACAGCACAATCAAAGAAAAAGTTAAAATGAATTGAAACAGAAAAGACATAACAGTGTACTCGAGGGTCATGCATTAAAAAAGTCTAAGCATCTAAACATAACATCAGTTGAACATATGAATGTACTGTGTTTTGTAAGACCTAAAGCATATAAACAGTAATGTAAAGTCATGGAAGAAACTTGACATGTTCCAATGCAGCTATATCCAAGGTGGCATTTCTTCCTGAAGATATGTGTTTTCTCTAAGAGAAACCATCTGTGTTTAGCAAATCAGCTGTGATATTGCCATCTAGAGATCGCTATCTCACTAATATATGTGGAAACTAGTGGGTAAAATGACATCTTTTCAACTACATTTATGCCAATGGCGAAATAGGTGTGGTTGTGCAAAATATCAGTGTGGATGAAGAGATGCCATCCAAGGCAAAGGCTCATATGGCAAGTGGACAAAGAAGCCATTGGCTTATCGAGAGTCCAACAATGTTTCACTTATGGGTGGGTTAGGCATTAATGAAAAATTGCTGGACGATCTAAATAAGCCAATGGCTTCCTTGTCCACTTGCCATCTGGGCCTTTGCCTTGGACGGCAAATCTTGTTAAATATGTACATGTGCGTGCGTGCGTGCGTGTGCGTGCGTGCGTGCGTGCGTGCGTGCGTGTGAACATACGTCATCAGCAGTGTTCCAGAAGACATGGAGCAGAGTTGGACCAGTGATGTTGATGTCACTGAGGGTCTGCATCATGTTGACAGTCAGCGAATGTAGACACATGTTCACTCCAGGTACAACTATGATATATGACGGCGTCGCTCTTGGATGACAGCCAATGAAATTCACCAAGTGCTAGAAACCATAATATGAAAGAGGACAAAATTTAGGTAGTTTTGTTTATGGTTATAAAGTCCATTAATAATACTGTGCGTAACAGAATCACGGACAACACAATCAGCTGTTTAGTAGAATCAAAATGGCTGTGACAGAATCATTCCTGTAACAGCATTGGATGAACACGTTCCTGCAATACTTCGGCGGCCACGCAAGAGCAATATTATACTGTATATTATACAGTATTTCAACTACAATCTATGAAGAAATTATTAATTTATCTTAAAAACTTCTACTGAAACTAATCAATTCAAGACAAGCATATAATAGCCACCCCAGCTACCTTAAGCAGAGTCCACTCTATTTTGTTGAAATGACATGTTGACGTACCACATTATTTGATATTAATCCAACACTTTCGAGCTTAACAGAAATAAAAAAGACAAACCTGTGGGTCATGAAAAAAATTACTGAACATGACATTTATGTTATTTGAGATGAAGTGAAAAACAGCAAGACAATATCCAATTTTTAAATGTTCAATTGCTCACATTTGTGCATACAATGTAGCCTAATCAAGTATATAAATAATTCGGAACAGGTGAATAATTTGTGGCCTAATGATTTATACAAATTTGCTGAATTGGGAGTCAGATACAACCTTCACCTTCCTACACACCTCAACGTTGTCTGTGCGGTTGAATGTACGCATTCGGACTGTGTGGTCTGGAAATTTCACCTTCACAAGAAACCCATCCGTTGGCCTTGGTGATAGCTGACTACTGCGCTGTGTTTGCACCTAGATCAAATAAATTACATAAGACTAGTTTCATCAGTTACCTAGGGTTAATGGATGTGGCAACAAAACACAAGCTGTTCAACCTTTAACCCAGTACACCTTAATCTGCTTGATCTAGTCATCAAATCTGATTAATGTTAATTCCTTGGACACATTTCATACCAATCATAGAGCCAATGTACCTTTTTAAGAGTCTACGAGCTCCTACCTTTCACCCAAATGTACTTTTCAGATACAGACTATACCTATATTAAATCTTTATTCTGACAGACATAAGCAACCAAATGAACATTTAACTATCAGCAAACTCTGAATCATTTGCCATCCCAGAGACAGAGCACCTGTGTTCCTGATGGATGCCTGTAAGGTGTGGAAGCTGCTTGGCCCACATAGCCTGGATCCCATTGCTTTTAATATTCACACTCGTTAACGCATTCAGAGCTAAATGGAAATATTTTCTGCTTTGGAATATGAAACAATGCACAAATCTGCATAGCATGAGTAATAGATAAATGACATTTACCGTCACTGAAAGAATACTGGCGTTGCTGTGGAAACCTACCATCCTTGCTATGGAAACCTACCGCTGCTGGCATGGCATTCCTTTCCACTGCTTCTGTTTGTTTCTGCTCCCTCACACATCGCTACAGAGCACCAGTAAGTGATAACTAAGTGGACTACTACATGTATAACAGTAATGACAGATCATGGCAAAACTCATCTGCTATTAGAGGTCGATCAAGGATGTTTGGTTTGTGTTGTGGGTTTTATTTGACTACCCCAGCTACAATTACTTTCACTAACTAGTGTATGCTGTTCACAAAGCGTGTTCACATGCTGCCAACCAACAGCTAGAAAAGTGTGACAACCCCTCGAATAAATGTCTTGTGCCAGAGATGACCACCATCAAGTTAACTTGTCAAGACGTTTCTAAAGTGTTCTGTTTTCACAAGGTATTCAGAAAGTTACTTGTGGGTTTACATTTCTCAATGAAACATATTGTATATTCAAACAAAGTAAATACACCCAGTTTTTTCCAACATGTTAAATTCATTTATAAGATATTGTAGTATTATTACTGAACATTCTTCAGGATAGTTTATTTTCAAATCAGATAACTTTCATTTTACATATTTTACGTCATTCAGCATCATCGGTACTGATGAAGTCGACGTGATACGTTGATGAAAGCCTCTACCAGGTAAATTAAACACACCTTGGATATGTAAAATGAAAGTTATCTGATTTGAAGATGATGTAGTATTCGTATGATTCCAGTAATCCAGATTGTATCAGCTTACATCACTGCCCCATTAGATACAGCAAGCTAAGTATAACTAATTGGACTTGTCGATGTTCTGTCATTTGAAGTAATAGTGATGATAAATGACATAGCAGTATCATGTGTAATTTTAGTTAAAATCCAATGACTTTCTATTAACACTTAGAAAAAGCAAACAGGCCCTGGCTGAGAACTTACTCGTTTCTGAACATCTAATTATCACAGCCATCTTGATAAATTACTGTAAAATATCCCTTACCTAAGTTTTTACAGTGATTGCTACGTGTGAACTATGATGATCATGCATTTACGTGGCGCCATCCTACCACAATCAGTGAGAGCAATACATGTTCTCCGTCTAAAGTGGCCATAATCACTTTCTAAGATTTAATTTTAATTATAACTGCGAATTACAGAGCACCTACACCATATGGGTCCATAAAGAGAAACATACCTTGGCAGCATCCACAGACAACGACTGCAAGTATTCCGAATCCTGCTGGCAGCTGAGACACTCGCCGACTGAAGGTGGTTCTGCCCCAGCCTGCGATGACAATGTCTTCCCACAGCGAGGACACACTCTACTGACACACTGCAAGCAGTCAGCTCTCCCACATTGTATGATACATACATGTATCACAACAGTCACTGCACAATTGAGACAATCTTGAATATGATTTAGTATCGAACAGAAGCTTAGTGTGTTTTTGTTACTTCTACACATGTTTTAAGTTTTTCACTAAGTTAAAAACTACATCATTTTGTAACTTGGTTCAAGAAAGTGGTGCTGCAATGCAGCTTCAAACAAGGAAATGTTTACAGCCATGTTTCCACATGTAATATTTGGCAGACTTGCTGTATCCCAGCAAAGATTGCCTTAAACTTAACTGAGCCATGAAAAAACTGTCTGTTTTCGTCAGGACAGCAGAACTCATCTAACAAGCTTTAATTAATCAATTAATTAATCTTTTTCTAAAATACATCTTTGCAGATTCCCACTGGAGTCTTCTTTTCCCAATAAATATCTGAATTAGTTAATCATTTAGGTCTCTCCTCAATAAATTTTTTTGCTAGTCTCATTTCAATTCATTTTGCGAAATCTCAAACCTACTTAGTATGCACTGCAACATACTAGCTCATTTATGCAACTTTTATATGTTGTTTTTTGTGTGAAATCATCAGACAAACTATTAAATTACTTAATGTTTGGTCAAACGTTAATTGAAGTGAAAATGGAAACACTCAAAAATCACTGATTTCAACCTTGATAAATTTCATAACTTTGTCATGTGACTGGCGAGTCACATCCATGATTAGCATTGTCCCGCAAAGTTTTTACCATTTTGGATATCCACTATTTTGAGCCTTACGAGATCTAACGACTAAAGTCAATTCTTTCGAGAATTTGAACAAAAATAGGCATTTGTTTAATAAATCAACTGTGGATGTTACATAAACTTTTCACACACTACATATCTGCACATCAATAAACCAGACTTGCAATAGGCTAAATCAGTTGAGAATGCAGTTTTAATGACCCCACCTACCTTAGATGGACTGCATCTGACGAACGGTCCAGGTCCAGGTTGTGCTGGTGATGACTGTCCCATCATCACTGATTGTGATAGTGATGAACTACCCACCACTACAGGAGGTCTAGGCTGTGGTGATCGAGAACGTGATGGAGAACATGATCGAGAACGTGATGCTCTTGGTGGCGATCTTGACTGCAGCAGTGAAGATGCAGGCATTCTAGATCTTGTAGCATTGTCCTCAGTTATGCATGCAAAAGGATGGTCACTGCACAAATGCAATGACTGTTCAGTTGGTCCTGTATCTTGTGAGACTTCAGTACACCTCAGTCTAGGCATAGAGGACGAGCGAGTCATCTGTGGTGAATCAATCATCTGTTGAGGTAGAGTAGGTGGTGGCGATAGCCCATCCCACACTGACGGTAGCATGAACCACGGTAATGGACCAAACAGTATTGAAGGTGGCGAATATGGCCTCAGTGTCAACATTCCATTCAAACGTGACAGTGCAGACATTGGACGCAACAACAAGGAATCGGCGCTTTCATCTGCCCAAGACGAAACGTTGCCAGACATTGATGATCTAGTTTGTTCTGCGTCTAGTGATGGCACTTCGACCGTCGATTGAGACACAGCAGCAGGCGTGAGTGGTGGTGACTGTGCAAACAGCTGTGGCAGTGGTGTTGGCATTGGTGGTGATCTCGCTGGCAGTCCATAGGAACTGTCGCTGTCGCAAGGTGAGCGCAATGGTGGTCTAGCTGGAGCCGAACTAACAGCTGCGTGTGTTGTATTTGGGGATGACATTGCAAACCTCACCTGAGGTGCTGATACACTACACTGCAACCTCGCGGAGGGTGATGGTACATCTGGAACTCTCATCTGTGGCATGGCCAGTGGAACACATGGCGGCAAGGTGGCTCTTACTTTTGGTGCCATGGCAGGCTGTGCCAATTGCTGGAGTTCTCTGTCTGCTGCTACGGGTGGCTGCATGACAGGAACAGGGATGCGTGGTTGTGTACATGGCTCTGCTCGTGCTCTAGGTGTGGGTGCAGTATGTGGTCTAAACACTGGCACTGCTCCAGAAGGACCCGGTTGTGTTGACCATGGGTTGTCTTCGTTCTCCTAAACCAGTGCACCCAGTTACCGTTTGCAGGCAGAGCAATTAAATAACAGTTCCTATACACTAATAAGCAATTATGCACATTTCAGATATCATAGTGTGAAACATGAACAAAGATGCTATCACTGAGGGGATTCATGAAAAAACATGCAGAGCAGATTAACAAGATATAATGGGTACCTATAGAGAAATGTGTTCTATAGAGGATAGTTTCCTCCTGTGGTTCCGAGATCATAATTAGATCGGAAATAACAGTGTTTTGGACATGATTGTTGCAACTTTTTCACATAATAAACCAGTGTGGATACACATAGGAAATGACATAATGTGTCTGGTAACTTAAGTTAGTCTTGTATGAAAAAATATATCAAAGCGCCACTAAATTCAACTTTGTGTATTTAGTCTATATGGCAAAAGCTGTGATAGCGAAAAATAAAGTACCTTGATGATGTTGCGCCTCGGTCGAATATACAGAATTGAATCTCCGATCCAGTTCCTGATATCCATGGGAGTGATTGCTCTTACAGTTAGTTCATTGAGCTGTCGTTGGACATCCGAAATCAACAGTGTGAATGGTCGTCTTTGCAAGTTAGGGAATAGGCCCCAGATGAACTCTTTAAAATCTTCACTTCCAAGACTCAAAGGAATCGAGATGGGCTGATTTCTGGGAGCAGCTGGGCCTGTGATATACATAGTATGTAACTTTAACACCATTTTAACTACAACTAAGTTAAACAAAAGTTCTTCATTCATGAGCAATGTTGTGCTACACCAATTTTTTCTATACTGGTTTAATTTTGGCTCCACTTTGAAATTATGTGCGCTATGTTTATGCAAAAATAAAATTGTAAATTTGCCGATGTAATGTACAGTTTCATGCTGGGAGACGAAGTTGGCCCGGTGGACATGATAAAGATGGGACAGTACATTGTACCACTTACACAAATTCAATATGGAGAATGCTTTACAATTTGCATTTACACAAAGCTGGGGAAGACAGTGTTGCTTGACCCACTGGGTTAGTTGAGCCACACGTTTCTCAGGAAACTACAGCAGCGACAGTTACATGGTACCACCCAGTGATTGAACATGTTGTTAGAACACGCTCAACTTACCCCACACCAGGTGTTAGTTCAGCCAGCTTACCAACCCTATTTGAGTCACCTATATAAAAAAATCTAATAATCATAGTTTATGTGAGTAAAAACAATTTTGACTTGTTTGATTGAATATGATTGCACCCTAGATATCAAAAAGAATGAAAAATGGCCCAACCAACACTGCTTTCCCCTAATAGTTTCTATGAAAGCTGTTATTCCACAGGGTTGAAAACAGTAATCATTTAATTGAATAAAAACAAATTGTGCACTGAATTAATATAAAATAACGTTTAAAAATAAAGTTTATCACAAAGGTGTATGGTAGTTATCTTTAAGTTTCTATTCTGAAACCAGCACAACTCTAGATTTAAAAATTCACTTAGATTTTTTGTAAGATTCTAATTATACCATGCACTTACCTAGGCCAGCCAATTTAGCAGCAGCCACAGCTTTTGGTGTAATGCGATCTATCAATGGATCATGAAGACAAATGATACGACACAGAAGTGAATCTTCTGGTTCATCTGTTGAGAAACTTGACTCCAGCTTTAGCCTCTTACTGGTGTGGCTTACAGCATCTGGCCGCTTTTTTTTATGCTGGTTAGCAGTCTTGATAGTGTGCGGACGCTTCCTGGGCGGGCATGGTGCAACGTTATTCTGAACAGATTGAGGGGCTGTACCAGAGGTTAAAGCATGCCACATCTCATATTGTCCGTGGCAACAAGTGCAACATGAATGCGGTTGAAATCTGCACTGAACACAATGTCCAGTATTCTGTGTACAATGCATGTCGTGACCATATGCACACGAGGGTACCCTGTCATTAACTTGTGAAGTTGACGGCTGATTTGGGGCAACTTCTCTTACGTCATAAATGCCACTTGGAGGCTCAGATTCATGTGCACATGAAGCAGGTGGTCTCTGAATGATATGTTGCGTGGCATCATTGTCTTCAACATCACCATGTTGACATGCTGTAGATGCCATAGGCCTATTTTCATTATGACCAGTTTTGGGATTATTACGCTGCTTAGCGGCTGATGATGAACGTTTTTGTACATGTCGTCTCTTGCAAGATAGGGTTTTGGCTTTAGCAGGTTTCCTAGAGGTGACTGAACGACGTTTTTGAAGTGATTGTGTTTTACAATACAAGGAAATAGCATTATGTAGATGCTCTATGGTCAACAGTTTTCGTCTATTTCCAGGATGTCTTGCATGACACTTTGGCAACAATTTTGTCGTTCTTGAATGAGCCACTCGTCCGTGCAATTCTGCCTTTTTTGTTGTCACGTGTAGTCTTTTCTCAGCTGGGGAATCACTTTCTTCAGGATGTTCTAATTTTGTGCAATGCATTTGCAAAGTTTTTCTCGTTCCTGAATGCAATTTTGCCTTTTTTATTGGTACGTGAAGTCTTTCCTCAGCTGGGGAATCACTTTCTTCAGGTTGTTCTAATTTTGTGTGATGCATTTGCAAAGTTTTTTTCATTCCTGAATGAGCCACTCTTCCATGCAATTTTCCCTTTTTTATTGGTAAGTGAAGTCTTTTCTCAGTTGGGGAATCATTTTCTTCAGGTTGTTCTAATTTTGTGTGACGTTTATGCAACGTTTTTCTCGTTCCTGAATGAGCCACTCTTCCATGCAATTTTCCCTTTTTTATTGGTAAGTGAAGTCTTTTCTCAGTTGGGGAATCATTTTCTTCGGGTTGTTCTAATTTTGTGTGACGTTTATGCAACGTTTTTCTCGTTCCTGAATGAGACACTTTGCCATGCAATTTTGCCTTTTTTGTTAGGACGTGGAGTTTCTTCTCAGATGGGGAATCACTTTGTTCAGATTGTTCTAATTTTGTGCGATATTTTTGCAAAGTTTTTCTTGTTCCTGAATGAGCCACTCTTCCACGCAATTTTGCCTTTCTTGTTTGTGCCTGGAGTGTTTTCTCATCAAATTGTTTAGGTTGTTCTAATCTTGAGGGTGACTGGTTGGAAGGCCTTGAACCTTCGACATGGTAATAAGACCTCAGTGACTGTGTAGATGGACGCAAATCTCTAACCTCAGACACTTCAATTTCTTCACTTGGTGTCACATCACAATCTTCTTCCATTCTGTTGGAATTTTTGGTAATGGTCTGAGCTTTTGAACAAAAAAGGATCATTACAACACAATTAATGTAAAAAAAACAATGTACAGTGCAATGCCAAAGTAATTAAATGACAAAAGGGTTAGTTGTATTTCCCCCCATAAAAACGTTGTTTATTTTCCAATCACAGTTTGACTTTGAGTGCATGTGAGCAGTTTTGCATTGTGATGGCCGAATAAAAAGGGTATATCATTTGGTTACAGCATGAAGGACGAGGACATTTTTACAGGTTGCCACAGGTTGATCTGATTCAAAAAATTTCATGAAGAGGGTGTCCGAGGTTAAATCACATTGGCTTTGTTTAGTGTCGTTACATCAATGTGTTGTGATCACACTTAAACTATTATGAAGTTGCAAATGTACAACAAATAAAGTATTTCAATAGTTTTTTACCAATCCTAAATTTCTGATTTGTTTTTTCACCACCAAGCCCAGCTGGTGAATTAATATTTCAGGTTAACTTACCTAGGTCTTTGACTTTTAAAGATGTGCTATAAAGAGACCGTCGTAATCTTCCTAGCACAGCAGGAGTACAAGAAGACTGGTTTCTGTTGACGGGGGCATCAGTAGCAGCTCTCCTTTTACGACTATGTCTAATTCTGAATGAAAAGTCAACACAACTAACAGCAACGATTACTGTCAAACATGTCAACTTGAGAAATAGGATTACCAACTTGACATACTATTTTATTGCATAATTTAGCTATGGTAGATCTTTCTTTGCCTTTTTACATGTACATTCTTACACTGTTATACAGTCATGTCAATATTTAACTGGTGAGAGCAATTAATGTAAACTCTTGATTGCCGAATAATTTATATAAACGTCCCTATACGTGTTTTTATTTAATGAAAAATCCCACCCTATACGTACCTTATTTGGCACTATACTATAATTAAATTTTAACAATTGTGCCATCCTTTATTCTCCGATAATCGTGGCAAATTATGCAGGGTATAATTTTTAGGAGAGCAATCATTCTCACTCCCTATTGCTAGCGCTAATCAATCATCCATGGAGTGGTTTACCGCTAGCGATAAAATCACTTGCTCCCAACTGGAGCTGCATGTGGCTCTCTCTGATGGATAAGTTCTCATCCTTTGGAACGACAGTCGTGAATTTAGCGGGATCCCGTGCTTCTGAGGATCCTAGATTTTGATCCCGAAGCGTTAGACCGTTAAATTTCCATGATTAAATGAATCAGTCAGAATCCTTAGTTCTCCGGAGCTCGACATGGTATATTATTAGTTAAAACGCCATTATCACTGCGTAAACCGAATGTAAATGGCCGCCGTGCGCAGCTCCTCAAACCGGTTGTAACTGGCTGGCAGCGGTTTCCCCTGAAACGGGCTTGCGTATTCAATAAAACGGTTTTCCGCAGATATAAAATGTGGTTACTATATCTGCGGTGAAGCGAATACGCACAAAGTTTATGCATATTTGTTTTTAACAATTTGTCCCCCTATACTGTTATTCGGCGCTATACTAATATTAAATGTGACCGATTTGCCACCATATACTGTTATTTGGCCTATACGTTTATTTGGCACTCAAGAGTAATTGAAAGGATATTTATTTATTTGAGCTTTTATATTTGATGACATGGCAATATTCGCACACCAAATAAAAAATTTATTTTTATTTCTTCATTTATTATTTTACTTTTGCAATGCGCCATGTGTCCGGGTAAAAAACAAAATATACATGCTCGACAGGCTTAAACATTATGGGAAAATTTGTGAGAAATTATATTAAAATTATGTTGAGAAATGATGTTTAAACATTATGTTGAGAATGTATTTTGAGAAATTATGTTATAATTGAAATGTAATTGAATAATTGAAAGTTCCAGTTGCAATTACTATTACGCAGGTATAAGAAATATCAATTACAATTATGCTGATGTCAGAAATTTCAATTACAATTACACCGTAATTGTAATTAATTACACAATTACGAATTACTATTATAACTGAACCCAACCCTAGCTGCCTTCCAATGTGTTTGTGTTACCGCGTATATGAAGTCATGACCACATACAAGTCGTATTTCCAAGATACCAACTCGGGTTCCCATTTTACTTTTGAGTTTACTAGTTGGAAATACAACTTGCATGGGACTCATGAAGTCACGTTCATGATGAATACATGTGCATTGGCAGTACCATTGCGTGCATTGCCATTGATGATTGTGGTGTGATATCTAGATTAGAAATAGGCACTTCAAACAAAAATGAGATATCATGGTAGAACATTGGCAATTGATTTAAATGAAAGGTGACATGTAAAGGAACCAAAAACTGTTTATTTTATCAATATATCTTTGCTAGATCCAAAGATATTACGATTTTAATGCGGTTAAAATCCGAAAATTTTTTGTCTCTTGTATACAGGCAAAAGTCTCTAATTTTTGTGTTATTTTTCAATAAATGCATGATTAAAATGGCATAACTTTTTTTTTGTATATATATTTTAATAATTTCTTCAGGAGTTGCAAGCACATTAAGTAGGGTCATAAATATACATAGTCCAGTCATGTATCATTAATAGTAACTCAGTTAATGCAATTAATAAGTCAATATTGGCTAATTAGTGCATGAATTCAACTGACTGACACATTTTTATAAAAGGCAATAACTTCCATGATTATGAAGATATTTGTATAACTTGTTCAGGGTTTACAAAATCATTAACAAGGGTTATACATATACATCACACACTCATTTCATAACTCATTTGATGCAATTAAGATGTCAATATTGGCTAATTAATGCGCAAACGCAACAGGTCAACACTTTTTTTATAAAAGGCCTAACTCCGTCATTATGAAGATATTTTGTATAATTTCAAAACGCATTAAGTAGGGTCATAGATATACATTAGTCATCATTAATAGTAACTCAATTAATAAGTCAACAATGGCTAATTAGCATGCTATTTCATCAGACCAATACATTTCAATAAAAAGCCATAACTTCCATGATTATGAAGATATTTGTATAACTTTTGGGCAGAGCCTGGGCTTTAATTCCCTGCCAAATATGTATTATATACATACGCATGCAAGCACACACGCACGAACGCACACACAAAGAACACCAAAATAATTTTGCATATTGACAATGGTGAAATAATTGTTTGAGAAATATATACTATTTAGTGGTCCATATAGAGTACTAAATGTTTTTTTGTGAAGAAAAACAATGCCATTGCATAAATATTACACAATTTAAAATAAATGTTGACTTTACGTTGTGCAATTCAACATTATGTAATTTTTATAAAATTTGTTACAGTATTTCACTGTTGAATCCGACATTTCTTGTGTTGAACGGACAACTGCTGCAAGATTCTACATTATTCCATCTAGGAGCCAAGTGCATGATGATTGTTCACAGTACACTGTATGCTGTCTCAACCAATAAAGTATATATATTTTTATATGTTAATATAATGTTACTAATATAAATATATATATATATATACATATATATACATATATATATATATATATACAAAGTGTTTTGCATTCTACGTGAAGCCCCTGCACAGCTGGCTATAGACCAATATTTCACACCCGCTGACGTTGCTGGCTGGCGAGGGCGACCATGAACAACACTCCCAACTGCCCTCGACAAAGATCTGCTGTGTCTACAAAACCAGCGTCTTCAAAACCAGCAAGATCTATACTGGCTGAGATCACATAACCGAAATCAATGGACGAACTTCAGCCAGAACATCTTGAAGTTAAATTTGTCTAAATGATTCATACATTTCTTGCTGCAGTTATGATTTGGTCTTATTATCTTGATTCTGCATGTAAATATTGTTAAATTGTTTTTTATACCATCATCCCCCATTAAGTTAATTGTGAAAATTCACATAATAATTTTAGGTCAGAAAACAAAATCTTGAAATTTGGTCTTGAGAGGTGTATCTATATTCAGCAGTTTTGTCCACCAGCACTGGCAGCTTGTGATTCAAAAATTAATTGTAACTGTTTTACAACTATCTGAACTAAAAAATGACTTAACAATTAGTTTCCACTGAATGAATAAAATAATTAATAACAATCAGTTTCAATCAATGAATAAAATAATTAATTGTTCTTGTAACTGATAATAAAAATCTCTTGGCAGTGTTTTTACAAATTTTTAAATCATTGAAAATTTGCAGTTTTTTTATTCTTGTATTTTTCTAGGTTTTATCCAAGGGCAAGGCCCACACAACATAAACATTAATATAATATCATGTAAAACAGATGGTATTGGCTTTGTAGTGAATTAAATTCAGAGAAATATAAATAAGCCATAATTTCGTTCTGGAGACTCGTTCTCAGTGTCACAGATCCGTAAAACTTCACAATGTTGCGGTTGATTAAAACCACATTTCGCGTTCGCGCGGAAACAAGATATTTCCCCTACATACTAACTTTGACCTATAGAAGGCAACCACAACATTGAAATATTCTGAAGAATTCGATGAAGTTGTGCTAATTGCACTTGAAATACACCTATGAAGTCTAACTTACATTTTGTAAGCTTTATTCTGGTCCAATTTCGATAAGAAAAACACCACACGAAAGTTAACTTATCGCTTTCAAAGGTGCCATCAAAGCTGACGAAAATGAATGGAAACAGCCGATAAAACAAGCGGCGAAACAAAACGTTAACGATATTCCAGTAATCGTAATGGCGTTAAATCGTGAACGGATTTTCGTGCGCGCGGAACGACCGAGGCAGCGCATTTTGTTGAAGTGCCTATTAGAAATGAAACGCAGCCTTTACTACTCCTTCACTACTTTGTCTTTAGCCTAATTTCTTTCTTGTTGTTGACAATGTAGTTGTTGCACTATACCTTCGTGGGCCTCTTTGCCGTTCACACGAAACACAATCACATTTGGCAGCATTGCGAATTGAAGAGTTGCTCATTTGCAACATATTGGCGACCTGTGTTTGTCTAGTTCTCAAGTTACAACGCGTACAATGACATTCACATTGGCGTTGTTCAATTTGCAGACGATACGGGCATGTTCGATATTTAAAATCGGAATAAATACGGTCCGAGTCGGACATCCTGAATTCCAGGAACACTGCCAAACACCCGAGGAAGTCTAATTATCCGTGCATTTACTGTATTATCCTTACGGATTATGAATACGTATAACTTTTTAAAAACGGATTCGTTTCAATCCAAACGTTACCCGAGTGTCATTTTTTTTATCATCCCGCACAAAGCAACGCTTAGCAATTTAACTGGATTAATTATACAATGTTATTAATATTTAGTCACATACCTAACCATGTCGTTTATACTGTTCCTACACTATGCAGTGGGTTTAATAAAAACGACCAACTGAAATTATTATTTTATTAATTTGTTCACACTGAAGAATCACGATTCACGGAAGCTACGATTTAGAGCAGGTTCAAGGCCCAGGCCAGGGGTCGGCCACATGCGGCCCGCGGAGCTATTAAAATTGTCATTAGTCCCGCGGTCTGACATCGAGGTTGTGCATAATTCGGCCAGCGCCCGCGATGTGGGTAGCCCTATATAAAATAAATAAATCTACGTTCCGCCTAGCTGAAGGCTCGTTGACACGGGCGATTTGTTGTCCAATTGGTCTGGAACACTGTGTCGCTCGATCAATCGGGAAACACATGCACACACAACAGTGGGGTTTGTTTTATATGAAAATACGTTACAAACCGCAACATCACGGCATCTTTATCGCTACAACAGCTACACAAGCATAACAATGTCGAATGACGTATGTGTCTAGAATTGTAATGTCTAATGCAGTATTTGTTTCGTCACATCTCACGCCAATGTAATGGATCATTACATGCAACAGAATAAAACAGTAGCGTTTTTCCAGTTTACAATTTTAAAACATAGCACAACGTACGCTATCATTTCAAACTGCATTAAGTAGGCCGGAAATGTTAGTCAATAGTTGTACATATTCTCACGCAGTTATGATTTTGAAGGCTAATGCCGAGACAACTAAACAAGACATTCAATTACATAAACTCTGATATGAATTACAGGGTTTGTCTTGTGTTCACACACTTTAGTCAGAGTGCGCCCTACTAACGGTGTTTTGTTACCCACGGGCTTGATAAACGAGACATGACTGTATATAATCTATAATATAAACTAAGCCTCAGTGGATAGACCAACGATCGATTCAAACATATGTTTGGCAGTCGTGGCCCGCTGACTCATTTGAAGTTTCCAAAGTGGCGCTCCATTCAAAAAGGTTGCTGACGACTGATTTATAGTTTCCAATGTGGCGCTCCATTCAAAAAGGTTGCTGACGACTGATTTATAGTTTTCAATGTGGCGCTCCATTCAAAAAGGTTGCTGACGACTGATTTATACTGAAAACGGCGCGCGATGCCGATGGCGATGTCGATGACGATGCCGATGCCGATGGCGATGTCGATGGCGATGCCGATGTCGATGCTGGTGGCGATGTCGATGACGATGTGTCACCTTTGCTGAGTCTTCTGCTCACTCCGCTGCTGCGTGTTGCAGGTCTTGGCCCCGGATATTCCGTCCTGTCATATCTCTTCATTTCCTAGTATTTTCTTCCGTTTTTCAGTCTGACCTTCAAGTTCTATTTCGATAAATGTCTATCCCACGCACGCACGCACGCTCGCACGCACGCACGCACGCACGTACGCACTCATAGGCTATTTATACATGCAATATTATGCATAGCCATAGGTCAGGATTTAATGCTAATTCATTTGCCTCTTCTTCGCAACATATCTATCAATTTTCTTCCTTCTCGTATATTTGCATTGATTATTCTTTCTAGGACGTGGGAATTCTGTCTGTAGTGGGCGCGGGGGCTCAGCGGTTAGACTGCCGGACTGTCGATCGAGGGGACCGGGGTTCGGGTCCACCCGCTGCCGTTTCGAAACTTCGTTCACCCGATGTTTTTCGGATGAGACACTAAAGTCCGCAAGCCCTAGGTCCTACCACGATCAATTTTGTCCGAAGCAAACATAGGTCCGGTGGATCAGTTTCGACAACCACAATTGCCGCTATTATGGCTATCCCATGAATAAAACTAATCCATGGTTTATCACGTTTTCAGTGTGCTAAACAGTCCTATATGTTCCGTGCGTGTGCGTGCGTGCGTGCGTGCGTGCGTGCGTGCGTGCGTGCGTGCGTGCGGGCGGGCGTGCGTGCGGGCGGGCGGGCGGGCGGATGCATGGATGGACGCACGGACGTACGGACGCATGGACGCAAGGATGCATGGATGCATGGATACATGGACGTATGGACGCAAGAATGCATGGATACATGGATGCAAGGATGCGGTCATACATACATGATAATGGGAAGAAAAATGAGATATTTCCAAGAACGTTTAGAATACGCTGACAACAAAAGTATGTTTCGCATTCTGCGATCGCTTGAAATCCATCAAATGCAACTTCCCGAATTCAATTCAACGAAGGAATGTTGTGATGCATTTTCATGTTACTTCCAAGAGAAGATTGAGAAGTTGCTTAATAGCTTGCATTGCCACACTGCCGTATATCATTCAGTGGACGAGACGCCTTGTTTTAGTGACTCTCTCGAAGTGTTCGAGCCTACTAATACAGCCGAGATAGCGTCTATTCTCGCCAACACAGATAAGACGTGCTCGCTTGATCCCCTACCCATTAAACAACTGAAGGATAACATAGACTCTATTGTGCCTATCGTCACAAGCATTACAAACGCCTCTCTGGTGAATGCAGTTATGCCTGGGCTGCTTAAGCTGGCAATTGTTCGGCCACTGCTAAAGAAACCATCACTCGATAAGGACACACTGAACAACTACCGTCCAGTTAGCAATCTAAGTCATCTATCCAAAGTCATCGAGAAAGTTATTGCCCGAAGGATCATCTGTCATATTTCCGATCAGCGAATGCAGGATTGTTTCCAATCAGCTTACCGGAAAAATCATTCAACTGAAACCGCATTGTTATGTGTTACAAATGCCATGAAAGTCGCGATGGATAACAGACAAGGTACAGCACTTGTGCTCATCGACTTTAGTGCCGCCTTTGATACAATCAACCACAAGATATTGATTCAACGACTACGCTTGCGTTATGGCATTGTGGGCAAGGCGCTTGGCTGGTTGCAATCTTATCTGCAGAATAGGACTCAGCGAGTAGTCATTCGTGATGCGTCATCGAACACAACATGTTTGACATCGGGTGTCCCACAGGGTTCGGTGCTTGGACCATTGCTATTCTCGCTGTATGTCCAACCCATCGGCGATATAATCAGAGCACATGGACTTTCGTTTCATCATTACGCGGATGATCTGCAATTGTACTGTCACTTTGACCTAACCGCGACAGCTTTGGCTACTACGCTGCGACGTATGGAAGACTGTTTGGATGTTGTGAAACAGTGGATGATATCAAACTGCCTGTGCATGAATGACAATAAAACGGAATATCTCCCTGTGGTACCCAGGACTGCAGCTGCGCTCGTTGACAGCAGTGTAATACGCGTGGGTGATGTCACAATTATTGCGTCACGATCTGTTCGTAACCTTGGTGTCGTCATGGATCGACACCTTGATCTTAAGAAGCAAGTGTCAAGCATCGTCAGTGCGTGTTCGTTCCATCTCCGCCGCATTAACCGGATGAGCCTTTATCTTCCAATGACAACAAAGGAACGTGTCGTCAATGCCATTATAACGTCCCGGCTTGACTACTGCAATTCTCTTCTATACGGTACTTGCGTTAACAACATTGCTCGCCTGCAGAGGATGCATAATTCGGCTGCGAGGCTAATCTTACGCCGGCCACGAAGCGATAGCGCCACGCCTCTTTTGTGCATTCTTCACTGGCTCCCTGTAGCGCGCAGAATCGAGTTTAAGATCTTAGTGTTTACATATAGAGCTGTGCATGGTGATGCGCCGAAATACCTATGTGATCTCGTAAGGCCGTATACACCAACAAGAGTCTTGCGCTCTGCTAACAATAACATGTTAACTGTTCAACGGACTCACGTCAAAGCTGGAGACTGTTCGTTTACAGTCGCTGCGGCGACTCTGTGGAACACTCTGCCAGTTGACATTAAAATGTCAGACACTCTTTCCACCTTTCAAGGCACGCCTAAAAGCTCATTTTTTTAACTCATTTTTTTAAACTCTCTAAGTTCAACATTCTAGTTCTGCATTAATATAGTTATGTTATAATTATTAACTTAACTACATGTTTATTTGTTATTGTGTAACTACTTATACATTAGTTACGTTATATATATATATATATATATATATATATATATATGTGTATATATATATATATATATATATATATATATATATATATATATATATATATATATATATATATATATGTATATATGTATATATATATATATATATATATATATATATATATATATATATATATATATATATATATATATATATATATATATATATATATATATATATATATATATATATATATATATATATATATATATATACACACACACATGTATTTACATTTCTGTGTCAATCCTAGTGAGCTAACTAAATTTTTTATTTTAGAATAGTTATTTAATTACTGTATTTATTTTACTAATTTATTTTTTCTACTTTTTATACATTTATTTATTTTTATTACGTTTTAGTATTATGCATAAAAAAAATGTACTTATATATTTATATATGCCTAACATTCTATGTGTTAATTACATAGCATACACATATATTTTATTCAGGTTGTAGACATATATTGTATACAGGTTGTAGAAATGGTTATAATTACTGGTTGTAGAAATTGTTATAATTATTATTATTTTAGCAATTTTAGAAAACTACTTACAATTGTCTTGTACATGTTGTAAAGCGCCACGAACAATATTACATTGGATCTGGCGCTATATGAAATAAAATGTATTATTATACACACCCGGGTACATATACGCATCCATGCATGTACCCGGGTGTTTATGTATGACCCCCCCACCCCACCCCCACCCCGCGCCTAATATTCAAAAACTTCCGCCGCCAGTGGGTTTATTACATGCGATTATAGCATTTTGATAAGGTTCAACGTGGCACGATAAAGTGTTGAAGACCAATGTATATAGTGAACACCCTCCTCTCCTACAATTTTTGGTTCTGTTTCTTCAACTGACACTCTTATCACAGTCGTTTGTTTCGCGTATATTTCTTTAATCAGTCGCCTATCTCTCCAATCAATGCGTAAGTTGTTAAATTCATTCATCAACCGTTACCATTGTAACATTTAAAGTCTCCCTCCCTCCCTCCCTCCCTCCCTCCCTCTCTCCCTCCCCCTCTCTCTAGTAAGTTCAACAAACGCTCAATGCAAGGTTATGATTTTTTTATTCTGCAAAGTATGCACACAGGACATCCCATTCTATGAAAGCGATTAACATACATTAATTATCCATGTCCTTCTACGTTTGTCTTGTTTGTACTAAGACAATTGTTAGGATAACTATAAGCAAATGCTTCGACGCCATGTCGTTAAAAGTGTGTGCAAATACTATGAATCACTCTCGTCGATAATGTGTATTGGTCATGTGATTTTGCCGACGTTGTTCAACAATTGCACTGCGACTTTACTTGCTTTTGTGTCAAAGCCGAACTGTAGAAACACAACTGAAAGAAGAATGAAAGAAATATGCAATAAACAATCATATCACCTGCAGATTTACTAATATATATATATTGTCACAACCGGGGATATCTAGTATATATCTCATTACAACCAGGGATGTCTAGTGTGTCTCTCGTTACAACCAGGGATGCTTAGTATATATTTAATTAAAACCAGGGATGTCTAGTATATATCTCGTTATAACCAAGGATGTATAGTACTTTCACATATCACAAGTGTGGTTACGTGTCTACATCTTCATTGGATTGCTTCACTATTACATGATACATACAATCTAGATTCGTATACATTAGTGCTTGTAATAGCTCATACTATGCAAGATTTCCATTCACGTTTATCCGCACCCAAAATATATTTTATCCGTGGACCGTCTATGAAAACGTCAATTCACAGAAACAAAACACTCGCAGAAACAGAACACTCGCAGAAACAGAACACTCACAGAAACAGATCACTCGCAATTAATGTCCTAGTCTCCATTCCGCTTTCACGAAAATAACTGTTATCCATATAGAAAGGTGCTTACGTTGTCCATGTATCCAGTGAAGTAGGCTCCAGCCAACGATGAGTGCCCAATGACCATGGGACAGCGTCTCTGAGCTACAGTTCCTGCAGAAGAAACAGTAAAGTTACAGCTTTTGAATGTTTCAACAACGTGGAGTTCCCTCAGTTATATTTACCTCTTTCAAGGCAGCACCCCGGTGGAGGACGTTGTGCGTACGGTGCACATTAGTGGAGTTGTGTCTCTCACAATGTCAAGGAAAAATATTGTTTGATTTCAATTTGCTTTAACATATGAATGAAGAAGGCCGACATAGGTTTGTCGTTGAACATAGGCCTGATGTCTCATACATACAAGTTAAGAGGTTCACAATGTAGAATAAGGAAGTACACGTGGTTTAACGCTAGCCTGTGAAATGCAACTTACGAGTTGCGTTATACCCAACTCGGAAGTAGCTGGTGACTAGTGACTGGCCGCAAGTTATTTGACTATTATATAAATGCAAAATATAATGACAACACTTTGAGTATCCAAAAAACATATTGTCTGTGTGACGGATATTTGAACAATATCGCATGTATACCCTCCTGGTATTTTTTTGAGTGAGAAGATTATATAATGATAATGTTGTTTACCAGTGAGTTTGCCCAACTTGTTTCTGTGTCCGTCCAGGTACATGGTTACGTGCTTGCCGTCATACGTCAGTGCGACATGGTGCCAGTGATCATTCGCAGACTGACAAAAACACAATCGCGGTTAGACCAACAGCATTTGTTGTGTTAATGGTGTTGGAATCGTTGTGGTGGCAGTGTTGTTCTTAAGTAGAACGACATATGACTACGACTGACTGAGACCCTCTGCCAAGAAACCTAGATCGCCACCTGGTTGTGGTACTAATTGTACATAAGTTCAAATGAATACACAAATAAATAATGTCAAAATATACATACAATAATGCCAACAGACATTATTAGAAGCAGAACGACCTTGAACACCATACAGGAGTGTATGACAAAACCAAGCAGCAGTAGCGGGATTTGACTCGAAGTATGTTCTACCCGCTATGCATTAGCTTGAAAAGACTGATGGTTTAATGACACCCATACCTTGATGCCATCTTTTTCCACGATGCCGCTTATCGTGCCGAATCTGCCGCCGATCGAGTTTGGCTGCGAACTGATCATGATAGACGGGTCCATTTCGCAGTCTCCGTTGTCACACAGGCCCTGATTCGTTCGACTGCTTCCAATGCGCTGGTACCAGAAGCTCACCGAAAACTTCTTATATTTGCTGTAAGAATTGACGAAGAACGGGATCTCCAACGTCGTAGAGCCGTTGAAGAATGCCGCTGTAAGAGGGCCAAGGTACACTTGATTACAACGACGATGTAATGATGAAAATGTTGTGGTGGTAGTTGTAATATTTATTGTGGTGATAGTAGTAGTAGTAGTTAGTGAAAGGTTGTGGTGGTTGTGAGTGGTGGTGGTGGTGGTGGTGGGGTGGTGGTGGTGGTGGTGGTGGTGGTGGTGGTCGTCGTCGTCGTCGTCGTCGTCGTCGTCGTAGCAGTTGCAGTAGTAGTTTTACGGTATACAACGTGTTAACTATTTTGATAGTTTTTAGTTCTAGCACGCTTACGTGAGGACGCAACTTAAATATTACAAGTTTATGATACGAACCATTGCCGAATTTCTGGTTGCCACTGATCGTGACTCCGCGGGACATTACATAAATGCCGTGTGTCGCACTCAAACCATTCCAACCGCTCTCGAAGTCAATACACGTAATCTCCTTGGGTCCCTTCACGGCAGGTGTCTCTGTGGCAGACGAAGTGACCGGCAGTTAAAATGACAGCTACTGAAGAAATTACGCCAAATAATGGTGATGTCTTCATTGCAAGTTCCTGCTGATAGTACTAAGCTGCCAACATGTAAATACAAAACTCCTAGTGTAGCCTAAATATGTTACTGTATGCTGAAATAAGGCATAGCTCTACTACTGATGAGCTGTCTGCGTGGTCTGTTATTTGATTTCGTATTCACAATGATGTGGTCTGTCTTTTGTAGCTGCACAATATTACTTTTACGGGTAAATCTTATGAATTTCGCCAGACTTTCTTGAATCCATACCTTGCAATGCCAACCACGTTGATAACATCGTGTCACGTACCTTTCAATTTCGACGCTCCCAGGACACAGGCGCATCGCCCTTGGTCGAAGATGGTCCCAGCAGCACAATTCCTCGTGTAGTTTCCAGATCCCGTTACCTGAACGTATTTTGAATCATCGCTGTCTACAGTGAGCAAGGCGCATGCGGCGGCGGTGACTGTAGACACTGTAATTATACGATAATCATAACATTCAGTCTCGCGGCTCTTCCATTGTAGAAACACTGTTGTTAAGAAACCCTCAGTACTAGCAAAGCAATAACCAGACTGCTCAGAATAATACCAATATACGTATGTGTTTCTATTCACGTGTTATTAGAATGTACAATTTGTATGAATGATTTTTTTAACAAAGTTATTAGCTTTGTCATGGTAACAAATGGCTCACATTTCTAGAATAGATAAACATCCTAACTATCATGTCGTCTTCTAACATATTTTCGGCATTATGCTAACACAGTTTTCTTCTACAAAACCAATGAAATGGACGCTTACTAAAATACCCCAATATTAGAAATAGGACACAAACATATTGGCCGTGATTGCTGACCCCCGAATTTGCCAGTCCTTTGTAGGGCCTACCTGACTTGGCTGTAGTGGTGGTCCGGGCAGTGCACCCATCGACATGGGTACTACAGGAGAGTGTGTTCTGGTTCCACCGCAGACACTCCGGGCATTGGCGGTGGTAGGCGATCCAGTCGCTGCCGACCAGCTGGCACTGATAATACATGGAACAGTCGCACGTGTCTTCAACGTAGCCGACCGAGTTGACCGTCTTC
Source organism: Lamellibrachia satsuma (assembly GCA_033239005.1). Taxonomy (NCBI): domain Eukaryota; kingdom Metazoa; phylum Annelida; class Polychaeta; order Sabellida; family Siboglinidae; genus Lamellibrachia; species Lamellibrachia satsuma. The sequence continues at coordinate 3,840,346 of BSQZ01000046.1, read as the reverse complement.
TTGCAGCGACCACAGTCGCCTGCAAACACAACAGTGGAGTCGGCGTGACAGTTCCCTCGGTTGGATTGAAGAAATGTATCAGGCAACGTAGGTCACTCGGGGTTATATAAATTAATTATTCTTCATTTCAACAACCCTTAGCAAAGAAAAATCTATAGAATCCTATAAAGAAATCTAGAGAATTCCATAGACTATAGTAGATTTTTTTATTTAGAAAAGCATAGAATACTACATATTCTATAGAAATAGCTTGTCTTCTTAAATTTTCTATCTATTTCTATATAATTTTATATAATTTTACAGAGCATAGCAGAATATTGTATCGTAAACGATAGAAACAACAAATTATATAGCCAAATCTCCCAAAAAAATTCAGCAGAATATTAAAGAAATTTTTTTTTTACAGAATATTCTACAAAAAAATCAATACATTTTTTTGCTATGGGAATTAATGTGTCTTATTTCTTTCTTGATTTCTGCGGGTTTCCACCAGCGACTGATGCGGTCCACTGGGTGCCCACGGCACTACGTACCGAGTGGGTCTTCCCGTTAATAATATTGATGTACGTCGCGATGGCACAGTCGTAGAACGTGGCGCATAATATATTGGACGTCATTATTTGAAAGTTAGGTGGTGTTTTACTAGTGAGTATTGACTATTAAAATTCGCCAGGCTAATATTGTTGATAATACAATTATTGTGCATGTAGGTATTTTGTGCAGTATAACAATTTCGCTTATTTTATTTACTGTAATGTTTGTTGTTTATTAGAGTTTCTTATGTATGTCTTCATTGACATGAAGTTCTAACTGGTGGCCTGAAGAAAGCTGTTAATGTACTATGAAGTTCTTACGCGCAGCGTCGAAATCCTGGTTGCAAAGGCAATCCCTCTTCTGGACACGGCTGCCCTGACAAGGACGACCACCGTTGAAGGGAACTGGGTTGTTGCAACGACGTATCCTCTGCTGAGTTCCCTGGCCACACTGCTCCGAGCAACTGCCCCAATTTGACCACTTACTCCATCCTCCGTCTACGACAGCTGCAACACAGAGCAAGTGACTCGATTTAAAAATATGGACAATTTGCGCAAAACGCCCGCATGTCATGACGTTGTCTGAAATCATTAGAAACATACACACTGGCCGATATGTTTGTTTTAATTAACCTACTTCAAAATGTTTACCAAGTTTATATCTTAATATTTATTATCAAGAAACTTGCATTCGTCAAAAATGGTTCATTACAACCCATTTGCAAACGAGACGTTTTGTATGAGTGAATTTTACAATAGGCAGCGAGCGCATGTGCTTACCGTCACGTTCACAGTTCACGCCATCATATCCATATAGGCACTGGCACTCGTATCTGTCCACGTGGTTGTTGCAGGTACCGTCGTTCATGCACGGATTGCTCAGACAATTGTTGTGAACAACTACGGTGCATAACAAGCAAGCTACTGATAAAATGTTTACTCTATGTGAGGATTGTAGTGCGGAGTTGTGCGTTCATTAATGCATTGCATACGTACGTATGTGCGTATGTACGTATGTGCGTATGCGTACAAGTCACAATTTGTTTGTGCGATGCAATATCAAAAACACACCATATATCATACTACGTTATGCTGGCATCTTACTGCATTCTTAAGAAGTACACACCGATGGAACATGCTCCAAAACGTGCCAAAGACACACCCAGGAGAAACCTTTGTTTCTACAGTAATCTGGCAGTAATCGTAGCAGTAACAAGACCAATGGTAGTGCATCGACTGCATATTTTCCATCTTAACTGAAACCCGTGATACGAGGGATCACAAATTAAGAGTTTGAACTGTTATTGCTTCATCTTCTAATTTATTTTACTTGTATTGCCTAATACACATTATAGCACCACATATCCCACGCTAGTACGCTTAATCGCCCACTACATGCTACACTAAGTCGCCCGCTCTACTACACCACATACTGTACTACACCACATCGCCTACTGTACTACACCACATCGCATACTGTACTACACCACATCGCCTACTGTACTACATCACACCACATACTGTACTACACCACATCGCCTACTGTACTACACTTCATTGCCCACTGTACTACACCACACCGCCTACTGTACTACACCACACCACATACTGTGCTACACCACATCGCCTACTGTACTACACCACACCACATACTGTGCTACACCACATCGCCTACTGTACTACACCACACCACATACTGTACTACACCACATCGCCTACTGTACTACGCCACACCACATACTGTGCTACACCACATCGCCTACTGTACTACACCACACCACATACTGTGCTACACCACATCGCCTACTGTACTACACCACATCGTCTACTGTACTACACCACATCGCCTACTGTACTACACAACATCGCCTACTGTACTACACCATATCGCCTACTGTACTATACCACATCGCCTACTGTACTAAACCACATCGCCTACTGTACTACACTTCATTGCCCACTGTACTACACCACATCGCTTACTGTACTACACCATATCGCCTACTGTACTACACCACATCGCCTACTGTACTACACCACATCGCCTACTGTACTACACCACATCGCCTACTGTACTACACCACATCGCCTACTGTACTACACCACATCGCCTACTGTACTACACCACATCGCCTACTGTACTACACCACATCGCCTACTGTACTACACCACATTGCCCACTGTACTGCAATGCACAGAATAGATACATGGAAGTCAAATTCATATGTACTAGAAACAGCATATGCGCATATTGGCACATAGCCAAACATAGTTTTAAGATAACACACTAAGTTACATGTGGAGGAAGTAGCAATAGCAACAACACAAGCGGACACCGTGAAGGTCTAGTAAAGTGAATCAATACAAGTAGACATGCAAACAACAGTTACATCGGCGGTCGAAGAACAACAGAAGTATCGATAAGCGTGACAACAATATCCCATTAAATATCATCAGGCATGTAGGTCCTGTATATGTAGGATACTACTGCTATTCAGCATGTCTCACATTACAAGAGCTCACACGAAGAAGCACGATAGTCAGTCATACTGGTGCACATCAGTATGACTGGTCACATCAGCATGACTGTAGCCTCAGTAACAAACAAGCATCCTGTTAACACTAGCCGGAAAATGCTGTTTCCAATGGGGTCAGTCTAATAATCACGTCGAAAGCATATTTCATTTCATAACAGGTAAGACAACTAAAATTCCAATAACTTGTCGTTGGACTATCAATAAGCCAACGTCTTCCTTGTCCACTTAACATCTGGGGTTTTTATTTGAAATATTGTTAAATACTCTTGCTAAATACTCTTATTGTTAACACTTACGGTCATTACAGTCTTTGCCCGTGTATCCTGGAGCACATTCGCACGTGTAGTCGTTGACAGCATCGATACACGTTCCACCATTGGCACACGGGGCGTTGGCGCAGTCGTTTACATCTGCAAATCAATCTATCATTACAAACAACATATTTCTTCTATATTTTACAATGGTTTAGGTCATTACTTCCAGTGATCAACGACACATTAATTGTTTTCGTAATGTAGCTGTATTGTTATCTAGACTGTTTTTTTTTTGCAAAACTGTTCGTGTTCTAACATAAGTTAAAACCAACAAAGATTATTCAAAATATGATAACTATTGGTCTTATCGCATGGTTTCTGGTTATCCGTCCATACGAATGACGAAAGCAGGTTGCACATCTCAGGTCACATTTGTGAATTCCAGTAACTTACTGGCACTGCAGTCTTTGCCTTTGTATCCCGGAGCACATTCGCACGTGTAGTCGTTGACAGCATCGATACACGTTCCACCATTGGCACACGGGGCGTTGGCGCAGTTGTCCACATCTAAGACTACGAAATACATTATTATTACAAACTTTCCTAAATACAATACGAATGTTTGAATCATTATTTCGTCTGATCAGTATAATACATTACTTGTTTTAATAGGGACGTATTGCTGATTTTATCACCTCAGTGTTTTACAGCACTTTCCTTTGAAGCGAACAACATAAGACCACAGCTAGTGTAGATATAATGTGATTGTGCAAAAATAATGTGGAAAGCAGGCCCCACATATGAAGACAAAATTACGAATTCCATGACCCTACCGTCACTGCAGTCTGTGCCTGTGTATCCCGGAGCACATTCGCACGTGTAGTCGTTGACAGCATTGATACACGTTCCACCATTGGCACACGGGGCGTTGGCGCAGTTGTCCATATCTAAGACTACGAAAGACATTATTATTACAAACTTTCCTAAATACAATACGAATGTTTGAATCATTATTTCGTCTGATCAGTATAATACATTACTTGTTTATTAGGGAGTATTGCTGATTTATCATCTCAATGTTTTACAGCACTTACCTTTGAAGCGAACAATAGAAGGACACAGCTAGTGTAGATATAATGTGATTATGCAACAATAATGTGGAAAGCAGGCCCCACATATAAAGTCAAAATTGCGAATTCCATGAACCTACCATCATTACAGTCTGTGCCCGTGTATCCCGGAGCACATTCGCACGTGTAGTCGTTGACAGCATCGATACACGTTCCACCATTGGCACACGGGGCGTTGGCGCAGTCGTTTACATCTGCAAATCAATATTATCATTACAAACAACATATTTCTTCTATATTTTACAATGGTTTAGGTCGTTACTTCCAGTGATCAACGACACATTAATTGTTTTTGTAATGCAGCTGCTTTGTTATCTAGACTATTTTTTAGCAATACTGTTCTTGATCTAACATAAGTTAAAACCAACAAAGATTATTCAAAATATGATAACTATTGGTCTTATCGCATGGTATCTGGTCACCCGTCCATACGAATGTCGAAACAGGTTGCACATCTCAGGTCACATTTGCGAATTCCAGTAACTTACTGGCACTGCAGTCTTTGCCCGTGTATCCCGGAGCACATTCGCACGTGTAGTCGTTGACAGCATCCAAACATGTGCCACCATTGGCACACGGGGCGTTGGCGCAGTCGTTTATATCTACAAATCAATTTACCATTACAAACAACATATTTTTTCTATGTTATACGATGATGTGTGTTATTATTTCCAGTGATCAACGACACATTAATTGTTTTTGTAATGTAAATGCTTTGTTATCTAGACTATTTTTAGCAACACTGTTCGTGTTCTAACATAAGTTAAAACCAACAAAGAGTATTTAAAATATGCTAACTATTGATCACATCGCATGGTTTCTGGTTATCCGTCCATACGAATGTCGAAAGCAGGTTGCACATCTCAGGTCACATTTGCGAATTCCAGTAACTTACTGGCACTGCAGTCTTTGCCCGTGTATCCCGTAGAACATTCGCACGTGTAGTCGTTGACAGCATCCATACATGTGCCACCATTGGCACACGGGGCGTTGGCGCAGTCGTTTATATCTACAAATCAATTTACAATTACAAAACAACATATTTTTTCAATATTATACGATGATGTGTGTTATTATTTCCAGTGATCGACGACACATTAATTGTTTTTGTAATGTTGCTGCTTTGTTATCTAGACTATTTTTAGCAATACTGTTCGTGTTCCAACATAAGTTAAAGCCAATAAAGGTTATTCAAAATGTGATAACTATTGATCTCATCGCATGGTTTCTGGTTATCAGTCTATACGAATGTCGAAAGTAGGTAGCACGTTTCAGTTCACAATTGCGAATTCCAGTAACTTACTGGCACTGCAGTCTTTGCCCGTGTATCCCGGAGCACATTCGCACGTGTAGTCGTTGACAGCATCCAAACATGTGCCACCATTGGTACACGGGGCGTTGGCGCAGTCGTTTATATCTGAAAATCAATCTATCATTACAAACAACATATTTTTTTATATTTTACGATGATTTAGGTCATTACTTCCAGTGATCAACGACACACTAATTGTTTTTGTAATGTAACTGCTTTGTTATCTAGCCTATTTTTAGCAATACTGTTCGTGTTCTAACATAAGTTAAAACCAACAAAGATTATTCAAAATATGATAACTATTGGTCTTATCTCATGGTTTCTGGTTATCCATCCATACGAATTTCGAAAGTAGGGTGCACATCTCAGGTCACATTTGCGAATTCCAGGAACTTACTGGCACTGCAGTCTTTGCCCGTGTATCCCGGAGCACATTCGCACGTGTACTCGTTGACAGCATCCAAACATGTGCCACCATTGGCACACGGGGCGTTGGCGCAGTCGTTTATATCTACAAATCAATTTACCATTACAAACAACATATTTTTTCTATGTTATACGATGATGTGTGCTATTATTTCCAGTGATCAACGACACATTAATTGTTTTTGTAATATAACTGCTTTGTTATCTAGACTATTTTTAGCAATACTGTTCGTGTTCTAACATAAGTTAAAGCCAATAAAGGTTATTCAAAATGTGATAACTATTGATCTCATCGCATGGTTTCTGGTTATCAGTCCATACGAATGTCGAAAGCAGGTAGCACGTTTCAGTTCACAATTGCGAATTCCAGTGACTTACTGGCACTGCAGTCTTTGCCCGTGTATCCTGGAGAACATTCGCACGTGTAGTCGTTGACAGCATCGATACACGTTCCACCATTGGCACACGGGGTGTTGGCGCAGTCGTTTACATCTGCAAATCAATCTATCATTACAAACAACATATTTCTTCTATATTTTACAATGGTTTAGGTCATTACTTCCAGTGATCAACGACACATTAATTGTTTTCGTAATGTAGCTGTATTGTTATCTAGACTGTTTTTTTTTTGCAAAACTGTTCGTGTTCTAACATAAGTTAAAACCAACAAAGATTATTCAAAATATGATAACTATTGGTCTTATCGCATGGTTTCTGGTTATCCGTCCATACGAATGTCGAAAGCAGGTTGCACATCTCAGGTCACATTTGCGAATTCCAGTAACTTACCGTCACTGCAGTCTTTGCCCGTGTATCCCGGAGCACATTCGCACGTGTAGTCGTTGACAGCATCGATACACGTTCCACCATTGGCACACGGGGCGTTGGCGCAGTTGTCCACATCTAAGACTACGAAAGATATTATTATTACAAACTTTCCTAAATACAATACGAATGTTTGAATCATTATTTCGTCTGATCAGTATAATGCAATACTTGTTTTAATAGGGAAGTATTGCTGATTTTATCACCTCAGTGTTTTACATCACTTTCCGTTGAAGCGAACAACATAAGACCACAGATAGTGTAGATATAATGTGATTGTGCAACAATAATGTGGGAAGCAGGCCCCACATATGAAGACAAAATTACGAATTCCATGATACTACCGTCACTGCAGTCTGTGCCTGTGTATCCCGGAGCACATTCGCACGTGTAGTCGTTGAAACCATTGATACACGTTCCACCATTGCCACACGGGGCGTTGGCGCAGTTGTCCACATCTAAGACTACGAAAGACATTATTATTACAAACTTTCCTAAATACAATACGAATGTTTGAATCATTATTTCGTCTGATCAGTATAATACATTACTTGTTTTATTAGGGAGTATTGCTGATTTATCATCTCAATGTTTTACAGCACTTACCTTTGAAGCGAACAATAGAAGGACACAGCTAGTGTAGATATAATGTGATTATGCAACAATAATGTGGAAAGCAGGCCCCACATATGAAGTCAAAATTGCGAATTCCATGAACCTACCGTCATTACAGTCTGTGCCCGTGTATCCCGGAGCACATTCGCACGTGTATTCGTTGACAGCATCGATACACGTTCCACCATTGGCACACGGGGCGTTGGCGCAGTCGTTTACATCTGCAAATCAATATTATCATTACAAACAACATATTTCTTCTATATTTTACAATGGTTTAGGTCGTTACTTCCAGTGATCAACGACACATTAATTGTTTTTGTAATGCAGCTGCTTTGTTATCTAGACTATTTTTTAGCAATACTGTTCTTGATCTAACATAAGTTAAAACCAACAAAGATTATTCAAAATATGATAACTATTGGTCTTATCGCATGGTATCTGGTCACCCGTCCATACGAATGTCGAAACAGGTTGCACATCTCAGGTCACATTTGCGAATTCCAGTAACTTACTGGCACTGCAGTCTTTGCCCGTGTATCCCGGAGCACATTCGCACGTGTAGTCGTTGACAGCATCCAAACATGTGCCACCATTGGCACACGGGGCGTTGGCGCAGTCGTTTATATCTACAAATCAATTTACCGTTACAAACAACATATTTTTTCTATGTTATACGATGATGTGTGTTATTATTTCCAGTGATCAACGACACAGTAATTGTTTTTGTAATGTAACTGCTTTGTTATCTAGACTATTTTTAGCAATACTGTTCGTGTTCTAACATAAGTTAAAACCAACAAAGAGTATTTAAAATATGCTAACTATTGATCACATCGCATGGTTTCTGGTTATCCGTCTATACGAATGTCGAAAGCAGGTTGCACATCTCAGGTCACATTTGCGAATTCCAGTAACTTACTGGCACTGCAGTCTTTGCCCGTGTATCCCGTAGAACATTCGCACGTGTAGTCGTTGACAGCATCCATACATGTGCCACCATTGGCACACGGGGCGTTGGCGCAGTCGTTTATATCTACAAATCAATTTACAATTACAAAACAACATATTTTTTCAATATTATACGATGATGTGTGTTATTATTTCCAGTGATCGACGACACATTAATTGTTTTTGTAATGTTGCTGCTTTGTTATCTAGACTATTTTTAGCAATACTGTTCGTGTTCCAACATAAGTTAAAGCCAATAAAGGTTATTCAAAATGTGATAACTATTGATCTCATCGCATGGTTTCTGGTTATCGGTCTATACGAATGTCGAAAGCAGGTAGCACGTTTCAGTTCACAATTGCGAATTCCAGTAACTTACTGGCACTGCAGTCTTTGCCCGTGTATCCCGGAGCACATTCGCACGTGTAGTCGTTGACAGCATCCAAACATGTGCCACCATTGGTACACGGGGCGTTGGCGCAGTCGTTTATATCTGAAAATCAATCTATCATTACAAACAACATATTTCTTTTATTTTTTACGATGATTTAGGTCATTACTTCCAGTGATCAACGACACACTAATTGTTTTTGTAATGTAACTGCTTTGTTATCTAGCCTATTTTTAGCAATACTGTTCGTGTTCTAACATAAGTTAAAACCAACAAAGATTATTCAAAATATGATAACTATTGGTCTTATCTCATGGTTTCTGGTTATCCGTCCATACGAATTTCGAAAGTAGGGTGCACATCTCAGGTCACATTTGCGAATTCCAGGAACTTACTGGCACTGCAGTCTTTGCCCGTGTATCCCGGAGCACATTCGCACGTGTACTCGTTGACAGCATCCAAACATGTGCCACCATTGGCACACGGGGCGTTGGCGCAGTCGTTTATATCTACAAATCAATTTACCATTACAAACAACATATTTTTTCTATGTTATACGATGATGTGTGCTATTATTTCCAGTGATCAACGACACATTAATTGTTTTTGTAATGTAACTGCTTTGTTATCTAGACTATTTTTAGCAATACTGTTCGTGTTCTAACATAAAACCAACAAAGAGTATTTAAGATATGATAACTATTGATCACATCGCATGGTTTCTGGTTATCCGTCCATACGAATGTCGAAAGCAGGTTGCACATATCAGGTCACATTTGCGAATTCCAGTAACTTACTGGCACTGCAGTCTTTGCCCGTGTATCCTGGGGCACATTCGCATGTGTAGTCGTTGACAGCATCCAAACATGTGCCACCATTGGTACACGGGGCGTTGGCGCAGTCGTTTATATCTACAAATCAATTTACAATTACAAAACAACATATTTTTTCAATATTATACGATGATGTGTGTTATTATTTCCAGTGATCGACGACACATTAATTGTTTTTGTAATGTAACTGCTTTGCTATCTAGACTATTTTTAGCAGTACTGTTCGTGTTCTAACATAAGTTAAAACCAACAAAGATTATTCAAAATTTGATAACTATTGGTCTTATCGCATGGTTTCTGGTTATCCGTCCATACGAATTTCGAAAGCAGGTTGCACATCTCAGGTCACATTTGCAAATTCCAGGAACTTACTGGCACTGCAGTCTTTGCCCGTGTATCCCGGAGCACATTCGCACGTGTAGTCGTTGACAGCATCCAAACATGTGCCACCATTGGCACACGGGGCGTTGGCGCAGTCGTTTATATCTACAAATCAATTTACCATTACAAACAAAAATTTTTTTTATGTTATACGATGATGTGTGCTATTATTTCCAGTGATCAACGACACATTAATTGTTTTTGTAATGTAACTGCTTTGTTATCTAGACTATTTTTAGCAATACTGTTCGTGTTCTAACATAAAACCAACAAAGAGTATTTAAAATATGATAACTATTGATCACATCGCATGGTTTCTGGTTATCCGTCCATACGAATGTCGAAAGCAGGTTGCACATATCAGGTCACATTTGCGAATTCCAGTAACTTACTGGCACTGCAGTCTTTGCCCGTGTATCCCGGAGCACATTCGCATGTGTAGTCGTTGACAGCATCCAAACATGTGCCACCATTGGTACACGGGGCGTTGGCGCAGTCGTTTATATCTACAAATCAATTTACAATTACAAAACAACATATTTTTTCAATATTATACGATGATGTGTGTTATTATTTCCAGTGATCGACGACACATTAATTGTTTTTGTAATGTAACTGCTTTGTTATCTAGACTATTTTAGCAGTACTGTTCGTGTTCTAACATAAGTTAAAACCAACAAAGATTATTCAAAATATGATAACTATTGGTCTTATCGCATGGTTTCTGGTTATCCGTCCATACGAATTTCGAAAGCAGGTTGCACATCTCAGGTCACTTTTGCGTATTCCAGTAACTTACCGTCACTGCAGTCTTTGCCCGTGTATCCCGGAGCACATTCGCACGTGTAGTCGTTGACAGCATCGATACACGTTCCACCATTGGCACACGGGGCGTTGGCGCAGTCGTTTATATCTACAAATCAATTTACCATTACAAACAACATATTTTTTCTATATTATACGTTGATGTGTTTTATTATTTCCCGTGATCAACAACACATTACTTGTTTTTGTAATGTAACTGCTTTGTTATCTAGACTATTTTTAGCAATACTGTTTGTGTTCTAACAGAAGTTAAAACTAACAAAGATTATTCAAAATATGCTAACTATTGATCACATCACACGGTTTCTGGTTATCCGTCCATACGAATGTCGAAAGCAGGTTGCACATCTCAGGTCACATTTGCGAATTCCAGTAACTTACCGTCACTGCAGTCTTTGCCCGTGTATCCCGGAGCACAATCGCACGTGTAGTCGTTGACAGCATCCATACATGTGCCACCATTGGCACACGGGGCGTTAGCGCAGTCGTTTATATCTACAAATCATTATATTATTACAAACGTAATTTTCTTTGGCATGACACGATTGTTTGAATCGTTACTTCCACTAGTCTATAGTGTTTGCATAGAACTGTTGCGTACTTGATTCGAAAGATGTTCCACCATTAGGGTGTTCACATTAATGTAATATTTTATTATTTCCCGTCACATTTGACTCGACATAATTTGCTTGGATCATACTTGCACTGACAAATCAAACAGAATTTTTCACAGTAACCAGTAGTAGCACTATCGATAACAGTATCTGTTTCGTACATACGTATTTCAGCACGCACGCACGCACGCACGCACACTATTTTGGCAGAGTAGATTTGTAGCTTTAAATATTTGTTATGCAATTAGCCAGACATTACTATCGACGTTCCACCTACTTTCAAATATAAAATATTGTTGGATGTCTATATTCACGACTACTAGCAGGAATCGCTTCTCGAACTTACCAGTTTCACAGTTGATTCCCGAATAGCCCGTGTTGCATTTGCAAGCGTAACTATCGGGCTTGCCCAAACACTCGCCACTATTCTGACACGGATCGCTGTAACACATGTTGCGACCTGAAAGTCAAGAGAATAAGCGGGTTAAAGAATTAATCTGGAACATTCGGCTTCTTGGTTTGTACATTTGCATTACCAGTACTGTGCAATCATCTTTACAATCAACCAGGAAAAACGCAAAGCGACGTCAACGTAACGAGAGGCTCACTGCTATATAGCAGACTTTTGTGCAAATACTATGTGGCCTACATTGCCTGTGCACTTTAATCAAGGGAGGTGGCATTTGGATTTGGATAAAATCCATTTGCTTGTTTGAGATGCACATTTCAAATGCAATTCAAATGTTAATAAATGTATTTTGTACTGACGGGTTGACAAATTCTTATGTTCAATTAAATGCACAGATGAACGTTAATGGATTATATTCAACTAGTTATTCACACTCGTAAATGCATAAGGACTGCTGCAAAAGTACTGGTTAATTATAATCGCCATAAGTTTTTATCCGATCATGTGACCGACATGATGTCGTGCAATATCATCGGACAAACATCGCTGATATAAACTCCCTTGCAACAGCGATTAGCGAGGCAATTCGTGGCTACGGTTGTGTCGTCGAATTGGGGTTGGCCATTGTGTAATCAACGACCGCCGCGATCGACAGAGGTGCACCCGTCGTGAGCTTTCATCAAAACTCAGTTCGGGATTGGCACGAGTCAGTAGGTCGCACTCTCAGCATTTACACGTCGCTCGTGTAAACACATACACAATTTTGTTTGTGCGTCATCGTGCGACACCGTGTTGGACAACATAATCGGACGAAAATCGCTTAATTAGCTTGTACGGAAGGCAGCCAGTCATGTAGTCACATACTGTCACCCAGTCATAAACAATAGCAGACAACAGATAGAAGCAAGCCCCGTCAAGCTAAGTTAACTCAACACCAACAGCCTCAGTAACCTGATGGTATTGAATTGTGCTGCATTACGGATTAAGTAACAAACGTAGACCTACTGTCGAGACAGTGGGGACACTTGTGTCCCGGCTTGCAGTTGCAGGTGTAGCTGTTGTCCCCATTCACGCATGTCCCGCCGTCCCCGCACGGATTGCTAGCACACGCGTCCACTGGAACAACTGAGACGTCCCTTATGACAATATAGGCTACCATGGAATTACATGGTATACCATGGTATACCATGACATTACATGGTAAATGTGGTAGACCATGCTTTATCATAGATTAGGTATGGTAATTTTGTGGTATACCTTGATTTACCTGTTTCAACACACCATGGTATTTTACCACGATTTCCTTTTTTTTTAAACACCATGGTATACCATGGTTTCCATGGTATTATCATGGTGTTTTACCATGGTTTATCTATTTCAAAACACAATGATATTTACCATGGAATACGATGGTATATTTTCATAAGGGTTTAAAGAAAGTGAATACAAAGTGGAGCTCACTGGCATGACACAAAATGGTTGATGTCTGAATAGTTGGCTATTCTCATTTATCGCTGCATGGAACTGCAGTAAGGGGATGTACGTATTTTACAAATTCGAATACAAATACAGAAATTATTTGACAAATATCACAGAGTGTTTGGGAACCTAGATACTTTGATGGACTTCAGAAATATTGTGTGCTTAATTCACCTTATGAAATATGATTAACTGGGCATGGCGTAGACCTATAAAATAAAAACAAATTTCATTAAAAGAACTAATACTTGTATTGTGCGTTGTTTTCGTTTATTTTGACTGTGTCCCGAATATTAATTACATAAGTAGGTATAATGCTGGCAACATTAGGAAAAAATGCATAACAAATGGCAATAATTAATCAGTGATGTACGTACTGGCATTTGCATTTGCAGTCTTTGCGGTCAGAAACGCAATCAATAGCAGAAGAAGGAATTTCTGCATGGCTAAATAGGTGTTGTAGCCGATAATTCTACAACAGAACAACAAATATCATACACATACATGCGAGACAGCTCAGTTGAACACCATCACACATCAGAAAACATTAATCCAATAAACGTCCATATTGTATAACGTATTCTAATTTCTGCAAAATTGAGTTCTCAAGACGCTACATTAATTATGTTCGCTGTGCCTCTCTATTAAATGTAACAATATCCCAAAAGTAATTCTTGCATATATTACACTCATGATTTGATTATTAGCGTAACTACAACTGGGTATCAACCACTCAACATAAAGCACAAACTTAGTAACCAGAATCCCGATAATACTTTTTTAGACCACTACATTAATTATGTTCGCTGTGCCTCTCTATTAGATGTAACAATATCCCAAAAGTAATTCTTGCATATATTACACTTATGATTTGATTATTAGCATAACTACAACTGGGTATCAACCACTCAGCATAAAACACAAACTTAGTAACCAGAATCCCGATAATACTTTTCTAGACCACTACATTAATTATGTTCGCTGTGCCTCTCTATTAGATGTAACAATATCCCAAAAGTAATTTTTGCATATATTACACTCATGATTTGATTATATTATTAGCATAACTACAACTGGGTATCAACCACTCAACATAAAACACAAACTTAGTAACCAGGATTCCGATAATACTTTCTTTAGACCACTATTATCACGGAGACAGCAACATTTCATCTGGTGACGCAACAAGTATAGGGTAAGGTGGGGCAAGACGCCCGTATGCGGGGAATTGCTACCTCACTCCATCTAGCCATCAGGCTCAAAAAAACGAATGGTGTCATAGCCAAATGACCAACTGACTACAATAATGGCTGCAGCAGAAACAAAACACGCTGTACGTCATTCACATTTTAATTTCACTTCATAATTATACAAATCGTCCTTACCAAAGTGGGACTCTGATACAAATGAAGTACATGCGTACAATAGGCTAATGCCATTATAGTAGTGGTATAAATGTATCGATTGTGGGCAATATATATAAAAAGTATTCAACTGAAGAAATTATAATATTGCAAACACCCAGAGGGGGCTTCTTGCCCCGTGGGTAGGCTTCTTACCCCCACCATAGGAGCCTCCGCTAAAATGGCTACAACTTGTTTCAAAGACTTGGTACGCCAACAATTTCAACACACAAAATGTATCTAAGACTAAGTATCTGTAACTAGATCAATCATAGCATATATTTACAGAAAGGATTCTTTCCCGCTTACGATTTCTCCTTAAGGGGGCTCCTTACCCCACCCTACCCTAACAACTACATAAAACCCACAATCTGCATAACGCATTCACCCTAGAACAAGTGCTGAAACTGTCGAGTACGTTCACTGAGCTTACCTTCCGCGTTGTCTTCTTGGTGTGCGAGTGAATTGGTCTGGTGTTTTCTGACTTCGCTGGAATATTTATAGGTGCCCAGACCGGGCGCGGGCGGCCAACGTCAATGGGCGGGGTTTGCAACCAACGCATCTTAATAGCCGTCTTCGTCAGTACCCAAATGTGAGACACGTTAATTAATATGTTGAGGTGCATAGGCGTTTACCACGTGTCGACCACTTAGACGATTTATAAACCACACCCCTCTCGCTGTAGTAAACAAAGTTGGTTATATCTTCTCAGCTCAGAGTTCATTTCGTTGTTAAGGATGTTTACCTTTATAAACCACACCCCTCTCGCTGTAGTAAACAAAGTTGGTTATATCTTCTCAGTTCAGAGTTCATTTCGTTGTTAAGGATGTTTACCATTATGATGTCAACTTTTAAAAGAAAACATGTAGTATTTGTTTTTAGAACAGTGTCCTAACCACGGATACAAAATGCAATCGTCGAACGAGTGTCGACATGGTTGACAGTTTTATAAAACAAAATAGAGAATCGAAATTAAGTTGAGTTGGTAAAATGCGTAACCGGCAAACATACATACGTACAACGAAGAAGGTAGCTACGATTATAAAGTCCGACGAAGAAACGACGCGGGCGATGTCAAAACAGCAAAGCTGATTTTGGAAACGTCGAAAAAGTATAAAACGTATAAACACGTTGAGTGGGATGTAATTAAAGACGTTAAATGTTTACTGGAAACATTTACGTAACGTCTGGTCAGGCAACATGTACGTAAATACGAAGGGCGTTGACAGCTTGCCCTTCTTTATTGAGTTCGCCGTTTTCCGACGGCATTTATTATTATACCCATGCGCAAGTTCAAACCCTCTACGAGTTGTCTTTTGTTTACAGACTGTCCCCCTGTAAAATATATGGGTTTTGGTGTGTTACAGCCACTCTAAAGCTGCTTATTCGGACTTCCCGACTTTTCATGCCAAATGAGCGGAGGGATCATGTCTCGCATCAAGGCACACCTTAATAGAGGGCAGGCATTTTGTTTGTGAATTTCAACTGCGATGACAAGATCTTAAAGTGGCTCTGTCCAAAGATGGCATAATGTTAATTTACTTATTGTTTAGATTATAGTTAGTCGTGTGTGGAGACGTCAAGCGTGAGCAACTGCATGAAAAAGACATTAGTCGAATAATTAATTACGATATACATAATTTTATATAGTTCCTTGTTTATATAGGAGACGGGTGGATCCTGGCTACGAGAAGAAGATTTGTGTTTGTTATATTTTTTGTAGGAAGGAAATTTGCACCGACTGTTTGTTGCACAGAAGACATTTTCAAAGGCAGAATCGAAAGTTGTAAATAGGGCCTACTGGTGAAATTTGAACTTGCTGCAGCACGTGGTTTTTCAAACAAGAAGGCTTAGAAGAAAATCATTATTTGGACACACGGAAAACTGTAGCACATGGTGGTGCCCCCGCGTCAGACCGTAGTATCATACAGAAAGGTTTCGTTTCGTGTGTGTGTGCGTGCATGCGGGCGTGCGGGGGTGCGTGCGTGTGTGTGTATATATATATATATATATATATATATATATATATATATATATATATATATATATATATATATATATATATATATATATATATATATATATATATATATATATATAAAATGTTATGTTCGTCTTGAATGCGTTTTAATATCTTTCCGGTTTGTAGGTATCTATGAAAATTCCTTTGTGTAATTAATACAAAGCATTTGCACAGATGAAACAGTATCCACCGACATCATAAGTTAGTATAACAGTGATCACATTGTTTGTAGATTTTCGATATGTGCATTATACATCACCTGGATGACAAAAAGAGCAGAATAATCAGTCGAAATGGGATAGTATTTTCACAGCACCTAAGTCAGAGCATCGTTTTCGGTCTTCTCTTCTCAAACCGACTGCGCGGTTCAACGTGGGTTAGGACTGGTGGTTTCACGTGATGGTCACATGAACCGGGACACTTGACGGTTGTAAATGTCTTCGACTTCGGGTTCGTTCACCGGCGCATTTGGAAAGGTAGGAGCCATCGAGTCTGGCGACGTGTGTCACTAAAGAGCATTGCATGTGACCAATCTACTCGAGGCGTTGCCTGAAAGAACAACACATGAGACGTGTCTAGTTTATGTTTGTGATCGCCAACAACTATTTCGTATTAAAAAGCTGTTTATTACAAAGTCACAGTTAGTAATTTCTCCACTTGCGATGCTTCGTCGTAGGAAATAACGCGATGTTGTCACACATTACTTCCCGGATTCGGTTATACTGCGCAAATATAAATTATAAACAAATGATCTCGTCATTGAATGTGACTAACGCTCTTTGTTAGCAACAACGGTATCATTGGTGAAAACATCCCGAGGGGCAAGGGTGTGGATGAAGGCAAATAAGACAAAGGCGTGGCAACAGTCTGGAAACAAAGTGACGTGATACATCGTTAAGAACAAG